>OZ032115.1:9264384-9734384 GCA_964026355.1 Pseudorhiza aurosa
TCTCTCTCTCTCTCTCTCTCTCTCTCTCTCTCTCTCTCTCTCTCTCTCTCTCTCTCTCTCTCTCTCTCTCTCTCTCTCTCTCTCTCATCTCTCTCTCATCTCTCTCTCTCTCTCTCTCTCTCTCTCTCTCTCTCTCTCTCTCTCTCTCTCTCTCTCTCTCTACAAGTTTCAAAACAAACATCATCCCCTCACTTTACGTAACCCAGCAATTCAGATGATAAGTAATGCAATGCATCTTCGTGTTTCCCCAGAAGCACGACCACACCTATAAACATGAATGATTTTGTAACACAGCGCAAGAAGTTACCTGCCGTCCGTTTGGAGCTGTGCTTAGCATATACAGCACAAAACTCTTTTCTTTAGACTTACTGTACTGTACACACTTGCTGCTCGCGTCACAATAAAGACCAAGACATCTTCCATTCGCAGACTCACATCTCTGCACACAGTTGCGTACATCTCGTGTGCAGTTGCACAGTCCACATTTTCCATTGTGTATGTCAAGAAACCCATCAACTTTGGTCTGGCAAAACCCATTAAGGGCACAGTTGTGAGTGCACTTACTTCTAGAACTGCAGGTGAGATTACATGTTGCTCTATTTTGGCAGTCTAAATAGCAGTCATTCACACCACTGCTGCATTCCACATTACTGCATGTGCTACCAGGCTCACAAACAAAACTACACTTTGGAGAT
This sequence comes from Pseudorhiza aurosa, assembly GCA_964026355.1. Classification (NCBI taxonomy): domain Eukaryota; kingdom Metazoa; phylum Cnidaria; class Scyphozoa; order Rhizostomeae; family Lychnorhizidae; genus Pseudorhiza; species Pseudorhiza aurosa. The sequence continues at coordinate 9,265,080 of OZ032115.1, forward strand.
TTACAAACAGCCGTTTGACATTCTTTAGTGCATTTGCCCTGGCAAACCGTCCTTCCTTCACACGAGATGCTAGCACAGCTTTCACAGCTCTGTTGGAAGAAATGGTTAGCCAATAAACCATGTTGGGTCAAGGCAAGGATGTCGAAATTGAAAGCTTCATGAAATGACACATGCCCTAAACGCGCAGAAATGGATGACCCAAGGATTCTCTACAATGACTAACGCCCCTTTCAGCGTAAATCATGTACCTTGATTTTCTACATAACTAATGAGAAGCTCCTTTTCAATAGCACTTCTCCACGCATAGATACTTGGAAGTAGCGGGAATCTTAATACACTTTTCAAACAACGTCAGAGCAAGGAGCTGAATGGCCTTGAAGGTAGACCTGTAATTTGATACTTTGAGTTAAGAAAATCAGCAGCCCTCTGCTTTCAGGCATTAGAAGTGTTTGGCTGAGTTACGTTGAGGGAAGAGACGATCAACCATAAGAAGCTTGCAGCGCTGCAATCACCAGCTAACTGTCATAATTTAAACAGAAAATAAGCAGTTATGCATAAACAAGGCTCTAAGCAACGCATTAACGCTAGAAATGAAATCAAGTCAAGCTTCAATGCACTAATAAACAAAAATTCAAATACAATAAATCTTTTATTCGGTGAAAACAATAGATTAGAGAAGTTCAGAAGGACGGTGCCAAATAAAACAGAATACAAAGCAACGTGGTAGATTCAACTATGGTCTAGTTCTACTACATTAGCCGAATCCAGATGTAAGATCAGAATGGATGTGCTGGGCCGTTGCTCTTGAAAGTCACTTTATTCAGTAGATAAATGCAATATCTTAAAATTAGGATCAAACTTACGATGCTACAATTGCTGGCAATGCAATTCACTGTACCACACAGGTTGCATGACTGACTGCACGAATTGATCTCGTTAATGCTAGATACTGCCAATCCTGTATTCTTCAAAATTTCTTTATTGCTACAGATCATTTGCTTCAGTCTATACGCTTCATTGTAGTAGACCTTGAAAAGAAAAAGTTTAAGAAGACCAGTCTGAACAAAAATCAGTCGGTTGCCTTCGTTGGCTCTTCCTAAAAGTCATCAATACATGCTAAAGAGATGTCGAGCCAACTAAAAGGCCTTGAAAGTTAGCGTTATGAAATGGTTAAGAATAACTGGCAATATCACAATTGATATATTGAACTTTTTATCTCGGTGGTACTTAAAGAATCTTAATAAATATTACACAATGTCGTTAGGGCAACTAACTATAACAACATCCTTCAGCCAACTGATCATCCTCAAGTTGATCATAGATGATGGACTGCAACAATCAAACACCAGAAGTTTTGAAAACTTTGGCCAAAAAATTTGACATATTGGTTCATTAGGAGAAATCTGTGCAGGTCTGTCTGTTTATGCACGCACTAATCAGTTGATCGATCAGTGAAAAGTTAATTAGTTCATCGACTAATTAATCAATTAACTGATCAATCATTCAACTAGTCAATCAACCAATCAGTCGTTCAATCAATCAATCAATCAATCAATCAATCGAGTGGCCAAATCAACTTATCAATCACGCAGTCAGTAAAAAAAATTGATTAATCCACATCAAGTAGTCAATAAAGCAATCAACAATCAATCCACCGATCAGTCGTTTATTTAATAAATGAATCGATCATTCAGTTAGTGAAAATTTAGTCAGGCAATCCATTGATTAACACATCAGTCGATGCACATGTGAACCAATCAGTGAGTAAACGAAGCAATCGTTTAATCAACTGGTTGATTTCAGCAGAAATAAAATGTGAGAAAGTAATCAACGCCTTTAGGACAGAGAAGCAAAAGTTCATACTTGACTTGTCAGTTTTGATGCGGCGATCATCTTTTCTGACGTTCCATTAAGGACGGTCTGATTACAGCTGGTCGCAGAGTTGCATGTCAAAACAGATGCATTGAACGAAGGTGACACCAATTGGTTGCAATCACTTGTGACGTTGCAGGCGAGAGAAGGGCAGACGAAATTGCTGCACGACTGGGTACACCCGTCAACTTTCTTAGATGACAAACATCGACATCCCACACTGCAATTGCTCTGTTTGCATAGATTAATTTTGTTTTCATCGCCATCAACTGATGGGATTTCTTCTATATCACAAGCAGGGACATTTACACTGGTGCTGCACTGGGCTTCATAATACAACGCCAAGGATATCAATGCAAAGGTAGTGCAAAGCAAGCCGTTATGAGTCGCTCCCATTTCACCTGTAAAAGAAGTACCACTATAACTACTGTTACTACAAGGTAAAAGTTTTGCAGGGGAAAATGAAACGCCACAACTTTGAAACAATGGATGCAGAATTAGCGAATACAGGAAGGGTTTGACTGCACACAATTTAAGCGGCTGAGTTGTGTAACGGCTTGAGATACGGTCCTGACGCATCTCAGGTATTCACTTAAAATTTAAAAATGAATTGAAGTCCTCCCTAGTCATGCTGACATACTGATATTTCTCGATGCTGTTGACATAAATAACGAACAATTTGGTCTACTTACAAAACATCTTGTGGATGGGGCACGGAAGCTTCCTCCATAAGTAGTCTCCTATGTGTGTGTGTGTCTTTATCGTGCCGAGCAATGTTTTGCCACCAGATATTAAATAATGCAGTACAACAGTTTACATGTTTGTTGTTGACTAGCTTGGCAGAGATATCAGCCTAATACCTCAAGGCAAAATAGGAAGTCATTCAATAGAAGAACCTGCTGTGCTCTCACCATCCGTTCTGCGTTGTTGAAGGAAACTTTCATTGAAAATAGGGTACGAATAGCTTATGTGAGAGAATTAGATAGTCAGGTGGAAATCAAGATTGCATGGGAATGATGGAGGACTGATGGGGAGATCAACCAACGTATCATACGAAGTATGATTGAAAACAGTGAGAAAATTTGCTAGGTCTCTCCTGTGAATGGCCAGCCCCATCAGTTATTCAACCCGAGTGTACAGCTGTGACAGGAATCGAGCCATGATGGTAGGACAGTTAACATGCCAGTTAAGCTATTTCGCGTTTTCCAAGTCGACTGATATATTAGAAGTAAAGAGGGATTTTGGAAGCCCGAAAACTTTAAATGTGCACTGAGCTTCTAGGAAGTTATTACAGCCAACAGTTTCAAGTATTAGAATATGCCTTTGGAAGTTGATAGGATCAAAATGCCAGCTATTGAAGCAGCGTTGCAAAGACAGCAACATCATTTTTTTTATGTCGAATATGATACAACTGACATGCTTGAGCGATCGGACAATTTGATTGAGTTATAGTGAATGATTGACCGCTACAATTGGAACGATATGACAGAAGGATGAAGTATCTCAGGTAGGATTAACAAATGCCGACTATTGCAGCACTGCTTCAAGGAAAGAAAAAACACGAAAAAATTTCCAAGATACAATATGGGTACAAACATATACTCTTTTATCAAAATTAGACATAACACAAGAGCATAAAGGGGCACATTTCATCTTGAGTATAACGTATACATGGGCATTCAGTGGTTATAAACAGAGAATTCTAAGTATTCAGGTCAATTTCTGAGTTGGTCATATGTCATAATCCTTTCACCAGAGAACAGCGACCTGGAGAAGAGGTCTATTTCGTCCCTTCCTGCTGCAATACACGCGTAACAATGCCTCGAATTCGAGCCAAAGCAGCCTGAAATAAATCAAACAGTGAATAGAAGAACTCTTGTCAACTCATCAGTACTACAAGACTTTATCCAAAACATGCAAAGAATCTTCTACACTGCGACAACCTTTTGGACTTGCGTTAGTGTCCACAGAGGAGAGCGGTATCTTGTTTCCATGAAACCATTGTGGGAACGAGGCAAAATAGCATTTGTCTGGGGGTGTTCGTCTTGAAAATGCTTCAATCGAAAGGAAACCTATATTGGCTATTAAAGTACGACAGAAACAAAAGAAGACGGCCCAAAGTGACTCAATCGCGGTTTTCTACACTTTATCTCGAAACTGAGCTAAAATTTTATGCGAGCTGTGTTAAGAAAATCGGCAATTGACTATGAACAGCTTAGAGTATTCAGTTAAGTGGCAAAAACCATGGTTGAAAGTTGCAACAAATGTTTCGCAGAACATGCCACCTTTACGGAAGGACTTACTTGTGTGCCACTGAAAGTTCCTTTGACATAAATTGGTGCTTTAGTGCCACCTTGCTTGTCCTTGGGCACTTCTATTTCTGTGCCAGATCCATCCTGTATACTGAGGACCTATTGATAAAGACAAAAAGTCGAAGCTAGCATCATGAAAACGGATGTGTGCCGGCGAAGTTGATAAGATCCAGGGACGGTCCATACAAATGGCTCGCGAATGCGTTTAAAGAGAGGCGATGCTTGAAAGCCAAATATAAAACTAGTGCATGCAAGAACTTAACAGTCATGGCAATATCTGCGAATGCATTTTAGGTGTCATTTGTGGTAAATTATTTCAAAGTGAGGCAATGCTTCGATTAAGGTAACGATGATGATGAATTTCAGACCACTCACCACAGTGCCTTTCTTTCCAATAATTCTCCCTAAACAATTTCCAGGCACCAATATTTCTGTTTTAAGTTCGGCGTCATACAAAGTGCTGCGTAGTCCTTCTTTTATTTTGCTAAAAACACAAAACGAAGCCTAGAAACAAGGGAGAAAGAGTAAAAATTACAACGAACATCCATCCATACTTTGTGAAACTGATTGAGTTCAAAGCTCAAAATGGGTCTTGGATAGGTAGAAGGTTGCACAATAAGGCTACAGAATATATGACATCACCAATTCAACGTCAATATTATTGCTGAAATTGAATATGCAATGAAAGCACTAATCAACTGGGGTTTAGAAAAAAAATCCCCACAAAGCCAGTCTATCAATCGACCAATCAACCAATCAACCAATCAACCAAACAATCAATCAATCAGGTAGATCAATTCATAAATCAAATACTACATAATCTCACCATTCGCTCACTCTGAAAATTCTAACAAAAATTAATGAAAGAATAACCGAATAGATAACCACTGAAAATAAATCCATTATTCGATTGAACAAAATTAAGCAAATTATTAATCGGTCAATCATTGCCAACCTGACGAGGGTATGACTAATTCATTACGCGAATTTTGGAGCGAATAAATCATTTAAATCAACAAGTCAAGCATTGATGAATTGAGGAGTGCTGAAATGATGGGGTTGTTGAATATGTTATAACATAGTGAGCCAAGTCTTCTTTTCATACTGCACTTTTTACATAGCATCTGGGTGTTGATTTTAGGACACTAAGCGGCTATACTTATCCATTCTCATTGTGAAACACCATATCAAGATTTCTACGACTCATGTATTCTAGGTAATGAGGTAGATTTTAGGGCGCTGCAAATCTATGCCAATTGATCGGTGCCCTGACCTATTCTCATAATGTGGAATCCCTTAAGGACCCCAAGAAGCTATGCTCATCAAAGTGGTCGGGTAATTCCTCTCCAAGAAAGCACAACTTATAATCCCTACGTCTGGAATTACCATACGCTAGCGACTGTCCTCATTATAAGTGAAAGTGAAGCTCGGGGCTCACCTCAGACTATCGACGGTTGTTTATGTAACCAAGTGCCGTAATCACTGAGTCATCCTAACACGTAATATTCAAATGAAGCAGTCAATTGATGGAAGAAATCAAACAAAACTGTCAATGCGTGCCACCATAGGTATTACCTTCCAAATAGCTTCAGGAGGACCATTAATTTCGACCTTGCTTTCACCGCCTTCCTCTCCTTTGATTACTCTTACTTGCGCTTGACTATACGCTTTCATGTTGTTGATGTGTCCACCTCGCTTACCAATAATCGCTCCAACCGCTCTAGTAGGAATGGATATGGTGACTTGCTCTTCCTAAAAAAGAATACGACAAACCAGTCATCATGGAAAATTCAGCGTCAACTTCTGTTGTCAGTCTGTCGTTACTTGATAGCACATTTTGCTTTCACAGAATCTTCTCTTCAGCTTCAACTTTCAACTTATTCCACTGACATGTAACGAATGACAATCACAACATCTTAAGAAGTGATTGCATTGGTGTCAAGTAACCAGTTTCACAGAGCTGCTACCATGCTTAGCTTTGCTGTTCGTTCAATGATTCATCATTTACGACTAACGATTAATAAACGATTAACCATCTTTTGTAACCCTGCAGTCCATAGAAATTACCTGTTTCGGTGACATTGCTGATGTAAGCAGAAGCATTCAATACGATAGGATTTTCGAAAAAGTGCGCCTTTCTTTACAGAATAGTCGAAAAGGGAGGATTCCGAGTAACATTTGGCTTTATATTTGTCACTCTTCTGTTTATAAATGCACTAGGTAGCAGGTATTACAGGAAGAGTGTTTTTCATACACGATGTAAGACTCATAGAACCCTGTTTAGTGTTTTAAACTTCTTTGAATAGCTTGGCCCTTATCAAGACCTGTTTCGATTGATTCGAATGCAAAATTCAACCATCATCGTCTAAGGAGAATCGTTCCAAAATACCACCTATCTGTCGTTTGAGAAGGGTGAATCAAAAAAGATCGCAGCGGAAATAACGATTTCACGAACAGACCAGGGCACCAGAGCTGACTCGTGAAAAATGCTCAATGATTCAGGTTTTTGAATTTTACACATCACCATTTCAACGGAAAATTATTCAATGTTCATGCTTCGTGCTGTTTTCAGAGTTCGAATGCTCCCGAATAATGTTTCTGTCGAGAATAAATATAAACACGTACGCACCCCACTGCTTCGTGGGCCATAGTAGCTGCTTTGCATCTGATACGGTGAAGCACCTGGCCCGAGAATACCAGGATATCCACCCATCATACCAGCAGACCCTTGGTACATCGCATTCATTGGGTTTATTCCCTGCAAAAGTACAGAGGTATAAATGTAGCGCATCCGAAAATAACGAGAAATGAGCACGACTGAATGAAAGGTTAAATGGTAAGATTCCACATAGTAGTTCAAGGAAATCTCCATACAGGGAACTCCTCGTTTTGCTCTTTACAACTCCTTCAACAATAAGTTTCGTCAACAAAAAGGGTGTTGTCATCATTGTTGTGGAGTGCCAAGTATCAAGTCTTCATCTATATGACGGTATATATTGAGGTTTTAATGGTCAGGTGTCTTTCATATCACCATCCTCTTAGAGTCACCTTTTACATCAGGCAGAGGATACACTGGTCCTATTATACCCTCACAATAACACCCATCCTACACCTTAATGGAAAAATCTTAGCTTTTCCATACTTTTCTGGAAAATCTAAGCAACACAAATTTCTCAATTTCCATCTCATTAAACGTATGCGCTGTAAAGATAGCGATGAGCCCTCAAGGTACCAATGCCAAGCCCGAAATATAATTGAATATAATATCGCATAAGTATTATGCATCAGTGCAATGTCTGCGTGAGTACGACGCTTGTGAAATGTCGAAGGTACATACCATCTGGCCTTGATATCCGTATCCCATACCTGATTGACCATACGGCACTGTGTTCAAAAGCCCCATACCACCTTGCGAGTATGGGGTATTCTAGAAAGCACAGCAAGACATGCAAGTAAGACAGACGAGTAAGACCGGGACATAAGCTAGGCATTTAAAAGACAGGTTTTTGAAAAATAACACGTGCTGAAAATATTGCGATGAGGTGACTCTTGCGAATGATACACCATATCAAGATTTCAAAACATTGAATTGAGCTTGCCCTATAATACTAAAACCAAATGGAACATTTTTGGTGACAGGATTAAAAGTTGAAAGGAATCAGAAAACGATCAAGACAAGAATCCCATGGGTATACTCTATAAACATGTCTCAAAGGTAAACAATAGGGTAATGACATATTTATAACCTTATAATTACATGCTTTTACAGCCTGAGAGCTAGCATAAAATGATAAAGACGTAATAACCATAGAAATTGAGTCAGTCACTCATGACAGAAGTCTTTCCTTCCTCAAAGATTTATCAAATGAAACAATGAAAGTTTTCCGACCAAACAGGCGCATTTTTAGTAACTTCTTTACACGAGTTCTTGTGTGACATGGCGAAATGCGCAATTAAGTGACAAATTGAAAATGTATACATTTGAGTGGAACTGTTGTTCAAGCTTTCAAGCATTTTGTACCTTTGAAAAATTATGGGTAGCCATGTTTGTATAAAATCCGATCCGGGGGAGGAGACTTTTTTGGAAACGTGACGTCAATTATTACCCATTTCAGAGTTTTTAAACAATTTTTACACCAGAAACTGAGGCACACGTTTCCCTTTGAGAAATTGCAATTCTTCTAATGGCTAGGTTCACGTGGGGTCATTTTCTCTAGGGTCTTCCGACATGGGGTGGAAGAAAGGAAGGCATAATTTCCTGTTCTCTTGATCAAAACTCATTTTAGTATCTATCATTATCTAAGATGTACTTCTAATTTCATGTCCAACTTTGTAATTCATTGTTATCCGTTCATTCAGCCTTCGTCTCAGAGACGCTTCTCACGTGCTATATAAAATGTTTAAAAGTTTAAAAGTAGCATTCAAAAATACTTACAGACATGAGGGTTTTCATGTCTCTTTCCATGCATTGTCTAAGCTTCCTACTTATCTCTTTTTCAGCTTCATAGATACAGTCTAAGCTCCCCTCTACCGTTATAACTCTTTCATTACTAAACAAAGGTTCAACTGAATATGAGAAAGGAGCAAACTCTTCAAACCTGCAATAAAAAGAACAGAGCGCATGCAACAATGGCAATTTGTGAACTTCGAGGGTGTAAAATCTGGATGAACTGATGAAACTGATTAAGGACTGACGGAAGACGAACACTAAAAATCTATGAAACCAGACTCACATAGTATTAGATATTACAACTCTTGTGCCAGACAGCTCTTGAATGCGCTTCAAATTCGCACCACTTTTACCTGGACAAAACGGCGAAAACCAATAAAATACAATGTGAAATCAATACTAATCAAATTTGATGGAATAGAAATAGAAACTAAATTACAAGCTTATCAAAGCACGACATTGAATCGGCAGATCTTAACGACAGCATTAGCACAGCAGTTAGAGTCCATGGCTACTGTGCTAACGGCCCTGGGTTTGAGACACAGCCACTTCCGCTTCTCAATGCCCTCCACCTGTCCACTCCGCAGTGAATTGGTACCCGACGTAATGTTTGGGTAGCGTGGCAAGGAAATAAACTCGAAATGCCCTTGTCCGCCCAGGTTGTTACCTCTCTAGCAAGACCCCCTCCCCCGTCCCGCCCCCATGCTAGTATCGAGGGGACTCAACTTTATTTAATTTAACACAAAATATCGAGATTTAAATCACATTAGATTCAAATAGAGCACTAGAATTTAGTTGCATAGCCATACCGATGTGGCACTGACCAACTTTATAATATAAAAGCAACGGCCAAGAAAATGAGAAAGGGAAAAGGAGAGATCATTAAATCCCAGGAAGACTTTAATTCAACACAATAATAATTTTCCGAATTGATACTAAATTGGAGGTTACCTATCAAGCGACCACACAAGGAATCATGGGCAAGAATTTTGAGTTGTGGCTGCTTCCTGCGAAGACAATGGAAAGTATACCTTGAATTGCAATAGATTCATAGGGAAACATAATATGACAGATATCGACGTGATACGGGAGATGTACCTAGATCTACATGATAACTTTCGACTTTTCTATAAAATATAATTACATGCGAAAGCAAGTTAAAACAAAACTGAACACTTTTGCATTGTAATCTGAATAAAAACCACTAAGTGATACACCAAACTCACCTAACTGCGGCGGAACGTACAAAAACTTGCCGCACACTTTAAGGAATTCTAAACTAGAAAATTAATACTGAAAAACTCCAAACGACGTTTCAAAGACTCAATTAATCGAGAACAGATATATGCCCTTCTTTTCACAACAGCCATTTTTCTCAACAACGACCTCTACCTCACCAAATCTCTTCAACCTCTGTCTCATGGTCGTTTAGTTGCAACTCTTCCAATCTTTTAGAGAAACTTTCATCAACATTTCTCTCAGGAGATCAGATATATTATTCCTGTCCCTCCGAGGCGTGCCAGAGCTCAACGACAGTAGCTCGACTCATTCACACTCTTTCCAAGATTCACTGCCTAATCCACGAACTATATTGCAAAAACCATCACTCATCCCAAGAACGTGCCACCTCTGGAATGTTTTGCCTTCTTTTTCCTTTCCATTATCTTACAACTTGCTCTCTTCAAATCTAAGACCAATAAACCTGATTTCATCTCCCTCTTAAGCTTTTCACTTTCTTCTTTCTTCTTTTGTTGGTGCTTTGCACAGGCCACCATGATATTCCCTATCATAACTCAATAAACAAATAGTCAACCTATTCGTTACTCTAAACATTTTGCTTTACGCTAAAGCATTTAGCCCAAGCGAGCTCAGTCCCACGCACCCAGACATTGGACTTCATGAACAGATTAGATGTGGGGACGAAGCGTGTTTTTCAGATGAAGACATCTGATTAGCAAACCAAAAGACCGCCGTAATTCTCCGAAACTTATTCAATAACTTTCGAAAAAGTATCGTGACCGACGAATATGTTCAATTTTCCCAACCATTCAACTAGCCGTTAGAACTTGGAAAAGAAATAATCGATTGCTCGGAAATATTTTGGTTGCTGCTAAAACGTGTTTAGAATCTTCGTGGCAAAAAAAAGATGTTTGCTAAAACCTTCATGCACACCTCGTGGAGGCCAGCTTTTTTGGGCATCATTCTATTCATCATAACGAATTTTCGTTTCAAAGGCAACAGTGGTCTGGCAGTTTCGACAACAGCGAACTGCAGGCCAAAGCATACCAATTACTTCGGAAGGCTTTCCTAAACTTAAATCTGAAGGTTGAAAGTTTACATGATCCAGAAGACAGCTTTTGGAACATTGAAAACTTTGGTGGACTTGCATCGAAGCAAAAATGAAACGTACTTAAATGCCACACAAGAGAGTGAGATTAATTTTTCGCCGTACCGAAGATCTTTCGTACGACACTCATCAGGGTATTGGGTATGGATGGCTTGACATTGACGGAGAAAAAGACTATGAAACTTATACCCAGATGCAATTTGATTGGTTGAATGTGTGGACCAATCATCTTCCATCATTCTTACATTGGTCGAAAGGAAAAATGAAATATTTTGTCTACAAACGACAGAGTTTTGATTGAACAAGTGCCGATTCAAAAACTCCTTAATTAAAAGATTGAAAAGAAACTTACATCTCGCTTTGGCCATTTTTTTCCACTTCATCAGCAATGGCTGCGAGAATTTGTTGGCACGCATCGGAAAAGTTTTTTGGGCTTCCTTTGATTGTTGTTATCTAAAAAGGAAATGATCAATTTGAAATATATATTTCACAACAGCAGAAATCCTACATTCAAGTACGGCTAGATATTCATCGAGTCAAGCACGGTGACGTCACCGAGATCCTGGAATGAGATATCACCGAATAGAGTCAGTCGTAGCTTAGTGGATAGGGCATAGAAGGATGGCGGTACGATTATTGTATGTGCTATCAGAGGGGCACCCAACAGGACGTCGCCTATGCTTCTACCAAGTCTCACTATTTGGAGAGGGCATTTTCTCTTATCCAGAATGGGCAACACACACAAGGGAAGCGAAAAATCAGAAAATATGAAAACTTGAAGTACCGTGTCTTCAGCTCCTTTATTTTTCTCTCGGTGAACATCTACTCTAAAAAGGAAACACGTCAACTTGATAAGTTAACACGTTATAAAAACCATCCCAACCAATATAATCAATGTTATGGGGTAACTTAACCCCTGTTCTTCTTTATTTGCACGAAGTTGAAATCATCAGTTTTGTATTCAAGTCAGCTGACAATGACACTAACAAACCCCTATGATTTATATAGGACTTGCTTTACAACTGAAACCAATTAAAGGAGATACTCATTAGGCTATATCACAAAAAATTATATTCCCTATTAAGTCCTTATGCATATACATAATGGTGCAAGGAATTTTCAAAATTTTCCTGTTGCATTCATCGCCTTATGCATACCGATATAAGTTGCGTCCCCAGTTCTTTAGATGGTGGCTTTCGAGACGTTTCTGTTCTGGACACCCACCTTATTAACTCCCGTTTCTAGCATCTGTTAGTGGTGGTCTACCCACTTGGATATTCTTAACACTATTTTTAAAAAGCGTCTGAACGGGATTACCTTACCTCATTCTCAGGTCAGGGTGACACCAGGTCCACGTTTTTACTTCCCATGCACTTATACTACCTCCAACTTCTAGTTCCATTCTATTATCACCACCCTTGCTCTTATCCATCAGTGTGACCCCACAAAATATTCGCAAGCATTGTCCTTGGAATATTTGCAACATTCTTCATTCTCGGAATGCGCTTTGTCATAATTTTCTTCTGGTACATACCTTGCTCAGTAAAATTTACTGAAACTTCAATGCAGAACACCAGATATTCCCTTTTTTAAGAAGATCATATTTCCACCTCCTTTTGGCACTTACTATAGGACTAGCTAGTCTGCTTAACATCGCATACTTTTACTTCTGACAAGGATTCCATGGTACATTGAAATTCTAAATATAATTGTACACTAAAGATGGAATCATTCCATTTCATACTTTGTATTCGTGCTCTCTTGGATTTCATGTATTGTGGAGCCACCTTTTCCAAGAACCACTTTTATCATTTTTGTCGGAATCAAAATCCTAAATGCAAGAATACCATCATCACATGCGAAACAGAGAAGCACTATGGTGAACATGAGAAAAGTAAGACATACAAATGACCTATCATCATAAAAAAGCATACCCCAGTTGTGTGTACATGAAGCATCAACATGTCAGAAAAAGGTGACGCAATAGGGGGCAGGGGAGTAATTTTTGAGATGGAAAAAGTCAGGCCTTCTGAGCTGTAAAAAGTTTAGCAACCTTGACGCTAAGCAATGCCTCTTTGGGTGGAAGCTCCTCCAGTTGCTCATTTGATTACAAAACTTCAACAGAAATAATCACTACTTGTTAACAGGCCTGGCATATGAAAGAGGGGATACCGATATAGAGTCATAGCTAAATTTCTTGATGAACAAAGCTTCAACGTAGTAGAGAAAAGCACTGTGATGTTTCCACTTTTCTGTGCTATATTGAAATACAGATTTGCAAAACTCTGTCCCATAGAAAGAGAAATTTTGCATAGCATGTTCATGTTTGAAATGCTTGAAAATTGGGTAAGTTAAATTAAAACCAGCAGAAGTACACAAGGAGTCACTATAAAATTTGAGAGACGGGACATGACTAGATGTATATATACCTGCATGGATATTGCTCAATATGCTGCTGTTGGGGTGGTTGATGGAATGGTGGGCTGTTGCGATTACTGTTTCTTCTGTATTGCCGTCTCCCTCTGTAACCACCTCTCTCTTGATACTGAGACATACAATATTGCAAATTTCAGTAAATTTCCGCCTGAAAACTACTACAAACACCTGTAACCAACAATAGTATATGAAATGGCTGGAATTTTTTCAAAACCTCTCATGAATGGCTGCTGAAGTGATATGGTGATATTGTGCCAGACATCTTAAAATCATTTTCTCATGCTTTCCTGATAAATCAGCATAATTATCAGATAATTTCTTACAAGCTTGAGAAACACTGATTCAGAAAATTGAGCCCCTAAGAACAATTTCCATAGAAACTGAGGTGGAATTCATTCTTTGATTTCATACTTCCCACCTAGAGTCAACAGGTAGATCTTAGGAAGGACCTGCTCTACCCTGGAAATTAAATTATTGCTTATCCTAAAATCAACCAGGAAACCTCTCCCTAGATATAGATGCTTACAATTATCCATCAAATCAGAAGGGAATTCTTAATCACAGACAAAATTACACATGATAACTCTGATAAACTTCACAGAAAATATAAGTGACAAAAACAAAAGAAAATTGCTATCAATCTTCTGTGTAAACAGGAGCCTAGCCCTTTCCTTTTGGTAACAGACGTATATGGCTAACTCATTGCAATAGCTTGTAAAACTTATCAACAGAAGCCAGCAATAAGATGTGCCTTTAACATTTTACAGACACAAGAAAGCAGTCAACTTAAGTTGGAATTGCTTTAGCGGAAACGGACTGTAAACCAGTAAAGCCTTTTTAATTTTCCAGTAAATGTAAGGCTGCGATAAAAGCCTTTAAGGTCTTTGTTTCAACAATAATAGGAAAGAAAGGAAAGAAGAACCGCATGCTAAAGGTCACAAAAAACATAAAAGGGAAGATTAATTGTCTGGTTAATAACTGTAACCATAGCAGAAATGTGTCTAAGAACTTTGACCTTGTCTGCTTAGTATATCAGGGGAAACGCCACTGTAAATTGTGAGAGGATGTCAATTGAAAAGGAAAAAACCAAAACCAGGTATATCTCAAAGCTTGTTTCTCTCTAGATAATATTTTCACACATTTTTTTCTCCCTTATTATTGACGGCCTAACACTCATGACACTTTGGAGGGAAAACGCAACTTGCAGCCTTTCCTAGCGTTGGGCCTAACACAAATCCTTGTAACCGCAAAAGCAGCGTTCTCATAAAAAGAGGGCTAATGAAATTACATTCTCTTCCATGAAATCAAGCATATGGCTAATATAAATATGCCAGGAGTACATTTTCAATTTCATTAAGATTCAATTTTCAGTTACAGTAAGTATCAGCGTTCAGCAATTCCAGACAGTTGCGATGTCTAGACCTGTTCCACATGAATATTGAATAAGTATTCACCACAGTGACCTGCTTCGTGGGTAATTCTCCGAAATGCAGCATGAATAATCATAATTTGGCACCATCATTGCCTAGATTACTAATTATGAAGGAAGCCCATAACAATCTTCCAATAATTATGGTTTAATGAGAAGACAAATTTAAACATATAAAAATGCTTGAATTTAAAGCACGGTTAAACTATAGGCATCCTACAGATGAGCCTCAACTGACTATTCAATTGGTGCAATTGAGTTAATGTTTGACTTAGGTGCCACTAAGACGCTGTTAAACTCAGTATACATAATAGCAGTTGGCAAGAGTTGCAGTTCAGTCAATGAGACTCTGCACTGGATTCTGACAGAGAAAAAATTACAAAAGTTAGCGTTTGACTTAGGTGCCACTAAGACGCTGTTAAACTCAGTATACATGATAGCAGTTGGCAAGAGTTGCAGTTCAGTCAAGGAGACTCTGCACTGGATTCTGACAGAGAAAAAATTACAAAAGTATATCTGAATACAATCTGGATACAATCTACAAAGGTGTGCATGAGCCCTGGATTCCTAAGGCTTACCACGAAGCATGATGATGATGATCTGAATAAAAAAACAGCAAATTACCCTATCACTTTGTTCCATCTTGTCAGAGGTTTCTCTTCCATTCCGCTGGGACCTAAAATGAAAAAGTTGCAAATCCCTCAGAACTACAAGAGGTTTGATAAATAAATAGAACCATACAAGTATAATTGATAGAAAGGAAGTAAGTGGATTAAATGTTATCAATGTCTCTCATATTTGAGAGAAAAGCCAAACAAGTAAAAGCTAAGAAAATGCCTACAAGAACCTAGTTGACTTTGAAATTAAAATTTGTTAAATTAAAATTTGCGAGGTTAAGGTCGTTGCTGTAAAACAGCCAAAATATATCAAGTCAGTTGTGCAAACTGAGAAAACATCTTCCCAAAAGTAAAGATAAATACTGAAAAATCTATTGGAAGGAAGTCTTAATGAAAGCCCCCAAATTTCATAACAAAGAATAATTTTTCATTCATAGTTTTTGTTTATTCATTGCAACTGTGAACAAGGTATATTCATTTGAAGGCTGCCATTTGACGGCAAAACACTTACCTAAGGAACATACCATGGTTGGACTAAATCCTTTAATTTATCACCACATAAAGTAAATAGAAAAACTCTGAACCAACCTAGCTAAAGTTACTTTTATTGGGAAGTCCATGAAAACAACATCTGCAAAATGAGGTGGAGAAATATGAAACTACAACGGATGTGCGAATAATGTCCTAATAATTACTGCAAAGAGCAAAAGAAAACTGTACCTGAACCAAACACTGCAAATATCCTGAGTAAGGTTACTAGGAGTAAATATCTTAGAAGCTTTTCAAGTAATCATTGAATTCCCGATTCATAGCTCCCTTACCATATCAAATTATGTTTATATAAGTTATCAATGGTCTGCTAATCATATGACTCTTCCAGCTCAGTACGTTGGCTAACAAACCTAGAAACTACAAAAGCTTTGAATACATGACTTCCAGTTTTCTTCTCAAGCAAATCATTGGAAGACTGAAACTAATATATGTAGAAAAATGTTCCACATAATAAGAGTATAATGGCTGCACCAATCCTTGTACCTTCCTTCAAGATATTAAAATATGGTGGGTAATATCAAAGTTATATCATCAAATTCATGAGAATTGTGGTTATTGATCAAGACAAAGGCTATTCCATTGAAAGCACTAATACTCAATAGAGTCTTTTGTCTGGTGGTATCTTAAAATAGTCAATCAATTAAATTCCAAAACCATAACCTAAAGCCGTCCTGACAAGAGCAAGCAGACAGAAATGTTCCTTTGGACTCAAGAGTCAAGAAAAGACTTAAAATTAACTCTTTGAGAAAATCAACTTTTAGTGATAATCATCTTCCTGTCAAAAAATTGTCAAAATAAAAGGCTAAAATTAAACTGACTCGGTATTGGGACAGTCAGAAATCTAATTGCACAAAGCAAATATGGTCAACATGAGAACAAAATTCAAAAAATAAATTCCTTCAGGGTAAAAACTTACTCAAAATACAATGGCCATATATAAAACATTAGGCTATAATTGGAAACCTGTAGTGAGATACTGAATTGATGGCTAACTGCAATAGTGTTTATGACATTATCTCAAATGTGCATACAAATTTCAAAGGGAGGAAACTGCAACAAAACAAAAATATAATATGGTGCTGTGGTGTAGTGGTTAAGCTTGTGGACTCACAACACAGGGGTTGTCAGTTCGATTTCTCCATGTGTCACTTTTAAAACGCCATTAGTGAGGAAGGCAACGGGAAACCACCTCATGAATACCAAAAAACTCAGAGCTGTCTCTGGATTCTGCTATGCTTGAAATCGAGTTTGCAACGCAGTATTTTTCATGACATGTTAAGTCTCCTTCCCAGGTGACGTAGTCCACATTTGATCAGTCCTGGTAGCTAATGTCAGGCTAATGTCACAATGTTTCTGCAGAAGTGACCAAAATTACCATATTAATTCAATCAGTTCCATAAAACTGAGCTTAACGATAATATATAGTCCTAGTCATTCTCTTCCCAGACCTTTCCCCAATTTATCTAAGCTACAGACTAGCACCTGACATCATTTTCTTGTGACTTCCAGATGCTGGAATCTAAAACGGGTCTTCCAGATGCTTCCCAAAAAGGAAAAATCTTCCATTTCAAATTGTTCTCATACAAAGACAAAGGGCTCTGCTGAAACAAAGGAGCACGGTGGTGGTTCTTTCCTGATGTAACAAGCAAGGAGAACAAATCCCTGCCTCAAGGTCTGTCATTATTTTAGGGAAACTGTGGAATAGATCTTGAAATTGGGTGAGAAGTAAGACTTAAACAGGGTTAAGCATTCTGTCACTAAATTATGTCTAGAATGGACATATGTATGATACGTCTCCAAAATAACACCAAAAAGATTCCACCATGAGATTGAGGTCTTAAACTTGTTATCAGCAGCGTAAACATTCCTGGTTGAAGTAGACTGTTATTTAAGCCAGCATTTGAGAAGGCCTCCCATAATTCCTACTCACTTAGCACAGGAGCATTTTACCCCCCGAATAAAAAAATCTACGGAATACCAAGGTCTACGAAAACAAATGTAACATTCCAACAAAATTATCGTGAAAACAAGAAAAAACCTTGGCAATCCTTGTTTGCACTTTAATGGACGCATCTGTCTTGCATATGGCAAATTTGCAAGTCTACAGATGGTGACAACTATTTACCGTTTGGAACCAGATTGCCAAAACGGGTGTTCGGTACAACGTCTAGGCTGTCTCTAATGAATAGATGGGGAAATTCAAGTTTTATAATCGCAAGTTTGTTTGGCTAAACGAACAATCTACTGTTTTGGTAGTGGCGAAGAGTGATTTAAGCCCTTCTTTTAGAGACAACCTTTGCGAAGCAACTAAGCCAGTAGCCCGTTGCTTTGCTATGACCAAGGTTAACCTTTAACATGGCTACTTGTCTCGTGGTCACACGACCGTGGTGGAGAATGGCTTGCAAGCTTATCTTGCATCAAAGCAAAGCAAGGGAACCAAACAATTCGCCCCTTCTCAATAGAGCAGGAATTTGCACCAACTGGAGAAAGGACACCACAATTAAATGTGCAATTTTTTTATGGGTCAAATTGAGCTAGCCAACGACATTCCCAGGGGTCAAGTTGCAATTGCTACCGGTTATCCCAGCCGCCAGGCATAAAAACACAAACAACGCTATAAAATATCGTGTCTACGAGTGCAACATACCATCTAATTCGCCAAGAGCTCTTTTTGCATTTTCAGAATCGATGAATTCCACGTATGCGGCCTTGCCATGGACATGAATTGAGCGATATCTCACGCCGTGTTGTGCAATGAACTGGCCTAAAGCAACTTCGACAGACTCTGCTTCGACATTCGGATTGAAGTCATGTTGGGACAAGTCAATGATCAACTGTGTCATTTTCCAGCTTGGGGCTCGAATGAGGGAATGGAGGGGTGAAGAGGAAGGACTAGTTGAGGCGAAACTACAAACTCATACCTACCCTACGTTTGACACGTGCTGCCAAGCAGAGTGGTTGTAAAATACATCACGTGACCTTGTACAAGCCTCTAACTGTTTTGATTGGCCAGCTTGCACAATATTTTCAGCTATGAAGTGAAATTGACTGCTTCAACAGCTTATTCCAAACAGAAACTATTAGCTTCATTTTCCTGGAATTGCGTTCAACGGAACTTGCACACTAACTGAGACTATGTCATCATTAAAGATTGCTTTGGTTACCCACGTACGGATCTTCCAAAATTAGCGGCCTAACATTTCGTGACACGTTAACAATAATTCATTCAAAATTGTAAACAACTTGATTCATCATATAACCCGACTGAATGAAGGCTCTTAACCTCTTTCATGTGAACATTTCTTGAAAAATTTCATCACAAGTATGTCGGTAACTATGTAACAATGTATAAAGACAATAAGTCCAAGGAACAAAAACAGTGAAACGTAATGTCGAGTCCCACAGTCGGTACGGACTTGGGGGAGCACCATGCTTGGAGTTGTTATCCTAGCAAGGGCATTGTGGAGAAGGGTAGACAGTCCGCACTAAAGTCTAGATTTTACACCAGATGCTCACTCACTGCTGATGGATAGACAGAGGGCGTCAAGAAACGGGAATGATTGCGCCTTGGGTGGCTTGGGGTGGCTACTCTCAGCGCAGTGGGCGTATACTCTAACCACCATCACCGCCAAGTACACTTGACAAAATGCTATTCGGAACTCGATGAAAGTGCCCGCGGAGCGAAATTAGCATTTTCCATGTCAAGGAGACTTTCTTCTTTAATCCTGGAAGCATATCCTTATCGACATGTGGCAATTTAGCGGTCAGCTTGCTACGCTTCGGGGAGCCTTCGTTAACAGTCGTTGATTGGAGAAAGTTGCAGCCTTTTGATTAGAATCCCTCCAAGCAATGCCAAAAAGCCGTTGAATGTGTCAGGAGTTGCAGGGAAGAAGTTGAAAAGAAATCCCAATAAAGATTTCAGAAAACCATTGAAATAAGATTTACACAGGAAAGCAAAAACGGGGATGCTATGGTTCTCAGGCCACTTGAGACCGCGACATTCTGCTACTTTGTTGTCATGTCATGAGACTGTTTATATGTTGGAATGGAATGCTATTGCTGTTGCTAGTTTTAATTATGGTGTGAGCATGATACTGTATGTATGCACGTCTGGGTATGCTAGCTGACAATAGTGGCGCCGTAGTGTAGTGGTTCAGGGTGCGTACTCGAAGCACAGGGGGGTGCAAGTCCGAGCCCTAAACCTGTCACAGTAAATGCACCATTGGTGAGAAAGGCAACGGTAAGCCACCTCATAAATGCCACCCCCCTAAACAAAACTCGGATCCTGTCTCTGGTTTCTGTACGCTTGAAAATGAGTATTCGACGCTACTGACGACTGGTTTGTTGAAATCGCTCTAGTTCCACTATTGGGCACTCTTGGTGATTTTATGATTTGTCCCTTGAAAAAACTGACATGAATACATGCACAAAAAATATGAAAAGATATATTATCTGAATGCGGGGCTCCTAGTCCGCTTTCTATGAAGTAGGCACCACTAGACTATTTTGGATTCAGTGGTGACAATTACAACTTGGCAAGCCACAGCCGACCTTGAATTCTAAAGTCGGTTCTTTATTTATTTATTTATTTATTTATTTAAACATTTAATTGGGTCCCACAAAATTCACGCGTGACTATCAATGATCAAAGAAGAAACGTTGTCAGATCAAATGAATCTCAAATGTTTTCATTGCATAATGGTGTGGAAGCTCCAGTCCGAATCAACCCAGGCAATTTGGTGTGCATCAAGTGCATACCAGGTGCCAATTCAGAGCCCGGATAAAGGGGAAGAGTTTGCAGCATGGATGGATTTCCAGCTGTAAAGTAGGGCAGCTCCCTCATAGCAGACTATACACGATTGGAATGTACAGAAGATGAACGCGGACAACCAAACCGAAGTAGGATTAAAGCCAGAAGGCGAACAACGCTGCACTGCGATGTAAAGCTTGCGTTTATTTCCCGTTGAAGACCATTTCATTGTAAATTAAGTTGAAATCTGAAAGAGGAAGAAATACCGGGGAACAAAGTCAGGGAGATCATGAATTTTGCTTTCTGCTCTGATAAAAAGACCGAGGCGCTCTTTTTTAGAACCTCTCGAGTTGTGGTTAGATGTCGTAATCACTACTCATATGTGAAAAACCACGGTAAGATTCATTTTTGCATTGCATGTTGAGCGGCCAAAACTAGTCATAATTTTTTATCGTTGTCAAAGTGCTCGACTTGTTCATTGAACGGATTTAAATTTTCGAAAGTCCAACTCTTCTCTGAGTTACAGCCTAAGTTGCTTTGCTAGGTCTCTGCAAACTATGCTTGATCTGTAAGAGCTTGTTTTATTACAGCAAATCTTCAATCTAACAACTATAAACAGCCACCAGTTTATACTGTGCCATTCACGGCGGGAAAGACACAAGGTAACCTGGTCCGCGCCATGAATAGCACTTGCAGTTCCATTGGTTAAACCACAAAAACATCACATATAAGAATGCAGGATTTTAAAAGCTGACTAAATGACAAAGAATTGCAAGCAAGTTGATGCTCTATTGTCAATATCTTTTTATGCAAGAGGCGCTTACCACTGGAGTGCTTGCAAGAGAATAATCAAATAGCTACTGGTATTTTGCCAAGGATAAGTTGGTGTTGGAACGGGATGGAGTGGAAAGGATGCCAATGATAGAAATATCTAGTGAGCTACAAGTAATCGGTACATCTCGCGTTTTGCGGTCTTTAGAAGATGATGATATTCATAATTATAATGAAGATTTCGATTTTTTAAGACGGTAACCCATTCAGCTTGTAGCTCATTCGGTGCCGTGGCGTAGTGGTTAAGCATGCGGACTCATAACGCAGGGGTTGTCAGTTCGATTCCTCCATGTGTCACTTTTCAAAGCGCCATTGGTAAGGAAGGCAACGGGAAACCACCCCATAAAAATCGACTTCCCTAGAACAAACTCAGAGCCCTGTCTCTGGTTTCTGCTAAGCTCGAAGTCGAGTATGCAACGCAATTTTTTTAACCTAGAAGACACTGAATTAGATGTTCATATTAAAGGAAAGAAGATGGAAAGAACAGAGACATGTAAGCTATTGAGGGTAACAATAAACGAACACTTAAAGTGGGAGAACCATGTTAGAATGATCACTAGCTCATGCTACAGAACCTTATCAATTCTAGAGAAATTAAAGAACGTTGCCCCATTTCGTCTAAGGAAGCAGCTCGCAGAATAACTCGTCTTAGCAAAGATTGATGACGGAGACCAGGTTTATGCGCCGCTAACTGTGATGCTTTCGAAACGTCTCCAGACAGTACAGTTTGCAGCCGCATCCTTTGTTACTGGTCACTATGTAAAGAGCATAAAAGACATCTTGAAATTAGGATGGCTTCCTATAGAAGAGATTTCAATCTCCTTAAGAAAGTTTTCAAGGCACTGAACACGGAAACGTGGCCTGACTATTTGCAACTGAATGTGAGGAAAAATAAACGAAAACTGAGATAAAATTGCAGCAAATCACTGGAAATACCAAGGAAAGAGAGCGGAAGTTTTCAAGATAATGCCACTAGACTATTTAACTCCCTTCCAGAGACGATAAGAAGCTGCTAAAACTATAACACATTTTTATCTTCGTCAAAAAAATGTTTAGTTAATAGAGCTGAACAATATAAGTATATTTATTTCAAGAGACATTCCTTTTTCTGCAAATATTTTAAACAAAACATATTTAATGTACTGCAGCTTTAACAGTGAGAAGCCATCTGTATTTGGATCTGTTAGATATTCATTATTATCATTATTATTAACGCCGCTTGGGGAAAATAAATGCCATGAAGGGCCGACGCAAAACAAGGCCCAATAAGGTAAGTTCCCCCAGCCTCATGGATGAAGCAATATCGCCAGATTATTTTCTTCCTCTGCATGCAGTTGGCAGTTCTACTCTTTGAACGAGTCTTCTCATGCTCAACAATTAAAATTCAAAGTGTCAGGATAGCTTGATGGTAAGATTCTTGCGCATCGATCCTATCTATGATCCGCCGTTCGAGTCCCACCTCAGCTAAACTTTCACTTAGAGTGAGGAGAGTCGCCAGCTTGCTGTAATTCCAGGCATAGGAATCACGAGGTGTGGTCACACCGAGAGGGAGGGCCTGGACACTGCTCGATAAGCAAAAAGCGTCTGTGTCCAAATTTCTACCTTTGACATCTAGGTAGAATCATGTGTGCAAAAAAAGAAAAACTAAAAGACAATTCGAATTTCGAAATGATACCTTGTTAGGTTGTACAACTTGCAGTTCACAGTTCAAACACCTCCTGAAAGCTCTAATGCGCTCTTTTCAATTCAATTCAACATTTCGCTTGTGCACTTGATCACTCATCCAAATAAGGTAGACGTTTTGACAATGAGAAGCTATGCATATAGCTAGGCCCTCCTGGCGCTGTAACTACACCTCATGCAGTCAGTCCCAACTGCTTAAAATAGGATGTCTTGCCTTCTTGTTGCTTTCCTGAGTCCTACACCTTGCCATCTTTCAAATCCAAGATCAATAAACTTGATCTTATCTCTCTATCCACTTAGCTGCTCGCTTTCTTCTTTCTTCCTATGTTGGGGCTTTGTATAGGCCACCATAACCTTTCCTCAACATAACCCAATAGAAAAAAAATATAAAAATGCTGAATTTCCGACCTCTGTCAATATTCACCAACTCGGCAACAGTCGTTTCAAACGAAATCCAGTAAGGTTTAGAAGTACGAGCACCCATATCGATCAGTGACATCTGATTAATTGATATTTCTAATATAACAAAATATTAAGTTTCTGTTCTGATACATACAAATACAATATACAGGACTGCGCTACGTGCTAAAAATAAATGTGTAGGATCTCCTCCTACTATCTTCTGTCAAGGGGCATTGTAGAATTTTCACAAGATGTCTGGCAGCTGGATAGAACAGAGCGATACATTTTCAATGTCTTTCTTATATAATAATACATCACATCAAAGGAGCCGAAGAAGGAAACATTTCCCAGTTCCTAGAACAAAATTTTCGACTAAATTTAATGTCGCTCGCATTCTTTATCTACAATCGGAAAAGCCCCATTCTTGGAGAGGAGGTAATTAAAATGAAATGAGTTGCATAAAACCCTTTGGTAAATCAGAACACATCTAGAACTTATCAAGTGGTTCAGTGGCGTAGTGGTTAAACATGCGGACTAACAACACATGGGTTGTCAGTTCGATTCCTCCTTGCATCACTTTTAAAACGCCATTGGCGAGGAAGGCAACGGGAAACTACCTCATGAATTCCCCTTCCCTAGAAAAAACTCAGAGCCCTGTCTCTGGTTTCTGCTACGCTCGAAATCGAGTATGCAATGCAGACCTTACCAAGATCCCTGCATAGTAAAGGAAAAGAAATGGGAAGGGGTGAACTGTGAAAACAAAAATGCAACCAGACATGAAGATTGCGTAGGTTCAATAAACTGGCTTAATGTCAATTAGTTTTAACAATATATCGTTAAAACACAGTGCCCTGATAGTTGCTGTGGCAAAGTGTCTTTTTATGGCAGTGTCTGCTTGGTTATAAACACTTTCTAACTAGAAAAGATTAAAATTGACATGAAACTGGGAAAACTGAGGAGTCAGCCCAGAATTCTCACATAGTTTCTACGATCTACTTCTTCAAGCAACGGGGCGAGGGAGGTTGACTTACATCCTCAAAATGCAAACACAACATCTTCGTATTTCTCTCGTGCTTGGAAGTGGGGTCAGGGGAAGCAACTAATATTGAGCATAATCATATGAACAGTTCTGGGAAGCAATATTTGCGTAGCCTAATTCAAAACGTCCATTCGGATAATCTGCAAACTCTTTTACGGCAATAGCTTGCTTTAACTTTTGCACAACACTCAAAAACTGGTGAATTCTAGCAGGGCAATGGCGTTACGCGTTATCTGTTTTGTCAAGGGAGTCTATTTTCCCAGAAAACAACTTTTAAAAGTACTCACGTACTGTTGTCCCTTACCGAGGAGTCCAGGTTTAAAAAGCTTTCAAGTCACTGGCCTTAAGGCTTTTGCGCTAGAAAATGCTTCAGAGGACAAACTTTGTATTCTACCCCAAATAAAAAACTATTTTTAACGAATACATGTATTAATATATTTATATTTATAAATGTATAGAAAGCGCACATTTAAAGCAGCTGTGCAATGCTTTGTCCATGTGTCGAGTTCGTGCAAAAACTTTGGAACGGTATACGACAGAATTACTTGTAGCTACATAGAAATATCATAACTGCCTTGCTGTGAAATGATGCTAAAAGAATGCTTCTGCAGCATGGAGCCTAATTCATAAAACGAGTCAATTCTTTTCAAAATGGTAAAACGGATGCCTCAAACGGGACCTGTTGTATCTCCAAGCATCTACCATACAATAAAATTGAAATCTGGCGGGCGGGAAGATCAATAACCACTCGCTGACTCTTGAAATAAGGAAAAGAGAAAAGTCGTGGCTGACTCAATACACTGACTCCTTATTTCATTGGCACAAGTGGAGGAATCCTTGTGTCATTTCTGGTCCAAGCGAGCTGTTAGTATCGTCATCCCAGCGAAACTGCACAAGTCTACGTACGGCGTCGGTTAAGATTAATTGTGAATGACATTTCGATCAACCGGGGAAGAGTTTCGTCCAAATATAACTGAAACACACGTAGGTGACTGATGTGGTTCTACGATGTGGCTTTGATTTGCCATGTCCGTTAAGGCGCTTGAGGCTACTTCTTCGTCTGTTTCAAAGCGAGGTTTGATTATTGCCGACAAATTGGTGATTCGACCATCAGATTGATTGGAATAGCCTAAAGATAACAATGAAAGAGAGATCAAGGAACATTCTGCCATAAAAATCTCCATTAAGTCTGTAAATCGATCCATTTTCTAAATTCGGCAATCCTTTTATCTGATCCAAAAAAATATTCCCATTCACTTTCTAATGACAAACTTTAAATAGTTTTTCATAAAATTTATCTACCCTGCATACGATTAAGCTTCCGCATCCGTGGTTAAATGGTAAAATGCATGCACTATATTCGGTACGACAGGGTACAAAGCACCGTCGATTCAATTCAAAGTCTTGAAACATGGTACATGCTATTGCCTCGTTTGGCATTCAGCACTTGGGAAAGAGCATGGGAGTTAGACAAACCAAATACCAACTGGCCAGCCTGTAGCGTGCTTGCAAAGCTGAGTGGTGCGATGGCTAGCAAAACAGAGATGGGAGCAGCCCTATTCACCAACAAGGCAAGGGAACTTTAAATTGTTCATGAATTACATGATAAACGGAATCACGCAGTTTTGAAGTACTTAAAACGAGAAGAAAAATAAAACTGGTTAATGCATCGTGAGGCTTACCTCAAAAGGTATTACTCATGCTACGAAGGCTAAATTCACTAACCGCTAGTGGGATGTTTGATCAGCGTTTTCTGTTGTTGCGCAGTAACTGGACAGTCTTTGTGCGCAAGAAGCAAAGCTTTTAGTTGAGCAACTTCAGACTTCAAGACACTTATCTCATTCTATACAAAATGATAAAATTATTAGAGCGAAATAAAAAACAGGATAAGAATGATAAAGATAAAATGGCAGCTGGAAATGAATATAGATTGTTACAACATTAAAGGTGGGGCATTACCTGCAAAGTAACATTCGTTGCAGAAAGATCGTCAGCTTTCTTTTCCAACTGTTGTACCCAGACCTTTCGTTTCTGGCGACATCGGGATGCCGCAGCTCTTCAAAAGCAACAATAAAAGTATTGATGAAAGGTGAAATCAGAAAAGAGAGATTCCTAGAGTCATGTCATATTATTCAATCATTGCTCCTATAAATGTACTTTCTCACTTCTAATATGGAATTGAAACCGTGTCAAATCATAACAGCAGCTTGAATCTTTAATTTAGTGACTAATTGAAAAGTGATTAAAACTTGGATGCTTCACATAGTTAGAACAAATGAAAGTCTCTTACATATCTAAATATAAATATATTTTTATATACAACTTCCATATATATATTTTTATATACACAATATTTCATACACCAATGTGACTAATTTTCCGATCAGATTTCACTCACTGACCGTGGAAGATTCATACTTAACTATCGTAAGGATCATCTGCCTGTGGTTTTATAAACAGATCTGCTCTTTGAAATTTATGTGCAAAAACGGTGACAATAATATCTAAATTTTCAACAACCCGCCCTTCCTATATACCTATACTTAGGAACATACCTGTTGCGTTCTAAGAATTTTCGTCGTCGTTCGTCCGGATCTAGATCTTCTTGACTTCTTCGGCTTCGTTTACTTAAAGAAAGAGAACCATAGAATTTGAAATAATTTCCTTGCCCTGATAGGCTGACAATAGCAAATGACGGTGACACAACAACAGGCTGAAGAATACGCGAAAGGACTTAAAAATACCAACAAATGACTGAGTTGACGAACATTTCGTAAATAATAACGTTGAGATGTGAACAAACGAGAAAGGACTTGAAAAAAGCAAATAATGGGCGTGGCAAGAGAAACAGTTGAAGAAAAGAAAGAATGAGGGGGAAAATGACCCTTGAATGTCTTGTCAAAAGGATGCTGATGCCAAATGACATGACAGGATGAGTACGAGAAATACAATAAATCTTCCATCAATATGAAATAATAAAAAACAGCGAAGTTGTAGAGTGTCATTAACGAGAGAACTGTATAGTTTTTGCGGTACCAAAGTGTCCAAACTGAAAAAAAATCAACTTACATGGGCGAACTTCTGAATTCGTCGTCCAAATCATCATTCATCATGTCTGAGTTATCTGATACAATAGAATTGCTGGGAGATGCAACGGAGGTTGATGGAAAAACATAGCCCTGGCTTACAGGTTGCTGGTTAACAGCACTTGTCGTAGGGACACCAGAAGACGTGGCCGCGTTTTGCTGCAGTATTTCTTTCAGCTTCTAAAATAGCAAAAAATTATCATCATAAGCTACCAATCTATTGCAAACACCTTCCTATAAGCTACTGAGGCAACTTTGCAAAAAACACGTCTGTCCTTCATTACTTTGAAGTAAACAGATGATGCGTTGCATTCTGAAACAACTTTTCAATAACACATAAAGAAAAGTGCAGCAATTGTTTCCAAGTGTCATTTTTAGGGGAGTCAGGTGGCTAGAGCTCCTTTCGCATACTGACAAAACCCTTCAGAAAGGCGTCAAAAAGAAACTCAGCAGACGAGTCAGTCCCTTGATCATCTCTTTTTAAAAACAGATTGCCTCTTATTTTCATCCTATTTTGCTAACCAGTCACGATTGAGCAATCATTAGGCTGACAAGCACCACAGAGAATCATTTGATACTTTCATAACATCTGGCTAAAACAATTGAGAGTTCCTTCAGTGACACTACCAAATAAACGATTGGCAACATGACCTCGCGAGCCAACAAAGCATGGGGTGTTAGCAGACCCAATAGCAAGCTGCACAGTAGCACCCCATCAGGGAGCTTGCTCATTTTGTGCGGCTTGTGTGAGGGTGGGGCCTCTAGTTGAACGTCGTAAATGGTGCGAATCATCTTTGAGGTGGCTTAAAAGGAAAAGACAACGAGATTTTTCCAAAGAGGATCAGAGATTTTCACACCATCGGCGTCATTGCGTGGTACGGTGAGACGTGACCGGCCGTGGCACGTTCCTTGATGAGAGCACGCCATCGGCGTCGATCCTGAGCAGCGCGCAGTGCAGAGACAGACGACAACCCTGTCAGCTGCAGCAGGTCATCGTGTACGCGAGTCTTCTGCCGGCCAGGTCTCCTCTTTCCCAGCACCTTTCCAGTTAAGAAGCCCTTTCGAATATTGTCATGACGAGCAATGTCACTCAAGTACCGTAACCTTGTGTTCTCTTTTCTGTCAAGAGGATAGGACGGTCAATTTCCAATTCTCGTAGGATGCATGCACTGGCTTTCTTTCCCATCCAGGATAAACTATCGACAAGTGTCGAACGCTACATATGACTAGACAAGCTAAATCTAATTTTTCCTACCTGTTTAGTGCTCTTGTTGCCATCGGATATGCCATTTTGATGACATCTTGGAGTGACTATGGCAGGATGCGGCACAGCTGACCTGACTAAATCTTTAGTTGGGTTTGAGTTTAAACCAATGATTGGCATATCTTCTATTGACGCCTCTGTATTTTGCTTCACAATAATTGAAGGGATGTTATTCTGGGCTGTTAGAATGAAAAGTAGACTTTATATAATGGGCACCCCCTTGATAAGCCCTAAACATGTTTACATTTGGATATGATAAAGAATTGAAAGGGTTTCATGGATGCAGGGTACCGTTCATTTGGTACAGAGCTTCTCCTTGGACTAATGCATCTAAGTACATAACGTCTTGTACCAGGGACGCCAGAGCGATTGTAGGGCAAGGGGGCGGCTAGAAACGAAAGGGCAATCAAGACCAAGGCAAGGGACCGAGCTTTAAAACTGGGTGTCCGGGGTACTCCCCTGGAAACCTTTTGCGACTATACCCTTAAATTTGCCTTAAAATGCTATCAAAATTGCTTCAACGAATATTGATCATGCTCTTTTACGACATTTTGTGGCTATTTCTCCATATGCCCTCATTCCGAATTGCATAGTGCTTATTTTGAAGTTGTAATTTCCAGTCACTAGCGTCAACGATCTTCGTTACTGATTTTTGGCTGATAAGCTATTAAAATGGCACTTTCCCCTTTGCGAAAAGCCAGGAGGTGTGTTTGCCCCCCCCCCGCCCCCCGCCCCCCTCTCCGGCGTTCCTGTCCTGTACTGTTTTCTGATTAAGTTCATCCATTAGAATGTATGTGTAAGTAAACTATCATATTTTCATGTAGCATATATTACTGTCTTATTCATTCTAAGTTAGGTAATGCATTGAAATGTACTTAGGTATCTTGGTCAAGGAAGCATTGAACGAAGTTGAACAGAACTGAATCACGATGAATGACGGACTGGCTATGGCTTGCATACATCCTTTGGCACTTCAATACATCGAAAAAGGGGTCGGTGGCGAATGATGTGATCGCATTCGTCGAAAATTTCTTATGAGGAATAGGGTATGATGAAAATCAGCACAAACGATGAATTTGTCACCTCCATTCACTGGGTTCTTCCTTTCTTAACATTGCGTCGAGCATTCTCAAAAGGGAAAAAGGAACACGTCTACTATCCTGGTGTTTTCACTCCGAATCGAGAAAAATTTTGCAATACTTTTGCAATGTGCTTCAAGCCTTTGTAGCGACGAACGAAATTTCGGAATCAAGCAATTTACCTGCAAACAATACAGTTGCGGTGCGTTTTGAGCTTGGCTTCGCTGATACCGCCCCACCGCTCACTGCATCCCGTTGACTGTTCACCACAATCGTAAAGCTGCCTGTACCATTTCCTTGGATGTTTTTTGTCTTCCCTGAGCTTCCATCTATAATTTTTATGCTTGAGTTGTTGTTGTTTGGGAATCCAATCTAATGAAGGAGCACAGAAACTGTAACAATGCCATGTCGAAAAAATGCTTTTAAGAAGTCTTTCTGGGCATTGGAAGTTTTCGACGCTGCATTTATGTGGCGAGCATTGAAAATTCGAAGAAAAAAATCGCTAGCATACTTAATGAAGCAAAAACACAACAACAAAAACTGACTAACATAAAAATCGTCGAGCTAAACATGAGCTGGCTGTTTCGTCATTTTACGAAAACAGATTAAACCAGTGCCTTTGAACTGGCTTTCGTCAATTTCAAAATCACTACATTGACGATGATTTGCCGTCAGGCTTTACAACAATGTGTCGGACTATCATTGGTGATAAAAATTGTTTCTAAACGGCCAACTATCGGTTACTTACATGAAGTAGCTATGCGTCATGTGTAAGCGTATGATGGTAAGCTAGACACGGCCAGAAACGAAGCGGCAAAGAGCCAATCCTGTTGTAAACACTGAGCACTTTACTAATACCGTGCGCTGCGACAAACTGGTTTTCCGCTATTACTTCACTGACTTTGAAGCCTAAGTTTATGACGTAATCTTATTCAGTGGAGCATTACAAAAACCGAATACAAGTGCGGCTTGTTTCCTTGCGATATTTTCTCAAAAAAAAAGCTACGGTGCTCTACAACATTGTGTAGAGAGTTTAAATGATCGCCTTAAAATCAAAACTGATCATAAGCTGTACTTCGCCATTATAGATTTACCGTAAGTATACGAAAACGTGTGATTATCTCAATAGTTCAGAATCACTGAATACGCAACAGGAAACGCTTAGCAAGGTACAAGGAATAAGGGAGCCAGTTAAGCTGCTCAGCTCTGAGCAGGTACCAGTGGAAGTTGGGTGCATCTACTTATAGTGCAAATTGCATCGCTGATTGTACTCTTGCTGCATTATCCGTGGTTCTTCAAAATGTCTTATCCGTGAAGAGTTGCGTCTTCTAGCAAACTCTTCCTTAAAAGAATCGATAGTTATTCCCGGCTGTGTTCGTTGCAATCCAATCTTGGTTCGACCTCTGAGGCATGGAAAAGTCGTTCGGTTAAATCAACACCCACCTCTTTTTTATCTTATCTTTCACGAAAAATAACCGGCCCTTTTTTGGGGTGGTACAATAAACCTAGGAATGAGGAAGCTGGTAATTCGAAGGAAAAATTGTATTAAACCAACCAGGGTGACGGGGAGAGCAAGGAGCCAATACGCCATGACGAAAGTAACCCCAATGCAAACTTCCTAATCGTGTGGTTTCCTACACTAACATTTTGGAACTGGCTTGCAGGCTTTCAGGAGATCCAAAATTTCATGGCTATTTTGAATTTGCAGCCTTAAACTTCTTTCTTTTTTTGATCTCTCTCACTGTCATCTATACAAAACGGTTACGGTAGCTTCATAAATCAGCTCTCAACTTGAACGACTGCAATAATCAAATAGTAGACCGCAATTTAACCGGTTGTCCATGAGCAAAAATTTGTTCATTTCACTTCAAACCTGAACAAAAAAGAATCCCAATATGACAATCACCATATTGTACCTAGAAGGTTCAATCTGTGATGAGCTATTCCATATACCAGCTGTTCGCTGAGACTGCTATCAGCATGTAATTCATAATAGTCAAGAATGAATTGGAAAAAATGACATGAAGAGGACCTACCTTTCTTAAAGAAGAGCTAGAGGATACATTTAGCACCTGACTTTGTTTTGAGTCAATGCTTGAAACTGTTTCTGGTGGGGATACAGATATCACAGGTAACTGGGCAGATGACTGAATTGTTGATACCTTCGAAAGTGCAGCTGCTTTTCTGAAATCCTGACGCAACATTATGAAAATTAAAAGTTTAGGCAAAAACTTCTGTTCGAATTGACACTCTATGTAAAAGTGTGAAGCAATTATCATCACTTCAGCAGTCTCAGTCGATAAAGCCTACCAAGAATTCGCAAGTTGTTCCTTTTACTTTACAAAGGCATGTTTCACTTTCATCAATGAAACAGGACTTTGGAGTATTTGGCTAATCTTGCCAGTCCAATCATAAATGCTGTATGGTTTAGGCATGGTACTTGGCTAGCATTTGCAAGCTTACACATTGCTACATATCCTAAGTGAGTGACTTACTTGGTCAAAAGGATTTGCGTCTGGTAGCACCTCAAAGAGCTCTCCACCCTCTTCAACTGTCTTTGGTAAAAATCTAGTTGGTGTTGGAGTCTGATCTATAAAAACAATACTTATTGGGTAGAATCATGATATTATCATACCATTTCATAAAGATGCTGTTAGGGTCTCATACTATTGTGATTTATCTCTGATACAAGTTATTCAATTCAACAAAGTGGGCAATGCAGAAACCTCCACGTTGGTGTCCCTGGATATCAACCACCAAAAGTGATCTTGACTCATTTTTGTCGGCTCGTAACCGATTCTGCAACCACTTTCCCTCAAAGCAAATTTGAGGGAAAGACTCGACGAATAATTCAACAAAGAGGAGCTGGTATGGTCTTTCTCAGTTAAACAACAGCTTTGAATAAACACCTAGCATGATAACTACTGGTTTCTCATTACTTATAACCTTAAATCTGACACTCCACAATTGTCACACTGCAACTATTCTTTCTGTCCTGCTAAACTTGAATTCAAACAACATCTCATTTTGTAACCTTTCAGACTGAAGCATCAAGGCTAAATTTTCCAGGTAGTATTTTGCAGCTACTAAAAATCTAAATAGCACTCACCGACAATTGATTCGCCTTGGCGGCCAATATTTAGTGACAACTGGTGCTTTTGTCTGTGCACATTGAGATGATCACTGTTTGTGAATTTCTGAAAGAGAAAATGTTTCTTGGCATCAAAATTAGATGCTACAATAAGCTGTTGGTATGAGAAATCTTCCCTGAAAGTTGCCCTCTGACGTTAGAAAGCCACCGACGGAAATTTCTGAACTTCATGCAATCATTTGAAGTACAAATAAGAGACTGATGAAATATATTTGTTCATTTTGTCCACGCACGTTTGGTTATGACGTTAAGGGCGCTTAGCCGTTTCAATGAACTGTGTAATTACTGCAAGGTTGGAATTCAAAAGCATTTGCACTACACAACATCACTGGGAAGAGTTAGACGCCTTTCTCTCTTGGATAGATTAATAAGTCAATCTCGCGCTTCGTACTTTAGAATATCAAACACGAGCAGGAGAGCTGATACTGGGAAGTTTGCGTTGACGTTGAGCAAACTTTTTATCAACATGCTGAATTCGGCTCGACACACTTTACGCATCCGCTGCATGATTTGGCTTACCCAGTGTTTTCATGTGCATTACTTCATACCCTATTTTAGTTAAGATCAGCGCAACGATGACATAATCATCTACCAATTACAACTTTACTTGCCCGAAGCCTCGATAGCATCTATAATTTAGGCCGACGTCATACTAAATTAAGATGCCGCAAAAGTATAGAATCAATCGATGTGCTGGATGTAGAACAGATCGGCTGGAAATAATTCATATTCATCACCTACCTGACCACACATAGGCGCTGTGCAAACGAAAGGCTTATCGTCATCGTCCATTTCCTAAACTTGGGAAACTGAATGAATAATACTCTATGTTCCGGTTGCGTTTCGTTGAGGATGACGATAAGCACGTCCTTTGTTGCTGGCTGCTCGTACTCTTGAAACTTGAGTGTTTGTGCCAGAGAATTATTGGAAATTATAAAGAATTGTTTTTCTTATACAAAATACTAAAATCCAGTGGATGATTTTCGCCTTGACACCCTTTGCATTTGTTTCCCAGAGATCTTTGGGCCTAGCTTGCTTTCTTCTCCATTTCCACTTTCGATGCGATGACGAGTTGACCTTTTTTGGCAACAATACGTCACCATCAAGTCTCCTCCGCACGTCGATTGATATGTATTGTTATTACTATTTGTATCGACGAATCTTTATATGTGCCATTCCTCTACAGTCCTCGCATTTGCAATATGTGCATACACGTACTGTTATCGCAAAGTCCTGTAAAAATTAATGAA
Source organism: Pseudorhiza aurosa (assembly GCA_964026355.1). Lineage (NCBI taxonomy): Eukaryota > Metazoa > Cnidaria > Scyphozoa > Rhizostomeae > Lychnorhizidae > Pseudorhiza > Pseudorhiza aurosa. The sequence goes on from OZ032115.1 coordinate 9,299,630, forward strand.
TAAAGAAAAAAAGATGGACATTCATTTCTTAGATTAAAGCAAATGTTAATTGAGTCTGATTTAAACTTTTTTGAAAGTTCTTACGCCAGTTTCTTTCCTCGTTTTTGTAGGGAGCTCGTTAGAAACAATGGCTCAATTTTGAGTACGTAGATATTCTCGCTGCTTCTAGTTCTATCTAACGAATTTCTATTTTCGTTCAATTGTATCAGAATAAAAGCACTTTGACGTGAAAAAGGCAACAGGAAACCACTTCATAAAATTTCCCCCTGGAAAACATTCAGAGCTCTGTCTCTAGTTTCTGCTACGCTCGAGATCGAGTATAGGAAACGGTTATGTTAGGGAAAGGCCCCCAGCCCGGAGGGGGGGGGGGGGTACTTGATTTCCTCTACTTTAACCATAAATGTCTATAATATCTAGGAGAAAGGGTCTAATGTTCGCGTATAATCTAGGGCAGAGAAATTTAAAAATCGGGCATATTTTCAAAAGCTCTCCTAGATATCCTTTGAAAGGTTCAGTTCATAAATACACTAGCAGCGACTAGGAGGCATTCCTTCAGGAAAAAGGAATGAATGACAGTGCTAGACTAGCCTTGAAAATGTCTCTTCCTGATAAAGATTTATTACATTTTGACACACCCTAGGTTCCCTAGAAAGTGGGGCAACAAATTGGATTTTTGATCGGAGAAACTGAAAAGTAAGGGTGTTTCTGGTAGAAACATTCAGAGCAAAAGTCCCTTTCAAAAAGTCTTAGACAGTCATGGTTACACATTTGATAAAGGAGTGGCCCCTCCGGGCAAAGGCCATGGCGGCCTTTCTTGCAGACATTGCGCTTAGGGGTATACTTGTGTTTAGTAATGCCGGAATAGCGGCCATCATCTAATAAATATTTCCATCTGTTAAAATCACCTCAAGGCATATATCATACCGACTGTAGTTCGTGGCTTTCGGATATGCTTGACACAGTCACTAGTACTCTATTGTGTTATCCGGATGTAACGAGTGTTACATTTACTGATTCAGTTGGATTAAGCTGTGATTGAGAGGTGTACGTTTCGCTGACATCAAATCCATGTGTTCACTCACATACGTGGCATTTTTTGACCGTCCTTCTCGCCTACTCAAGATCCAGAAGAGTGTAAGGGATTGCAACCTATCCAAAGCCCCAGCAAATGAGGACAGCGAAAGGGTATGAGGAGAGGGAGATGGGATCAAGTTTGTTGATTTTAGGTTTGAAAGAAGGCAAGTAGTAGGATCAAGGAAAGGAAGAAGTAGGCAAGGCATTCCATAAATTGCACGTTCCTTGGGTGAATGATAATTTATGGGAAAAAGTTCATGGATTAGGCAGTGACACATGGATTGGGTGTGAGCAAGTCGAGCTTCTAGTGTTTCTGACACGCCTTAGAAGAACATGAATGGTAACCCTGATCTCCTGAGAGTAATGCCCGTGAAAGCATCTGTAGAAGGTGGAAAGAGATGCAAATAAATGATGATGGAAACGAGGTTGGAGAGCTTTGTTGACGTTCGGATTGTTGATGAGACAAATGGCTCTGGACTTCACGTGAAATGAATACCTGTTTCATCTTGCTTTGTCTTAACGAAATTAGGTTGCATTTACCCCCATTTCTCTATAACCTTTCTAATTATTGGTGAGAAATGAGGCTGATGATTCTGTGGAGGGGGATATCGCCGTAGGCAAGGTCCTGTGACTCGAATGAAAAAGAAGAAATTCACCAAGAAAGAGTCAATGCTAGAAGATTTAGAGAAGAGAAGGTCACATATGAACAAAATAAAAAGCACAGGCGAGATGAAAGATCCCGGGGGTACACCAGCATTGATTGAGTGCGGATCAGAGGTAAAGCCGTTGACTTTTATGGCAATCTACCTATCTACCAGAGAAGAAAACCTCCAATCGACTTCATGAGGGTATGGTGGAGACCAAGGCTGCTATGGCATCAAATTATGGACAAGAGGAAGCTCCCGTCATATCGGATTCATGCTAGAGGGTCCCTTCGACAGCAACACAGCAACACAAACAGCAGCAACTACAGCTGGAAGAGAATATTCTAGCAAACAGATCTTTGTGGAACAATGAAACTTTCCGGAACTTTCCGGAATTTGCTCTATAAATATCGCAACGGGAATCTACGTTCAAAACTTCTCATCGATATCTGAGCGACTGTTGGCAGCCTCTGCTAACACAAAACTGGCCTGAGAGTTCTTGCAACAAAGATCACGCCGTCACTGAAGAAAGTGCTAGTGGTTCGCAGGAATCTCAAAGGCCCCCATGTTGCAATGTATACTGCGAATGTTTTTATAGCAATCGTAGATATATTGTTATCATAGGGGTCTTTGTTGTTGTGTTCGACACTGGAAGAGGTTATCAAGTTTCCATGCAAGTACATTTCCTTAAAAATTTTCATACTTTGATGACACTGCTTAAAAATCACTTGGTGTTCAATCTCCATCGGTAAGACATGCTGTTTACGAAGATGGAGAATACCATCTAGCGGGAAGTTTCGTAGGGACGAATTTCGCTTATTACTAGAAATACTTTATTATATCAGTAAAATCTTTTAATCAATCAGTAAAATCATGCAAAGTAGCTATTGAATATTTTTGTTTCAGTTCTATTTTCTTGCATTACCTTGCTTTGGGTTTTATATTATTAATGAACATTTGTGATATGCGACTTTTTACCTTTCAGTCAAATCTGGGGCAGACATGCTGACACAAATCTTAATGAGTCTACCGGAAGGGCTTTAAAAACTTCATACAATGAAATTAATACTACAGTTAAACTACGATATACTACAATCTTAATGCCAATACCATTAGTTCCACCCGCAACTAATTAGGTTCCCTTGATTTTTCATGACAGTTTACAGCAATTAACTTTGTACAAAAGCTGGGAATTGAACCAGTACCATGCGTGGAAGGTTCCTGAAAATACAGTTTTTATGCAGTTGCAAGTCTATCAAGTACTCTCATGTATTCTTCCTCAAGTAGGTTAAACCCTTCATCAAGACGTCTCATTCTTTCATCTCGATTCTGGGCAACCATAGCAGCATTGAATTCCTCTTGGCTAAGCACTTTCTGCAGCCTTTTCAAGTCTCTTGCTTCTTTCTGTTTGCAAAGACATAAGAAATTAAAAAATATTGTTTCTCTTCAGTGGGCACATGGATCATCTAAATGTTGTTGGGTGGGTAGAGTGAGGCAGAATCAATGATGGGGCCCCTGCCAAGAACAGGCAAAACCTTAAGGCAATAGCCGCTAATGTGATCTTAATGTGAAAAATTGCACAACAGTTTCACGGACATGTCTCAAATTTAAAAGGATTTCTACCACAAAAGCTACAGTCTAGGACAGCACAAACTTGGTTGCTTCCTTTAAAAGCATAGATATTCTCTTGTAATGGTAATCATTTGATGGGCAATTATTCAATTATTCACAATTATTCCTAGGATTGAGCTTCGAGGGGGGGGGAATGCTCCATGGCCATCTGCCTGGTTCAGAAATCACGAGAAGGTCACGATAGACAAAAGCATACCTGAAAAGGAATGTTGAGGCGTCGTTTTACATCCAAACGGTAATTCCGAAACTCGTCATAGTCAGCCTTGTTTGTGACTTTCAGCCTTAAAATCTCATAGACCCGTCTGGTTTGTGTCTGAAAAAATCATTCAAATCTGTAAAGAAAACTGGTGGGGTGTTTGCTGGCGTTAACTTCACAAAGTAATGCTACTAATGGAAGGGCTTGCATTAGAATGATGAAACATAAATTATGCCAACCCAGGAGGTAGGTTCAATGAACATCTAAAGACTGAGGGGGTACAACCACCTAAAAAGAAGAATGAAATCATCACACATTCTTAAGAGACAACTAGTGAAGACTTGTATTAACTAACAGGCCTTAGACCAAGTTCTATAGGGATGCCACTGTGTGACATAAAAAGTCTGTTGTCTCATTCAGGCTCCTTGGCGTATGAGTTTGCATGAGCTGCATCAAAAAAGGGTACAGGACACTCTGGAAAGTTAATCTAAATGGCCTGTGAACTAAACTTTGCGGACAAGAACTTGCAAAATACCCAACTAAATTATAAGAACAGTCCACTATTTGCTGTATTAACATGGCCACAGCTGTGCCATCATAATGAAGTTCTCCTGAGCAGCTCAGTTGTTGTTAGCAGCTTCTGCTAACACAAAATTGGTCTAAGAGTTCTTGCTGCAAAGGTCAGGCCATCACTTTAAAGATATTTCTAGTGGTTGACAAGAATCTCAAAGGCCCTGCATTTCGAATGCATACTTTGAATGCATTCATAGCAAACATGGAGACATTGTAACACATCAGGTCTTTCTTGCTATCTTGCATTGGATGGAGTGAGCTCTTTCCAACGATTTAGCAACTTACTGAGAACTAAGTAATTAATAGGAAAGATGTTACTCCTTACCAATCCAACATTTCTAAATATATGAAAAACCATTGGATATGAAATAACATTCTCTCCTAATTCAAAGAAAGATCATAGCTCATTCAAACTGCTTCTCACCTATAAAATGTTTTAATAGAGCAAGTTCTTTCAAAAAAGTTTTGTGTTTTGTACTGTACATGCAGAGCAACATACTAATACCAAGAATACCCCCCAATACCCTATCAATGAGACTCAGCTAGCATGCATCTGGTAAATTGTTTTCGTTTCAATACCTTTGGCAGCTTGAATTTGGCTTTTGCTTCTGTCGCCATAGTATCACTGAATCCACAAATAAGACTATCTGGTGTAAAAGTTGGCAGGGAGACACATCTTAGACAGTCAACATAGTCACGGAGACGCACAAAATTTTCTGATGGATCTTCAACTGCAAAATATTTATTGTTGATTGAAAACAAAGGCAACTATTGCATTGTATTTTTAATTCAGCGTAGCCTGTGAGAAGCACTAAAAACAATAGAAAAAACTTCCAGTCTCACAATATCATTTTGAGGCTTAAGAAGATCAAGGCTTCCACTAAAATGAGCACCATGGACATGCCAGATTGAACTCTTCCACTCATTTGCAAATGGCAGGAAACTGGAGGGCCGTAAAACTGACCAAGCTATACTTCTATCCTTCCTCTTTGCATAAATGTTAGTACTTATATTTTTGTCCTTGTTTTATAACCATCACTGATCTTTCCTTTAGATTAATGTTTGTCAAATCAAGAGCCTCCCTGTCTAACAATTTCCTTCTAACAAAAGAAGGGGGCACTGCAGTTGGAAGTGAGACAATCTACCGAACATGCAGTAATTTTAGCTTTTGTCAATATCGACCCAGCCACTGGGGATGCACAGAAACCACATTTTCAGCAATGCTCTTAAGCCCACGTATAAGTGGACAGTAGGAAAGGCATCAAATTTGACATGATATGGATGCAACTGAGAGCTCATCAGTGCACACAGTCTCACGTGACAGGATTTAAAGCCAGAAGAAGAAGTCTTTCACCTGTCCACCTTAAGTAAACATTGCAGTTATAGGCATATGATATTTTTGCCAAACGAATCTTTTAATATGAAAACCACAAAATACCTGTAATGTCAATCACACTGTCTTTATGCTGGTAATAGCCATAAAGAGTTTGAAGTAGTTCAGCTTTGAATTGAAAAAGCAATAAATCAATGTATATCAATGTCAAAAAATACACTTCTATTAGTGAGGTCTATGCAACAAATAGGGCATCTATTAGTTTCCCATTCTCTTTGCGCTCTTGGCAAATGTTGAGTCAACAAAATATAGCAAGCATGATAAATCACAATGATAACAATATGGTTTAAAACCAAATTCTCTCCTATTAAAGTAGCAATTTAAAAAGAGAAAAATTCCTAATACCCATAACTTTTTTTAGATCCTTTACATTTGCAGTGATTTCAGAACTATTTTGAACTAAACCAGCACATTAGATCCAACAGAAACAGTGGTACATTATCAAAATTACAAAACTAGAGACTAGAATACTTTTAGAGGCTCTTTCTGTTGTGCTGGACCAAAGCTGTGTAATGACCTTCCATAGGATATAAGGGAACTAGGGTTAGCAAAGTCTAAATCATTTTTTTATTTCTAAGCCCCTTCTCTCTTCCTGTTTCAGTTCTCTGTAAGAGTAATAATTTTTTTCAAACTTCATCTTGATATATAAATTAAACATACAAATACAAATCCCTCCGATAATAGGTAATTTGTATTCGGCTGGCGTAATGACAGGTATTTCTATTGAAAAAAATGAAGGTAAATAATAATAATATTTTTCTCCTAGCAAGGTAGCATATTGATAACAGGAAATATATTCTCTGAAGCCATATACCTGAATATAACTGAATGAACATTTTAACCTATTACTTATTATCATTGCTCATTGCAAACAGACCAGCAGGCTTGTGTTCTAACCAATACTGGGGATAATTTCTGTGATGTGTTTTTAAGTCGTTGCAACACGTCATAATAAGCTTACCTCCGTGACCACATTTCTGGTATGGAGGTAGAACAATCATCTGGCTGCGAAAGGCAATTGAATGAATTCTCAATGACAAAAAAAATGGAAAAATTGATGCATAACTTTTCTGTAGAATAAACCAAAAATGGGTATTATGCACAATTTTGTTAGCGGTTAGTTTCTTGCAGTTTATTAATAAAATCTCATTTTTTGCAACTTTCTAGGAAACAATACTGTTTTCGGAAAACAAATGCAGAACAATCTACAGTGTTATTTGCCTTTCTCCTGTATCCTGTAATATTTGAGACGGAGATAGAGGTAGTGGAATTTCTACGTAAACCCACTCATGCTAGTTATTGAACAAACAGTAGGAAAGGAGATGTTTCACACACAAGAGTCAGTCTAACACTCTTGACACAAAATTTTATTTGTTGTGTGAATATTATTGAGACAAGCTTACAGTAGTGAAATAAATGGCTTAAACATAAAAGACCTCAATCATTTTGGCTGGTTGTACTTGATGGATTTTATCATTGAATACACAACAATAAGTTACCCTTCTGCCATAAATTTCTATCAAACCCTCATGGACGACAGGGGAAAGACCCCCTTTGGTAGGGTGATCAATGAAAGTCAAACATGTCCACCAGTTGGCCAAATGGGTGGAAGAAAAGGGGCAGAAGATAAGATAATATTCGAAGATAGAGATGGGAAAAGAGATAAGCCTGCAGATAGAGATGGTTAAGGAGATCCTTTTTGTTCCATTGTTAGAGGAAAACTACTGTCTTAATCAACGAAAAGACTAACTAGCCAAGTATCTTTAAAATCAGTTAAGATCTACCAACCTGCAACCAACCAGATCAACCAACCAACCAGATCAGTTAAAATCTACCAACCTACTATAGCGCTAAACATTAAGTGGACATTAAATATTGCACACCGTGTTGAAAATTTCCTAATATACACCAGAATTAGTTGCCTAGCTCTTACCTTATTCTTGGTCGCATATTTGATGGATATGCATAGTAGTGATAAACAGACACATAACCGCAAATGTTGTATTCAAAATCAGCTGTAGGCCCTCTTTTCTTTTCGAATCTGTGATGCATAAAAGAATAAAAAATCTGATTGCTAAACTTACTCATCAACCGGAATCCCTACACAGTATCAAACTCTACAATGTCGCAAGGGAAATTAAATTAATTTCCAAAAATAATTATTGTGGTAATACAAAGCTACTGAGATTTTACTTTTCATACAAAGGGTTTGAAACATGGTCACTGACATCCCTTCATCGTGTATGAATATAATAATTGAACAGGTACATAACAAGACAGCCTGCTGGGAAAGTAACGTACTTACAGTAGGAAAAAGTTCCACCTCTCATCATCAATATCTGTAAAAAGAGCAGTGAAAGAAATCAATTCTTTAAGAATATGAGATCCAAATTTTACACTTTGCTTTCATCAAAAGCTTCCAACTTCCAAAAGAATTACTAAAGATCAGATTTGCATGCAACTTTATAGCAAGCAGCAGTATGAAAGAAGCGAATGCTAATAGGGGTCAACTCAACAAAGCTTCTTTCAAATACAGCTATAAATATAACTTTTCTGCATATTGTATGTTCATTTTCAAAGAGTTTTTTAGCTTCATGTCTTACCTATGAAAGATGCTGCATCTATGTACCATAAAATGAATGTTTGTAATCTGGCATGATATTCGCTAAATCGTGCAACAGATATATCAGCCTGTTATGAAAACAAATTCAGAATTTTTAACAGCGCTTAAAACCTGAAAAAAAATTTCATCAAATTTATTTGATAACTTTTTCTTTCAAGATTTCTTTCAAATTAACAACTGTGATAGGAACTTCTTTTCATTGAGTTAATGAGCATCATTATAGGGTATTTCTCAAAGGTATAATCAGCAATGAAAAGGAATCTGGTGTTACTCAATCTCCATATACTTTTCCATAGTCTAGATAAGGCTGGCATATGCCGTTCGTAACAAAGACACAAAACTACTAGATACAAAGATACAAAACTACCGTCCCAATCTACAGAAACATCACAAGCAAAAACCATTTTGCAGCAAACACAAACTCAATAGAGTAGCAGTGTAGCAAAATTATTTTCTTACCTGATAAACTTCATATTCAGTACCTCTGACTTTATACGAGTGCAGTTTTGTCCCCATGGGTACAAATGAGTTCTCTGCTGGTAGTTTTGCAATGAATTCATCCAAGCTGGAGCAGTAGTCTAACATATAACATACAGGAGCTAAAATTAGTCTTAACATTCACAAGCTTGCATTAGAATGCTTGATATTAGTAAAAAATTGCATAAGTAAATAAGGATTCACTATTCAGCTCTAGCAGACGTAAATTCTTGAAGGACTTGTTAAATTCCAAAACAGTATTATAATTGGTTTGAAGTTAGGCATTCTCATTGACATAGTTTTCCAAGTCAGGTACATATTTCTGCGTGTTTGCTTCAATGCAACATGAAGTTATAAGCTTTTGCAGGATTCAGGAATCATCTTAAAGTTTCAGAAGATGAATTAAAGCTCTTGCACCCATTCAGTGGAAAGAGCATTTACCTGAGAGCTTAATTGCATTTTTTAATAAGGGAGAAATCTTCATTGAATGAAAATTATTTTCAACTGCTTCAATGGGAAGGTTTATGAATACCTGAGCTGAGATTCTTTGCTATATTTGGGAGCACTTTGTCTGCCTAAAAGCAGAAAATGAGTACATGTTTACAAACTGCTCAATTAATTCTAATTTTATTGCAAACCATCAGGTTTTTAATAGGTAAAGAATTTCTAAACAAAACATATGTATAAATATTGTGACTATTGATATAGCTAATGTATGTGCTCACAGACAGCAAGATGTTAATTGGTCTGGGTGACTAAAGAAGGAACAGTCAGCAACAAGTTGATAAATGACCCCCTTATTGTAGCTAATGCCCTACATAGCTATTGTCTTTCTTAAAATACTTGCTGTTCTAAGGAGTGCTGCATTTTGCATCACCTGTTTCTATCATTATTCTTCATTATCATTATGCAATTTCCATCTTCATGTTCCATTTCTTTTTTTAACACACATGGCCCCATCATTTTCCAGAAAAATTCACATGACAAGGAAAAATGTCCATGATCAGACACAAAAAGACAACTTTTTTACATCATTAATTGAAGCTTCAAATATATATCAACCTCAATGCCAAGGGAATCTGGGACTTTTTCTTCATATTCCATTCCAAGGTAAGCGAGTAGACTTCCAGCGTGGTAGTAGAGCTATTGATGAAAATGAGACAACGGGATGACCTTGGCTTTAGAAACCTTTATTCTTAGTTAAAAATAGGTTCCTAAAGTAGATGCAACTTTCAAAATGGTTCTTGATAGAGAAATACAAATACATTTGAATACTCAAAGTTTTGTTCAACAATTTACTATTACTTTGATAAAAAAACTCAAGCTTGCGTCATTTATCCAATCTTGGGTAGCAAAGGCATCTAAAGCCAGTTTAAAGCATTCAAGCAACAGTAGATATTGGGATGCTACAGCAATCATACTGACATAAAGCTGTTGCAAACAAATATAAGTAAAATTATTGCATTGCTATCAACACACCTTAACATCCAACCCTCTGTATCCAAATATTGATTCACTAAAGTTAAAAAAAAATCATGCACAGTTTAGTGATCACTTTGAAGCAACATGACAGTGGAGATTGTTTGCACAGAAAATGTGCATGGCAGCACAAATTTGAATTTCCTTTTCGCATTCTAACACCTACAAGAGCAATTCAGTTTTTAAAGGTGTATCTTCTTATCTGTTTGCTTTCTTCTTTCTTCCTTTGTTGGGGCTTTGTATAGGCTACCATAGCCTCTCCTCAACATAACCCACTAAAAGAAAAAAATCTGACTATGTCGATAGGGGTTTCATGGTTGAGGGGCTGAATAAGGGCAACGCTTAAGGAAGCATTACTGCTTATACATTCTTAGAAAATAAGGAATATATCATGCTAAAAATACTTTGGAGTGTATCAGGTTATCATGCAAAAATAACAAGCGGAAGGGAAGATATGCACTTGAAGGGTTTACCTGTCACCAAACATTTGATGGCTCATATCGGGCACAAAAGCATTGTCTTGTCTTTTGACATCATCAATAGTTCTCACTTCATAAAAAGAAATACAAATTTGACAGAGTGAAAATTGATGTGTCAAAGGGTATCAAACTCATATAGAACACATTTTTGGGAAAATTTTGTCCTATGCCTTATGGGGATGGCCTGGGGTGGACCCTGATGTTGGCATCATGTAGCCAAGTACTGCCTACCAGATAGTGCAGTAATCAGTAACTTCATAAGGAGGGTAACAAGAGCAATACTGAGAGGTGGTTGTGGAGGCACCAAGCTGGGATGAGAATATAAACCTGTCAAATGGAGAAGCAACTCCTAATGAGCCAGTGATTGATGTGTTTAATCATTTCAACATACAAAACCTATCTCTCATGTGAGCAATCATCTGAGATCCAACTTTGACAAGCTCATGCCGGTGGGGAGCCTAATCGATGGTTAACAGTGACAGAAAAAGGCCAGTAATAAGACAATGTCAAGGGAGAGTGTGATTAGCTGATTTTCTGATTGATGTTGTGTATAAGTCCTTGCTTTTGTATTCAAAATTTTTGGCAGATTGTAGATTCTAAAAAGTTTTCCACACACAAATAAAAAGAACATACCAAAGACAGAACAGATATAAAAAGCAAATCATGCAAGAAAGATTAAATCGATGATAAATATTAGGCTTATATGGAAGCCAGCATGCAAATACCAAGTTTCATGTGTATCACTTCATTTGCATCAACTTTGTAATTGTCTTCCTCTTTTGGAAAAACCACGTCTACAATCAAATCAAACTTGCATTCATAGACAAGCCACCGATAAACACTGGCTCTACTTGCATATTTTACAGTTGATGCAGAACTTAGCAAAGTTACATCAGTCATCAATGAGACCTCTCATCACATGTCATTCAATGCACACATTTATCGAGTCGATATTTTTTTTCACATTATGTACGTATTTGATACAATAGACATTTCTAACTTTTGGAATCATTATCGATGCTATCAAGATTGGAAGACGAGATAATTTCCATTCCAACGTACCAGTTGTCCTAACTTACGGAAGGAATTGTGCTCTGAGATGCCTACAGAAATGATACATTGGGGCGCAAAATGCTTTAAAATTTGCCCAATGCAGTAAGGACTTTGAGAAATTCATTTCCTTCAAATTATTTTACACAGCACTATCTCCACGCTGCTAATGCTTACCACTTTTCATTATCTTGCATGCTTATCAATTCAAAAAGCAAGACTATCCAAAGGCATCCCACGAACGGTAGAAAGTCGATAGGTGAAAGGTAGAAAGCATGAAATGAAGCCGAAATTACAGATAACATGCAAGTGCAAACATTGATTAATACTCGCAAGGAAAAAATTGAAGGATCTGGCAAATAGAGATTAACCGTGTTCTATTCCTACCTCCAACAGCCATCTTGCCGCCTATTCAGGTTCCCGCCAAGAGTCTAGTAGCCTCGTTACCATTCTTCAGCCTTTCATGAGACTCATCAGAAGAGGCTCATTAGTGAAATCAAAACAAACAATTTGTTTTCATTCAATTTCTCGGAGCAAAATGCAGCAAATACATAATAACACCTGAATGACTATCAATCAAGGCTATAGAGCTGGGGGCTTAGCTTCCATAGTAATTTTTCAAAAGATTTGGGGAGGGCTCTGGCCCCCTAAGTTGTTTGGAATTTTTGAAAAAATCTTTGCGTTCTTGTTCATTTCCTGGGTTTATCTGTCTATATTGCCAATGATTTACTGTCCTTAAAGGTACTCACGTTGAGGTAATGATTTCTCTTTTACCTTTATTTCATTTGGTACATAGCAACTTCACTCCGTTCGTAGATTCCTCTGGTTGTTTTCCTAGCTCTACACCACTGCTTTCACTTGCTGTTGGGGGTGTATGAACCAGGCAGCAGAGGAACTGAAACTTAAACCTAGATGCGGATGAATACAAATGAAAGTGAGTGGGTCATGGGAATCATTGGTTGCCTGTTTCGACCAATCATTGCCATCACTCGTTACGTGGGGAAAGAGCCCAAGATAAAATACGTCTACATCATAATCATCATTCATCCCTAGAACATGCAATTTATGGAACGTATTGCATTCTTCTTGCAACGTGCCATCTTTCAAATCTAAGATCAATAAACTTGATCGGATCTATCTCTCCTCTTAGCCTTTTGCTTCCTTCTTTCTTCCTTTGTCAGGGCTTTGTATAGGCCACTGTGGCATTTCCCGAACATAACTCACTAAAAAAGGTGCTGATTTAAAGGCTGATTCCTTAATCCTAAATGAAAGACGACCTGACCTGACCAGCTGTACGAGAACTTTCGCCACTGTTAGTTCTGGGGCATTCTTGGTGCAGCAGTCAATGTTTTCCCATTGCTGAATGGCAGTTGCATAGCATTGGGCGCTTTAACATCTTTGCATGCTTTGGCAAGCTGTTCATTTCGTTAATCAAATATATATGCTGGACATTTGATTTGCTGTTATATTCATGTTGAAACATAAGGACATGGCTTTTGCGGTCGTAATTTAAAATGACTCAATCGGGCATTTCACTTTGAACCAGTCGTCATTCTACTAATATTTTTGATACCATGATAAGGTCCATTAGGAAGAGATATGCGCAAAGCATTTTGAATAAAGCTGCGAACCAATATCCAAATAGACCATTAGGGAATTTTAAGAATATTGGCGGCACAGCATAAACATAATAACTTTTACTTCCGTTTTATACTATATGATGGATCGCTAATGGACATAAATTTGTCAGATAAATAGCATAAAGTGGGATCAATGATTCCAATCATATTGCAAGGGATGATTGAGTGAAAGATATGACTTCTAAACGCACAACAAATATCAAATCACCAATTGTTTGCACAGAGGCTCTTGCAAGATTGGCAACTAATATGAACTACCAAAAACAACGGAAAGGAAAACTGGAGCAAGATTCATCTGAACATACATCTTGTGGGGCGGAGATGAAGCAGAAGAATAAAAACATTGAAATATTGATAAATATCTCGTAAATAAATGCCCACTTAAAAGATAATACAATTTTTCATTGACGACAAACGAAATACAATACGAATGGTTTATATACTTATACAAACTGACAGCAAAATATATAAAACTGTATGACAACATTACAAGACTTTAATATGCTTTATTGATATTCATAAGATCGTTATCTTGTTTAACTTTGAATGAAATTTGCTCAAAAAGGTGGTTAAGTCAATGAGCAATAGCCTGCACAACTTTGAACTCCATCACTAGCAGCCTCGGTAAGTTTCATTGCTCCACCTTGACCTGAATCTTTCTCCCATAGTCCCGGAGTCTGAATGATCTACATTATAAGAGACGTCAATAACTATATGTCACATACGAAGCTTATCCATTTTCAACGTCGATAGTAACTAGAAGTAGAGTATAACTTGCATAGCTGATATTCTCAACCCCCATTGGCCAATGTTTACCACAGTTCTGTATAGTGATGCATCTAAACTACACGACCTATCAACAATCATATAGAAAGGATAGAACCTAACCTTTTCGACAAGCTCTTCAAATGCACATTCGACGCCATCTTTTGTCTTTGCACTGTGACAATCAGTAACGGTTAAATCAATGAATCAGAGGCACAAAATTGTAGCAACATAGAATCAAAGAAACAAATCAAATAAAAACAGTCAGCAAATACACTGTAAATTCATCTCAAATGGCCAGTGACTTTAGGCCTTGGTAAAATACTCAACTATAAAGCATTCTAAAAGTCCAAAAAGTACCCAGAAAACTATTTCACCATATCTTGACAGCTCCATTTAACCAAGGTATGCACTGCCTGCAAGGGTAACACCAGAGGTAGGCAAGGGGGCTACGACCCCCTGTTGGGGAGCCATAGTCTCCCATCGGGAAAAACTCAAGTATGTGACAAATCGTTACTAAACAAGAGCTTTGTAAATCATTAATCTAGCCCCCTTATTGGTAACTTAATTTAGGGGAAGGTAGCCACCTCTGGGTGAAATCCTAGTGACACCCCTGGTGCACTGGCATAAAGCCTCTGGATTCTCCATAACACCACTAGCAGGAATATGTAAACTCAGTTAAAAGTAATTCATCTCTTCGATTACCTCAGAACAAATAAGGGGCATCACTGTTCTGAACGACACTCAGAACTTACCAGGTATCACAAAAGCGACTCTACCATGATATGAGCGTCAGCAATAGCTCTAGACAATGGCAGATGAAAGGGCAGTGCCCTTAAATGGATCTTATCATATCAGACAAATGGCATTGATATCAGGCTGAACGATACACTCTACACAGTTACTGGACTATTAAAATCTGCATACGTCACATGACTACCTGCCGTAGCAAACATTAAACAGCTAGACAGCCGATGTTGGATCGCCAAAAAATAATTCCTGGAAAGAGTCGGAAGAAATAAATTCCTTTTCACTTCCAGTCGCTCAGCCTTACTTTTAAAAGTCCTATCTATAACTCTGGTCACCCATAAATACTTTGATCCTACAAATACCTGGTATTATAGATGGAAAGAGGATGAACCAATGGACAAACATGTCATCCATTCTCCAGATCTCAAACTCTCGGATGCCAGCAGCTCAATAGGAAAATCCAATTGCTTAAAACAAACTGAAGGGGAGGGGAGAGGGGAGAGGGGAGAGGGGAGAGGGGAGAGGGGAGAGGGGAGAGGGACCAGGACCCATATGTATAACTTTTACACTGGCTGAGATGACATGACCTTGCACCCGCAGCTATGAATAGACAGAGTTGTTGCATCATAGTGTACACCGTTCCCTTCATTGCCTTGTGAAGAATTAGGGGCCTGTCTTGTCTTAAGAGTGACTTCTCTAACTAACTGCACACTGAATGTGAGCGCCACGATCAATACAACACTACTTAAATTAAGCAAATATGATTTCAAAAATAACCAGATGTAAAGAAGATAATAGCCTATCTTCCACAATGATACCAGCTAATGTGTCTTTCTGTCTTTTCTAATAGCTTTTTGATGCCATTTAGCAATTCTATTTGAGTAGGATCACTATAGGTATCTAATGAAAAAACTATATAACTTCATAAAAATCACTTGAAAAATCACACTTGCAGGCCATCTGACAGAACTCCTGACTTTAAAAAGGAAATTGACATTTACCTGGCCTCTATAAACAGCATAGCATGTCTCCTTGCAAACTGCAAGCCTTCTTGTCTTGTAACTTCACGCCCAGGCTGCATGGTAGCAATAAAAACATTCCTTTAAATGATGTTGAAAAAGGGAGCAAATAACATAATGCTCTTGATATAACAGCTGTTGCAGAGAAATGTTGCACCAGTTGTTGCCATACATAAGGCACTTATCATTGCAGGTTGTTGTATTACCTGATTATCTGTGAATTTCAGGCTAAAACAGTTGCACCTAATATCATACTGAATAATACTGAATAAGAACCACAAAGAGCATCCTGCTACATATGACTACATATAGGCTATAGCTGTGTGAGGGACAGCAGCCAATTCCTTCCTTTCTGCACTTCATTTCTAGCTTCTAGCCAGGTGCCTATTCACCGCTGTATAGAGCGGGCTCCCAGAAAGATTTACCAACATGGGTTTGGTCTTATAAACTTCAGCACAGTAAGTGCATGTTTCAATCACTATGCCAACAGCCCAAAGACTAGTTAAAGTCAGCAAAGTATAAAAATCAAATTGTGGACTAACCCTGTCTATCTTGTTTCCGACAAGCATTTTGATTACATCTCTTTTGGTTGAATATGTATCACATTCAGATAGCCATGTCTCTAATTTGCTGAATGTGTCTTTGCATGTAACATCATATACTGCAATTCAAACACCATCAAAATGCACTGCCTTGTGAGACAGAAGACTCATGAAAGGAATGACACAGGAAATCTTCCCCTGAGGGATCTAAATCATAATCTGATCTAATGCCAAAGTGAATGGGATGCAATGCAGTAATTTAAGCACAATTGTGCATGATTTGTGAAGCACCTACCATATAAAAAACAATGCTAAAGACAGCTTTATGTAGACACTGTTCATTGAAAAAACTTACCAAGTATTATTCCTTGGGCACCTCGATAGTAGCTTGGCGTTAATGTTCTGAAGCGCTCTTGACCCGCTGTATCCTTGATATTCATAAAAAGAATTAAGTTGAACTAACTTCAAAATCACTGACTTTTAAGTAAAATAATTCCATCTTTATCAATAAACTTTCCATTTTAGCATAATCCTTTTTAGAAGTTGTAATCATTGCTATTTCAGGTATGGAAGATCTTGAGTAAATTTCTTGGCTCTGCTGAGAGTACTCTCTATATATTATTATACTACCAGCATAGAAGAACAGAGGTTGTGGTTGTGCTACCGCTAAGGCTTCACTGTAAATCCATGACTGGGCTAGTAACTTACATGAGAAACAGCATCAAGAAAAAAAATTCCTACCCAAATTGCTAACTTTGTCTTGTTACCATCAACATTCAATGTCTTAACTTTAAAGTCAACACCTGGGAATGCAAGATACATAATACTGATATGTACAGTATATAGACATATAAACATGTACTCTATGTGGGGTATAGTTGCAGATACCTTGCTCAGAAATCAGGTAAACTTGCAACAAAAACTCACTTGTGTAATGGCAAGCAAATGTAAATGGAAATGACTCTACAACCATCAAATTCTTTACAAATGTTTGCATTCCTTCCAGAGTTTTTCACTGATTACATTCTGGCAATTAATATTTGATGCAATTTTGATATTTTTGATATTTTCATTTATGTAAAATGAATCAAAAGATTAAATGCATATTCAATGAAAAGCTTTTTGCTGACTATCTTGGTTGACTGTGCTAGACCAAAGGTAGATGAAAACCTGATAGTCTCTATTATATCTTATCAGTGTAATATGCAGCAATCCGAGAGCCATTTGACCTTACAATTAGTTGAACAGTTCTGGGCTGGCGCAAAATCATTATGGGTAGAAGTATCACAATGCCATGAGATTATTGATTTAAAACATTTATGCCATTACATATGCACTTTCAGGATTCAATACCAACTGGATTGCACACTGGTTTCCTACCAAAAGTTTTCATAGCATTAGAGTGGAAGGAAAACACAAGAACACCTCAAAATGCTTAATGTATTCACCCACATGTTGGCTGTTGAAGGTAAATTTTCAATAGGTTCCCAACAAGACAATAATATGTAGCAAAGATTTAAGCTGATAAAATTCAAAAAGGGTTGCTGCTAAATTCTTACCAATGGTTGGTCCAATGTCTGGGTCAAAGGTGTCATCAGTGAATCTTATCAATAAGCTGTCAAATAAAAAATTACAGCTTAGCAAGGCGGGAAGGAAACAAGGATTATTACTTTGGCTTTTCAAAGTTAGGAAAATGCTTATCTTAGAAATTATATCGCTGAGCTCAAAGACATTTCATAACGGCTTAGTTCCTCTTAGAAAAGATTCATAACAAATTATTTTAGGAGTGGAAGAAATGACAATAGCCACGAAATGTTTGGCTGATACGATCAGTAGTATCAATCCAACAAACCTTGGATCTCACTTATCATCTTACTGACTGCATATCAAGAAATGTCAGATGCTAAATTCAGTCTGCAGAATAATTTTTTGTTTGAATCATGCTCAATACGATAAGATTAGCATGGTTTCTAGACCTTCATTTAACCTTGCAAGGTCACTTGGATACAGCGTACATACGTATAAATGAAAGTTACATCTAACGAGTAGAATAAGGTCAGTTCTGAGAGGACTTCATGCAAACTCGTTCTTCGTTAATAGTCTACGCAATTAATACCTTGACTTTCCGACAGCACTTTCTCCAATTATTAATATTTTCAGGGTTGTCAACACATCATCGTCCATTTTGCCGCTGCTGAGCGCACCAGTCTAGGCCGTCCAGGGCAAAATATTTTGGCGAGACCTGCCCGGTCTGAAAGAGTACTTCAGTGAATAAGAAGGTCCAGGATTCCTTTTGACCTATAAATATTACCTTTAATCTACATTTATCTACTGAGACTGCACCGGTTGGTTTCTAGTGAGTAGACTTACAGTATTGCCACAGCATACGCAACGTATCATAAAAATTTAACAGTACGGTACTCTTGGTCTGTTTTGATTCAGAGAGCTGGGGCGACTGTCTTGTAAATGACGTAATTCTGTCTGTCTTGGCTCGTTGATAACTGCTAATGACCACTGATTTCCCTCTTGACAAGAAAATAAAGCCTTCAAAAGTTGAATTTGAATTATAGAGTGAGCACTCAAGCCACTCAGTTGCATAACATTTTATCTCTTATTGATATGATATTAGTTTGTTTGTAGATGGACGACCCCTTGTAAACCAGCACTGCTGCATGGATTACCGTCCTAAAATAATTGAAATTATAATTCTAATTTTTACCAAGTAGCTGAAACAACTCTATGATGCTGCGTATATCTTTGAGCATAACCTCTCTACTTCAAGTGCAGAGTTGGGATCGTGCCATGAAAAAACGTTTCCTCTTGACAGAACATTACATTTTCATAATGAAATCAGCATTATTCATGCTAGAGCCGCTCATTAGAATGGCTATATGTATGATCTACAGGATTCACTAGAGTTTAACAAGAATCCAGCATCTAACTATAGCTGCATTACGAACGGAAACATACTGTATTCACTCCGCCTCGTTTGAGAAGTTAACGCGCAGTTACTGATATACGTTCTTCCGCGCCTTAATGAAACCTAGATAAGACTTATCTAATAACTCGAAAACCAGATAATTGAACTCAGTTGCATTATATTTTGTCTCTCATTTATATGACATAGTTTTCTAATTAAATGAGTTTGTCTTATTTAATCAGATGCCTGACCTTATATACACGATGTCACATCTTTCACTTAAGGGCAAGGTATCTTCAAGAAATAAACTTTCCACCAAGGAATTACATCCCATTTCCAAATATATACTACCGAATTCAAGTAGTTTAACTATATATATCTGGTTACCGCAAATACTCGACAGATAAAGTAAACGGAGACAACAGAGAACAAAGCGCAACATTAGATGTATGTTTATATATCAAGAGATAATAAATTCGAAATTTAGTTAGCAAAATGTACACAAGCCATAACAAATAACCATAAACTCCATTGAATTCATACCTATTTAAAAATCCATGCATTCAAATATTTATCCGATCATAAATGCAGTATTTAATACATATGTTGATGTAAAAAGCAATTTTCCTTGAAACGAAAAATTGATTTAAATGCAATTATCATAAAACAACATTGTAAGAAAATCTTAGGTAAAAGCAAGCCCAAATCAAATCAAAATCAGAAAAATGAAAATGAAATCAAATCAAAATGAAAATCAAAGACTTTTCGTTACTCACGTAATAAATGTAATTTCAAGATCATGTAAAAATTTCACGCATTGCAAACTGATATCTTCACTTAACTAAATCATTCCTCTACATTTCAAATGGCGTAGATGGTGAAATAGCAAAATAAATACTCTCGGTTTTGAATCATGAAAAGAATTGAAATCCGCTGGCTTGAACAGCATTGGCTCACTTATGCTACTTAACATGCATTTAGGTTCGCTGTCTATACTTGAATATTGGGTAATCTTCCTACGATAGCTTCTAAGACATATCCAGTGGACATTGTCCGCATACCATCACTGTGATTCCTAGGAATTGACTGGCATTCTCATTTGAATAATCAATAATCCATCAGCAGAGCATTGATGACGTTAACGTGAACCATAGCAATTTGGTATATGTATGTATATATACATATATATATGTATATATATAAACATACATACCTATATATATTTATATATATATTTATATAAATAGCATATGTATAAATGTATATACTATATACACACATATGCAACTATGTAATTGTCTATATATGTATCGTGTGAATCATGTTAGAAAAAAGATTAAGGCCAGTCCACTTCATATAGCATTTATGTATGAACAAAATCATCAGCTGCGTGGTCTAGCTCTTGTGTGTCATTCATGTACCGTATGGCAGCTTTTGCTTCAATCTCTGAGTGCAGTCTTTTATAATCAGCTTTAAATTGAAATACAAATATCAATACTAGAAGGGTTAACATTCCAGTAACCAATATCAACGGGTTTGAAAAGTCTTTTGCATGGATCATTGACTGGCTTCCCACGATGTTACATACTGAGAGTTTCTTTTCACTTTTGCTCAAAGGTCGACCCATTTCTGGCAAGCCAAGCATGAGGAAAATGCCAATTCCTTGCCTGAAAGAGATACAAAGGGGTTGGTTTGAAGAAATATGAAGGAATGGATCCAATTATAATCCTTAAAGGCTCCTTAACAAAAGAAAATTCTTTGCATATATTTATTAGAAAACAGCATTTTTGGATGAGAATTCATGACCAGAAAGGGAGCAGAGAGCCCAACCCAGGTTCTTGCGCAAATCTATGGCATTTTGTAACTTTTGCTTAAAATTTAATGAAACAGGACAAACAAACTTACCCAAAAAGCCATTGAAGTCCCGCACTAGTTGCTTCATCCACTGGATATGTACACTCAACTCCAAGCTCTAGTAGAATAGGGGCAACTCCAAGACAAGTAGCCCCAAAGAAGAAAAATGATATGCATAGGAGTACTGTTTGATCATGGAGACTTGAGCACTGGAAAAAAACAATTCATCACTTGAACATAAAAATTATGTATCTATGGAAGGTATCAGGTTGATGAAAACGGCAATAGGTAGCTGCTTTTAAGCATTATAGCACAACAAGTTTCAGCAATGCTAATTCAAAACCATATGTCATGCAATTCATATCTGTTCAGCCATGGTAATATGACGATGGTAAGAAATCAGGCAAAATAAAAAAAAAAAAAAATTTCATAACAGAAAAATGCATGAAGAAGCCACAGGAAGAAACAGAGGTTCACATTCAGTTAAAGTGGATTATATGTGAGCAATGACATAGGAAGGAGACATAACATGCAAGTTAAACTCAGTTGAGCATTACACATTGCCTTTACTGTAAAGTGCAAGGTAAAGAGGAAAAAGAAAGCAAAACCCTATTATCAACATGTGGTTCATTAAGTATTGTAGACTATATCTCTCTGTATGTGCCATCAAGTTGTCTCCAGCTTCTGGGGATTCTGTAAATTAAATGTCTCCATGAGTCATGATTTCCACACAAGGCTGCAGCTTCAGCAAGGCTGATGCCGGCTTCTGCTAGTATGCAGTCCGTCCAATGATTCCTTTGGCGACCTCGTATCTTGGGCTGCTGGTCATAGAATACACATCAAACCAACAAAGAAACAGCAAAGAAGAAATAAATAAAGATTTTCAATTGGACTAACAATGAGAACAGCAGAGGATGCAACAGCGGCAAGCATTGCCATAATCTTTGCAGTTTCTTCAAATCTTTTTGTTTTGTCTACGTACACACCAGCTAAGCCAGAGAACAGAAGACCACCAATGATGACAAGGGCCCCACAAAGTCCAGCAATATCCTAAACAAATAGGCAAAGTGGGTCAATATAATGAGTTGAATCATCAGATATAGAAATATTTTCATGTTGGTAATTCATTGATGAGCACTTATTGCAATTAACAGTATAGATAGAGCCAGATTAAATTCATGAGAAAATATGGTTAAAGAAGGTGCTGCAGATAGTTGGGAGAAATCCAGTATATAAATTATTGAAAGGAGTGAATTCTTGTAAAATATAGACAGAGTTTGCAACTCAGAAAGTTGTGACCAAAATGAATACAGCCTTGAATGGAAAATAAACAAACAAGGCTAAGAAGATACAATTGAAATGCTAGGACTTTTGTGAGCCTGCTTAAATTGGATATTCCAGTTTTCAAGGTTTTGAAATAGGTGACTTGTCAATCCTGTTTACTGCATAATAAATTTGATCTTATAAAAACCTTTGATGAACAGAAAACAAGGATGAAAAGAGGGAGCGACAGGTTTACACTCAATCATACATTACTATAGCCTTTGGCGCAAATGATTTGTTCCAGCAACGAGGTTACTGTACTAAATGCTGCAACTCCAAAACCAAACACAAACAGAAGAACAATGAAGGTGCGGCTGTGTAGAGCCTGAAGGAAAAAACAGCAGAAAAATCAAAAGTAATATCAACTAAGTGACTTAAAGTATAGGCAGACACACAACTAGTCTTGATTGATAAGACCAGATTCATTCTTCAATGAATACTTACATTTTATTACGATGCTCATAAAAGTAAACATAGAAGGCCCTTGGCCAAGGTTCCCAGATTTTAGAGAAAATGGCAATTTTCATTTGGCTTCTTATCTTTTAACTCAATTCAAATGTTGACTTTCTATCAGCAATGCATAAAATTAGTTATTCATTGTAAACAACTGTGGTAACAGTGGTTCAAATGAGAAGTTCTGAATGCATCAATACACTTCAGAAAATATCTAACTGTTAATGTAAATTATTTCTTTGATGTACAAAGCTTTAATATTGCATATAACAGCATAAACATAGTGCAGCAAATGTATGCTCCCTTTATGGGGGCAGTTATTTTTCATGTAGAACAGCTCAAATTGAAGAAGCCTGGAGTGAAACCATATGTCTTGTAATGTGTGTATATTCTCAACTTAAACTCCTTAACTAAAAGCATACCTTTGCTTACGAACTTTAACCTGTATGAATATTATACTACTATTATTCTAACAATCATTATTAAAAGAATAAGACAAAGTATTTTCATCAATACCAATATCATTATTACTTGGCGTGGCCAAGTGGTAAAGGCGCTGTGTTTCAGATCATGCGAGGTCTACTCGCGTGAGTTCAAATCCTGTCGTTGGAACCACTAACCACAAGCAAACAGTAAACTCAGCTGTCCATCATTCGGAGGTCGGTAAATGAGTACTCAGAAGTAACTCTGAGGGCACAAGCACTGGACACAAATTGATAACAGCTAATCTAAAGCTGAAGTGTTTCCTCCAGTATAAAGATTGGAGGGAAAAAAAGAAAAAAAACACAACTTAGACCAAGCAACAGCTTTAATGGCAGCGCTCATGGCAGTGAAAAAGTTAGAGCAACACAAAACTGGGTTATACCTCTTTCATGCCAATGAAAAATGATGCTGAGATTTCATGTGCAGAGGAAGATGGAGCAGTAGGTGGTACGCTGTGACAGACACCAAATGTTGCCATAAAAAGAGCAATAATGGATGGTAGGCTAAATACTATGAGCTGGAAAGAAGATACAATATCAGTACAAGGTAACACAAAATATTGCAAGATGTTAGAAGAAAATGCCACTTGCAAGAGGAACAGTGCATTGTAGATTGAAGAGTGGCCTATCATGAAATTTCTGATAGATTGTTCGTTATGTTATCCTGTGCTCTTCCAGCATCCAATATAGAAGTAACTTTTTACCCTGGAAGAATGATCTAGCAGACTATGTGGTTCCAAATTTTACTTGACCTCTGGCTATCATGTCAAAAGTAGCGCAATGTGCAATCAACAAATGACAAATACAAAATAAGATGGTAAGAAGTTATCGAAAGCTTACCAAAAGCTTGATTTCATGAGGTTCCTGAACAATAATTGGTGCAAGTCCACTAGCTATTAAGACTCCAACAGGGTTTGCTAGAAATTCAAGATCCATCAATTCTATTGTCAATAATGATAATGACAATTGTAGAATGATAAAAATGATAAAGTTTATCAATATTTACTGGGAGCTTGGTCACCTAAGGGAAGCTGCTACAAATCAAGGACACATCATTGCACACACAAGGCCTAAACAACCAAATTAGACGGCCAGAATTCCATCAGCAACAATATTATTGCTACACAAAGGAAGGTATTTCTGTGTCATTGATACATCCATGCAAGCAAAAATTATGGCACTGTAAGAGATTGCTGGTGCTTGAGATTTTTCAACAAATGGTTTCATTTTCTCCAAAAATGAGAGCTTTGCGCTTCATTTTCTGTACTCGCTACACAGACCAGCCATTTTCTGGCATACCCAAGATATCTTTTTGCTCAAGCTGTGAACACATCTAAATTATGTAATTCTTGATGATGTATAACTATGAGCTAGAACTTTTCATAGGAGCATCTAGTCCTCTTGAAATTTTTCCATAGCATTTAACATAAAACAAGATTAATTAAGACAAAAAAGCATGTGACAAGTCTAATGGCTTATCCAGTGCATTTAGCATTCAGATTTTAAATCAACCAAGTCCAAAAAAGTTGATGCCAGGTTTATCAAAATCGACTTTGTTTCGACACAAGAATGAGTTGCTTTGCACAAAGACTTGCAAACTTACAGAGTGAGGCCATAGTGTTTGCAATTGTGCGCTCGTTGTCACCAAACCATAAAGCTGCTAATTTTGTAGGTATAGCAAGGATGATTGGCTGGCTGCAAGCAGCTATCACTTGTCCAACCAAGGCAATCCAAAAGCGAGAGTCAACAGGAAACATGAAAGATGGAAGCAACCTCACAATACAGCCAATGGCATTGATCCAAATTCCGGTCAATATCTTAAAAAATACAAGGTAGTTAAATAGGTTGAATATTGTCCTTTGCTTCTGTTACAATAAAACAAAGCATATTAGAGCTTAACCATAAAAACTTGACAGATCAAATATCTTGTTAATATGGGTGTTAGACCAACTTTAAGAAAATTGCCCACAAACTAATGTGCATTTAAAATAAAACGTTT
The DNA here is from genome assembly GCA_964026355.1 of Pseudorhiza aurosa. Taxonomy (NCBI): domain Eukaryota; kingdom Metazoa; phylum Cnidaria; class Scyphozoa; order Rhizostomeae; family Lychnorhizidae; genus Pseudorhiza; species Pseudorhiza aurosa. Next base: position 9,324,997 of record OZ032115.1, read on the forward strand.
GCATTCTACTTTGCAAAGCGCATTGGAGATATCTTTCTTTTGCTCCTTTATGCTTAGGAAGAGGTGCTGGATGGCTATAGCCAATCTCTGATAAAGGAATAAAGAGAAAGGCTTCGAGAAAAGGGAGATGAAGTCAAAACTGTTCATTTTACATTAGAAAGGCAAATCATAGGATTCTGGAAAAGGAAGAGAAGACATTCTATAGATTGCAAGTAACTGTAATTAATGATGGCTTGCGGTATAAATTTCCTAGATTAGCTGGTGAAATTTGGAACTGGAATGTGTGGATTGCATTTCTGGTGGTGATAATGGATCCTGTGGAATCAAATATACTATCCAAGATTACCTAGGAAGAATAACAGTGAAAGCACCCAAAAAAGACAGGAAGGTCTGCAACCAAACATCAATGAGAAAGAGGCTGAACAGGTTTGCAAGGCTTTGAAAATTGATGAGGGGAATCCCTTTGGATTGTCATGCTTTTGCGAGAAGACAGAGCGGGGTTTAAGAGCCTCGCACCAGACTTGGGAGCAGCACTCAAGGGAAGGAAAATTTCAGGGACTTGTGAATAGCCAGTTGATTAGAAGATGAGAAAACTTGCACTCTGATGTGGAAACCAAGTTTTTTAGATGCATATTTGATAACGCAATGTGTGATGCCTAAGTGAGGTTAGAGTCAAGGTATGTGAAAAAAGTTGATTTCGTCCAGCTCATTGCCATTCATGAAAAAGGTAGGTTTGGGTTAAGTTTACACGAAATGAGAACTTGTGTGGTCTTGCCTGATTGAAATGAACTCTGCCATTTTCACCTAGCCTCTCTATATTACGCAAATCATTGGTGAGAAGTGACACTGAAGTGTTTCTATGGAGTAGAGTATTAGCAAAGACAAGATATGGCAAATCAAACAAAAAAGAAGAATTCGGGAAAGTAGCATCAGCAAATGAATGAATTTTAGCAGATATAGAAGAAGGCAGGAATGACATAATTCAAGTGCATATATCATTACTGACAATCAAAGAGAAACACTAGACTAGACCATGGCAACTAATGAAGCATTTTATCTAAAGCATTGTTCCATGTGTTTTCATTCTTTCCAAAAATGGCAAACAGATACTTCCAAAGATTAAATTTGACCTAAATTAATTCAGAAAGCTGGAGAAATGTGTCTTACTGATGCTCTGAGTCCAAAAGTATCAATCAGCCAGTAGGATGGCAAACCAGCAATCACAGAAAAAACAAAGAATACCAGAGAAAACCAATTGATCCTTGTCTCTGAGACCTGATAATACACTGCAGCATCGTTGACGACAGAGGCATAAGTTATCCATATCTGCATGGAGGATGAAATCATTGATCAATCAACACCATGAAAGAAACATTTACGTCATAAAAATATGAAATTCGACTTATTGCAAATATTCACTAGTAAAGCCACACTGAAATAGCTTTATTTCTTAATGAATGCCTGGAATCATTAACATTGAATCTACTTGTGATTTTTTAAAAAGCACATGACATCCCTTGTGGGCGTACAAACGCGAAAGTCAAGCCCTTTAAAAATGGTTGCTGAGATTTAATCAACGATACCCTCCATACCATGCCATTTGAAATATTGAACAGCATTATCACTGCCAGCATAAACCAGCGCGTGCGGTATCTGACATAATTATTTCCTGGGTGATTGCTCTCCATATTTACTTCTTGCAGGCAAACCTCAGTGTCATTACGAGGTCTTTTGACAACTAAAAAATTTAGCTTGATCTTCCGCTTCGCAGAGAACTTAAATCATGTCAAAACCTCTCATCTAAAGGCATCATTTTAAGGCTGCTCTGCACAATTCTATCATAACCCATTGCACCGGAGAAATTGTATCGTGGAAAGACACATTTCCATCCTGATAGAGTGCTGCAGAAAGAAAGTACACCAGTTGCATAAACGAATTTGACTCAGTCCGTATACATACGACATGCAAACTTTCTAAATGGGCAAATCCAATATCGACGCCTGAGATACTACTTCACACAAAAACGAAATTAGGCGAATTCATACAAAATTACACGTCCTTAATCCTTCATACACAAAAATAATGCAGTTACAAAGGGCATTTCCGCGTTTTTCAAAGCGACACAAAGTGGATTTTGCTACATCTATAACCAACTATCTTACTACAAGCTTCTTCAAATATTGCAAGTTCCACCTCAAAATTTGAAGGACGAGGTCAACCCAACAAGAGAAAATAAAACAACGATTTTAAATTGAATTTCATATAAAAATTATAAGGGACTCAGCTACTCATAATTATCGACAAAATTCATATACCGATATTTCTTATTCCACTCCCCCAATAACACACTATCTCAAGGCATTAATGACAATCTAAAGCTTTCACGCCAGCTAAAAAATTCGCTAGAAATGAAAAGCGACGGGAAAATTCATACAATTGGCGACATACCGCAAGCCGTCCAACAAAAACTTAAGCCATTTGAAACGCATCAAGATGTTCTACAACAAATTATCCCACTAAAAGGAAAGGCTGTGGATTTTATTCAGTAAAAGTTTTGTCTTGTGTGTCAGGAAAGTGGCAAAAGCACAGCAGAACATATACTTGGAACAAAAATCTTGAGGATTAGGGGCAAAAAGCTGAGTGGATTGTAAACTTAATAGTTTCAACCTCCATAGCAGTATTTATCTGAAGCTTCTAAGCATTTGAGAAACTGTTTGGCGACCACTTGTAGTCCGAAAATCACAAGAAATGCATGCCAAGGTAAAGTAAATCGACATTAAAGAAAATGGTGAAAATAATGGAATGTCAATACGCCTCTAGTGGAGGAATCTGTACCCTTACTGGTCTTTTCCTTCATTAAAGTCATAATTCTAATTTCTTCTTAAAATCCCATTCCGCCCATTCCACCCATTCCTCCCATGCCACCCATACCACCGCCTCCCATTGGCATTGGTGGTTCCTCCTTAGGTAGTTCTGTAATGACTGCATCGGCTGTTGTCAGCAGTGAGGCAACACCTGCTGCATCCGTAAGTGCAATTCTCACTACTTTGGTTGGATCTATGATGCCAGCTTTTATCATATCAACATGCTTGCCATTCAAAGCATCATATCCCATCTCAAATGGGGCAGATACAACCTGAAAAATCAAATATAACTTTAGTAAAATGTCTCAAAACACACAAATAAGCATAATAAAAGAGTTAGCTATTTTTTGGCTTGAGATGGGATGCAAGCAACCTGTAAGCATCAACAAACCTTTGAATGCAAATTTAATTTACACTTAGTGATGAAAAAATGGAAAAACTCCCACAGCAATGATCAAAGTCTTAAGGCATAACAGGATTATCATTTGAAAGTATTTCCAATCTTTGTATGGACAGGACCTGCTTTTCAAATCAAGAACTAAAATGCAGTGTAGTTTCCTTGCTTTAAAAAGAAAAAAGCTTTCTGTTGAACATTTCAGTAAAGTTTTTCGGATTTGTTTCACACACAAAATTCCCGAATAAAACATTAGAACATGCAACATAACAGTTTTCTAAAAACGGAGATGTTAATGGTGTATTCTTGCCTTTTCTACAATGACAGCAGATTCTACACCAGCATTAGACGCTATTGTACCACAGGGCTTTTTCAGTGCTCTCCTCACAATATCAACACCAGCTGCTTGATCTGCACTCTCAGTCTTGACATTCTCCAAATGCTCAATACATCTCAACAAAGCAGTACCACCACCAGGGACAATTCCCTCCTCCACAGCAGCACGAGTTGCATTGAGTGCATCAGTTACTCTATCTTTCTTCTCGTTTACTTCAACTTCACTCGATCCGCCAACCTTTTGAGAAAGATAAGAGGTTGAAAATTTTATCACAAAATAAACTTTTTACAACACTGCTGTGAACAGACTGTACGGCTTGCTGAAGTATCTTTGAGTGGGTGATACAATGCCTTATAAAATTAAAACATATACTAACATCAAATAATAATATATATTCATACAGGCATATATTCATACAGGATTTACACTGTAGCAGCGTCTGTTATAAATTTGTGTCCTGTGCTTTATGATTTAAATCATAAAGCCATACTAACAACAATTAAAATGAATCACATAAAGATAATCAAACCAAATGAAATATCATATTACATTAGTTTAAAATATTCTTTAATTCAACAACTGACTACTGGTATGACATGATCACATGATCCTGAAATTCTTATGCATCCTTTGAAACATATTAGGCATTTTACCATCGTTTATATAATCTTTTGAGAATCACTTGGGAAGCTAAGAACATCTGCATTTTTATCAATGCTTAATTGGCAAGATTCCTGGAATTGGATAAATTACAAAAACTTAGTGAACTTGTACAGAAAAATATATACCAACACTGCAGTTGACAATGAAACAAAAACTGCCAAAAAATAAATTACTTACTTTGATAATAGCAACACCATCAGAAAGCTTAGCCAATCTTTCATTTAATTTTTCCTTTTCATATTCAGAGCTTGTTTCTTCAACCTCCTGTTTTATTTGGTCACATCTAGCTTGCAAGTCAGCTGAGTCTCCTTTGCCTTTCAGAAACAGGGTATCATCCTTAGTGACAACCACCTCGCCAACCTCTCCAAGGTTTTCATGCTTTATCTCGCTAATTTTGGTATCCATGGCTTCATCACCAAAAACCTTTAAAAAATACAGCAAAAGTTGGAACATGAGATTATGAAAGAGCTAAAAATCTCAAAAGAACGAAAAATTCACATAGGAAAATGATGTACTATTCAGGGTACCACAGCATCATCAATAGTATTGTTAAAAGACATTGATATAGGAATTTTCTATGGCAATGTCACACTTATACTGAGTATATCCCCCTGACTTCTTTTATCACAAGTCATGCAAAAATTAATGAAATAAGAAAGAAAGGGGAATATTCATTTCTAAGATACAAGTTTCTACAGCCTTTTTGACAGTTCAATAATAAGTTTTTTTCTTATGCTTGTAGGAAGTGCACTGAAAATTATAACTCTTTGAAATCTATTTAATTGAATTTTGAATTAACATCAGTCCAACTTACAGTGGCCCCAGTAGATATTGCCATATCAGCTAAGGTATTTTTACGATTGTCTCCAAAACCAGGTGCCTTTACAGCTACAACTTGCAATCCTATTTTGAGCCTATAAAAAACAAATTTTGTGAGCAAATAAGAAACAAAATTGCTACCGGCAACAATTTCATCACAACGAATCTATAGTCTAAATTCATTGCAAAAAGTGGAAATCTATGTTGCTAATAAAAACCTTTAAAAAAAGCAAGGTGTTCTGTTTCCTTCTTTAGCTAACATTACAGTTTTACTTTATCCGTTGAGATAAAAAAAGTGTTCAAACTTGTAATCATGCAATAGAAAAACTGCTAATGATTACATTGATATGCAACAATGTGGGTGCTGTATTTCCAGACTGCAACTATGCTAAAGAGCTACATACCAAAATTATACTACCAATAAAAAGGATTTCAAAAAACCCTGTTCAATATACAAAGGAAATACCTATTTAAGACAAGCGTGCTCAGAGCTTCTCCATCAACATCCTCTGCAACAATGACTAGTGGTTTTCTTTTCTCATTGGCAAGCTCCAATGCTGGTACAATATCTTGGATTGATGAAATCTTTTTTTGCGACAGAAGAAGCAATGCATCTTGGAATTCAACCTTTTGCCCTATATAAATAGAATGCGAAAACATTTGTCAAAGATGGTAATACAGATATAGACGTTAAGCAAGCACACTAAAGCATAAAAAAGTCTAAATTCATTGCAAGAATACAAATACCACAATGCATATGGAAAGAATGAAGGTAAAAGGTACAATAGAAAATTGCTTCTGTATACATCAGAAATATATTCACCTTTTGAAGAATTGATGAAATAAGGAGAAATGAATCCTCTATCAAACTTCATTCCTTCAATGATTTCTAGCTCGTCATGGAGTGTTTTACCATCCTGCAAAAAATATGCTCATGTTCAGCAAACAATGCAGAATGAAACTAAGGAAAACCAGCAGAAGAATAACATGATTAGTAACTTTGAGGAAATGTCCAAATCAACAGTAATAAGAGATTAAAAGAAAAGAAGAACAACGTATGCAACCACCTCACCTTGACAGTGATGACTCCATTTTTTCCAACTTTCTTCATAGCAGATGAAATGAGTTCCCCGATTTTAGCCTCACCATTGGCAGAAATGGTTCCAACCTAAAAACAAAATCTTAATCATTTTAATGGCAAAAAACCCAGAAAATCCAGGTATTGATTCATCCATCCACTAGAGACATAAAAAAATTACCAATGAGTCTTAGAAGTAAAAAGTAGGACCAGGACTGTATCATAATTTCTGCAATTTATTTTTTGAGTTAGAAATATAAGACCCATAAATATGGAATAGTGTAAAAGACAGTACCTGTGAAATCTCTTCAGGAGTGGTAACTGCTCTGGACATGGTCTTCAATGCATTCACACAAGTCTCAACAGCCATCATAACTCCTAGTAAACCAAAGACAAATTCAAGAAAATCATCTAATCGTAATTCACTACATTGTCATCATTGACTGGCTGTGGATTAATCAACACTACCTCTACTTTTCTTTACTTGTAATCTGAACCCTTTCAGGAGGACACCAAAATACTACTAAATGCAAAATCTTTGATTCATGTTTTCACTTGAAGAAACCTTAACAGCAAGTTTCCTAAAAAATGCAGCTTGGTTCAATTTGTCTGGAATAGGTCCTGGCAGCCTTCAAAAATGAATTTGCATGCAGACAAGCAGTAAAAATGTAGAAAACAAATTGTACTATCAAGTCCATATTGAAAACTCTTGTTGACTGTTAGCAAATATGAATGAGCTAGACAGCACATGTGTGCGCCATGAGAACAAGGTTTGCTTGGTGAAAATGTAAAGACAATACCTCTACGAATCTCTTGGGGATTTGCCCCTTTAGAAACTTTTTCAAATCCTTCCTTGGCAATTGCCCTGGCAAGGATTGTGGCAGTTGTTGTTCCATCACCAGCCTCTTCATTGGTATTATTTGCAACATCTTGAACTAGTCTTGCACCAATATTCATGTACTTATCCTTGAGTTCTATTGCTTTTGCTACAGTCACACCATCTTTGGTGATCTTTGGGCCGCCAAAGCTTTGTTCTATAATGACATTTCTTCCCTGCGAGTGAAACAATGCAAATAAAACACAAGTACAATCAAAGCAAGAAGACTTTGGCAATCCATTGCACTTTCTTATTTATGGCTGTGCTATCCCGTTTAATATCAACATCAAGGACCCAGCCCAATGCTCTTCCCTTGGCGTTTTTTGCGGCTGCAAAACAGTCTTATCAACTCCTAGGCCCAATTAACACCAAATTTACGCATATAACTTATTTCAGACATCATTGATTGAATTAATTAAAAAATAACGGCACCTAAATCAAATCAAGAAAATTGGACTTTCTATCCTTGGCCAACTTTTCAGAAAAATAAACATAATAACATTGGTTATCCTATTATCAAGTGTAAATAACAGTAACACTTAAAATGCGTCACTAAAATAGAAATACATCAAACTCTGCCCCATACAGAATCTTTTTAGTCAGCTAAAAAGCACAATTTATGGTTTCAGTTCATTTATGGTTTCGCTTCATTCAAGGTTTCAGTCTCTGCACCCCATAAAGATACACCTTAGTCTTGGGTAAATATAATGCCAAAAATGGACCATAACTTGCCTCTTCCCTCAACAAAAACACATACATCCTTCTACGAGTACAATGCATGATTCTATACATGCAATCCTTGGAGAAGAGTGAAAAATAATGTCATGACAATTGATGCTGTACTCACTTTAGGTCCTAATGTGACTCCAACCGCATCCGCCATCAGGTCTACACCTTGCAGCATAAGTGACTTTGCATCAGCACCAAATTTGATCTCTTTGGGAGACTCATATTTGCCTGATGTACTGAAAGCAGAACCTAGACGCGGAGCCAGAGTTCTTGCACTTTTTGAAAGTGGGCGAGCTAATTGTTGAAGTCTGTACATTTTCGTCCTAAAGATAAAAATATTTACACTGAATAACATTCATTCGTAATCCGTTTGAGGTTGAAACGTGAAAAAAATTAGATTTAGGGTAAAAGCCATCCAGGGTGTCCCCTTCTGACGATAACTGTAGTATTATGCAATTTTTGAGCAAGGCATTGTACGCTTTCGTAAATTTCACGAGAAACCATGGGAGAAATTGCGGTAATTTTACAGCAGCCTTGGGGAATTCTGTTGCAATGAATTACATTGAACTTCAGTCGTTGCAGAGTAAACGACCACTCGCTTCAACAAGCCTGGGCGGAATCGCACGCTGCATTAGGCCAAATCGGTGCCATGTGGCTATGAAGGAGAGGAAAGCTCCGAATAACAAAGATCTAAGCAAAATCGATCGCAGAGAATTCATGAATATGTTAAAAGGGCTAGAGGGTTTTCAACTTACCAAAGTTAAAATCGCCGTTAAACACCGTACGTGGCAGCTCTTAGATGTTTCCAACGCTCACCTTGCTTAGATAGCACGTGGCCCTCGATTTAGAAGGTAAGAAAAGAGAAATTTCTGGAAATATTGCACCTTTTGGGCATGCGCACATGCCTCAATAAGCCAACTAATACCACGTGGTTCGACGAAGCCTTTCCGAGCATCACCGTCCCTGGTTCAAGACTGCATCGTCTCTAGTAAATCATGGTAGGTGGAACTTTCAATCATTCCAACTCCAAACCTCCTCAACTATATGAAGTTTTTATCACTGCTATTTACTTGTGTTATTCTCAAATAACAGATCTCATTTGCGCTAAGTGATAGGTCGAACATGTGCTTTTATACTAGGCCATTCTCGTCATTTATTCCCAAAGAACGTTCATAGAAGATGCCCACTACATTACCAGTGAAATGTTCACCTGAATTTGATTTAGCAATCAAATTGAATAATCATCAACAGCTGCAAGAACAGTGTAAGAAAAAAGTGAATCCATCCAAAGTTCATAGATTACATAAGTTTTGATCAGCTCCCTGCCCGTTATACTGTTAGTTCTTTCTAATACTGCATGGACCTCAGAAAATTGTCATTGCCTCCAATCCGAGTAACTCCTTCTTTTAAGCAACTAATATTAATATTTTTACAGGCAAATATTGTGAGGAGATTCAAACCTCTGTTTGACAGAGTTCTAGTGCAAAGACTAGTTGCTGATACGGTGCGTATTGTCAATACAACTATTCTTTTAAAATATCTTTGCAATTCACCTGTTGCTTAAATTTTTGTCCGATTACTGTTAAAATGTTTGAGCGAGTTTCCTAACATGAAAAGCTAGCAACCCAATCTTTGCCAACCCCCAATCCTCTCTCTGTGGTTTAATCATTATTTTGAAGATCTGTGGTCAAGGGACTGCTTGGAAAGAACTGTACCTAAAATTTTTAGGGTTTTAATGTCATCATTGGCTAATGTGGATTGCTCTTATTTATAATGGTTCAGCGTTATTGTGGAAGGAAAGAAAAATTTACGGAGATTGCAGTTTTGAAAAGGGAATTCAAGTCAAAAAGTTCATAGCAGGAAAAATTTCTCAGTTGTTTCATCCCAGTCAAAACCTTGTACCATAATTTCCTAATTTTTAGAAATATGAATTTGCATTTTATTATGAAGGTTTCTTCTAAAGTGACTTCATGTATTTATCATGGTGTACCATTTATGTCTTTGAATGATTTACATCCTTTCCAAGTTTCACTGCCTACTTCACCAATTCTATCTCACAGACCATCATTCATCCCAAGAACATGCAATTTATGGAATGTCTTGTCTTCTTCTTGCTTTCCTGAATCTTACAACCTGCCATCTTTCAATTCTAAGATCAACAAACTTGATCTGATCTCTCTCCTCTTAGCCTTTCGCTTTCTTCTTTCTTCCTTTGTTTGGGCTTTGTATAGGCCACTGGCCTTTCCTCAACATAACTCGCTAAAAAAAGAAGAATTGAGATATGCACCATCTTGTTGCTGGATACCTTTTCCAGACTGTAATCATAGTTTAGAACTTATAAAATCATGTGCATTACTATACTGCTAACCTAAGCACATTCATTTTTTTCTAGAAAACTAAAGGTGGCGTGTTACTCCCTGAGACAAGTGTTGGGAAAATGATGGAGGCTACTGTTGTTGCAACTGGTGATGGTGCACGGGACAGAGTAAGTAAAATTATGCCTTAAAAACGGATTTGATTTTATGCTCAGTTTTGATTGTCTTGTTGGGGAATTTCAAATCTATAACTGGTGCTAAATGTTCTAAAATATCTTCTGCAGGATGGCAAAACAGTACCTATTTCTGTAGCCATTGGAGACAAAGTTCTTTTACCGGAATATGGTGGAACCAAGATTGAGTTTGATGATCAGGTTTGTGCACATGTGAAATAAACTTCTGTAACTTGAATCATTGCCTTCAGCCGCATGTATTATTTACTACTCTGGAGCCACAACATGTAATCAGCGGACTTGTTTATTATGCAAAAAAGCTAATCTTTTGCAGCTCACTCTCAGTGCCCTGCTTGGAGCTTCTTTTCTACTGAAGAGCAATCTGCCATTGAAGACAACTATTGTATCACCTAATTCTTGTTGGTAGATATCAGGACAATAAGAATCCATGGTTATCAAGCAGTGAACATACCCAGTGATTCCCAAATCTACTAACTCTCCCCACTGAAAGTGAAGTTAAGCTCAAGGTCAAGATTAGATAACTTATCACACTGTAGGGGCACTGTGCCTCACCACTGAACTATCCTCACAGCTTGAGGCAAACCATTAATTTTTTTGCAATTTTGTTGTGTAATTATCAAGTCATTGATTTTTCTCCTCACAGGAATACTATATATTTAGAGATCAAGACCTGCTTGGAAAATTTGATAATTGAAATGCCCCATATCTATTTCACTTGAGACTACTTTGACTTGATGGCTGTCTGGACAAAGCAAAGCAACATGGAAAGTTGAGTTTGAGAGACTTGAAGATTAAGACACTACCGGAATTGTTTTTGTACATTAATTTTGGAGAGAATTTTTTACTTACAACTATGTTTGTGGTGACAGCACATCATTAGAAGGCTCTTCTCAGTTGCTTGATGTGAATAAATTAATCAATAGCTCAATTAACCTCGTCAAACTTTATTTGAGTTCTCATCTTTGTAGTTAATTGTTATTCATTCCTTGAAGAAATATATTGGAGGTTTGAATAAGCCATGCAACTTTCTCAGCCAGGCATGTAGAAACCAGGGGGCAGAGGGGCCATGGCCCCCACACTAAGGCAAAATGTGCAAAATGGTCTTAAATCCAAAAGTGCCAATTTTGTACAATCGCTATTTTGCTCAAATTCTCAATGAAAGATAAGACCCAGAACGATATTTGTAACCAAGGCTTTCTATGAGGATGATTGTCAGCATTGTTTTCATCAACTTTGCATTATCTGTGGTCTGTTTTAGATTGTGCCCTTCTTTGACTTGCTCCCCCCCCCCCCCACTTTTAGATTCTTCTCTTTCCCTGTTCTCAGTCTTAGGCTCTGTTAAACGTTTGCTTAGACCAGCTGTGCATGTACATGGTCATTTTTCGTATTTAATACAACATGTATTTTTTAACAAGGCCAACCCCTGAACAAGGTTCCTTACAACTTGTTGCCAAGGAACTTGATGATAAAAGATTTGATGCCATAAGCACGGTTCTTTGATAAAACCGTCGTTCAAGAGAACAGCACTGACAAATTTTGACATGGTACGGAATATTGGGGTGGCAAGAGCATAGATTGAGAATGTGGGACTTAAAATCCAGTTAAAAGGTAGTTCCGTGACACCGAGGAATGCTGTCTACAAGGATGATGAGCTGCTTTGGTGCAACTTGATAGTGTTTCTCTTGTGGGTGCGCCCACGGTCGAGAGCAACATGATATAGATATACGATGATACAGATATCTTCGCCAATTCTACCCAGTTTGCCAGTTATTAACGAAATTTACTTCAACCTGTGAGGGGATCAAATATTGTAGGTATGTGTACCTGACCTCGCCCCAGGCCATCACGTCGTTGACTTGAATATTATAGTTAAAAGTTAATCGTTCTCTTTTTGTTTCCGGTGGCAAGAGAAAGACGTCAGAATCACGACCTAACGAAACTCGCAAAGCGACTCGAAAATAGGTTTATTTGGTAACACGATGACTGCATTCGTTGACAAAAATCCGCCTACAATGGGCGATGAGCTTATACAATTGGAAAAGGAAGATCACGTTCTTGGACTAGGCCTAATCAACGTGGGCAGGCAATCGCACTCACACTGCTCTAGGATGACTTGTTATGAAAACAAGTGTTGTCTTTAGTCGTTGTGGTAAGCTGTTCAATACAGTCAAAAGTATCATCGCAAAAGATGTTCATTTTTTATGAATGATTTTAAAAAGGAACTAAGAATTGTTAAATATTTTTAGATAATTCCCGTTAGATGTGACATTCAGGCTAGGAAGTATGTCATTGTGCACATTATGAGCTCATTGGCACTTCCTCCCCCACAGTTGGCTGATTTACCCTAATTAAAGTGCCAATCATAGTTCAAGTTTTTCAAAGTATTAGCTGATTCTACTCTGGCTGTCACCCCTGTAGGAATATGCAAATAAGAATGAGACAGAATTTGGTAGAAGTAAGGGATCTATGGTGCCAATTTTTGCTTCATTGATCAAACCAGTAGATGTAGATACCAACCAGCCTTTTTCAATAAGTTGGCATTGATGATTTCAACAATGCTGTTAAAATTTTTTTTGTTCAGCCAAATCCCATGAGATTTAGAAGACATTGGGACATCAAAATTTTTTCTTCAACCAGCAAGGAATTTTAATCAATAATGAAGTACAATTAGTGATATTTAAGCTGAGGTCTTTGTTTCTGATGAAAATGAGCTACACCTTTTGGCCTCAACTGCAGATGTGTATTATATATTGAATATTTAAAAATAATTTGACAACATATTTCTATTTCTCATTTGAAGGAATATGCCAACCTCATCCAGATTTGAGTTTGGCAAATACCAATGCTCCTGACAAAGTTTCTGAAAGCTGGGAGTCAGCACAAGAAACTTTGAGACCATTTGTAGGAAATGGTGGAAACTGGAGGGAGCTTTATGTGGATGGCACAGTCAAGTTGAAAATATCTAATGATGCAGTATCAGAATGTCCACTGGAGATTTTCATGGGTGACAGCACATCTGTGTCCCCATTAAGTTGTATCCAGAGTGTTACCAGTGAAAAATCTTTATTAGAAGACAAGGAAAATCTGATTGACTCCTTCAAAATTGGGTCGGTCTATACAGGAGATTCTAATGACCTCCTACCACAGTTTTTGCAAGATGATTTAAGCCCACTACCAAATGATGTAGAGAATTTCTCATTTGATTTGCACATTTCAAATGAATGTGATGTAGAGGCACATGCAGATGCCATGTGGCAGCAAGGGTATGAAACTGACATCTTGTTTGGTATGGTAAAGAAAGAGTCAGTAGATAAACGTTTGGTAAATTTCACTGTGGAAGCAGCTTCATGCAAAAGTGGCATTAAAGCAGTAAGGCAAGTCAATGATAGTAAAGTTCAGCATTTGCTCCCAGTTGAGAATGGAAACACCGCAGCCCAAGTCACGGCAAGTATCAAAGAGAATACTGGCAAGAAGAGAGGGCGGAAGAAAATCTACAATGCCGGCTCTTGTTTAGAGGAAGAGGTGTATTTCAAACGGGCAAGAAATAATGAAGCTTGCGGCAAATACCGATCTATGAAAAAGAAAAGGCTTGAAATGTTGTTTGATGAGGAAAGAGCATTAAATAAAGTTAACAGCAGCCTTAAAGCAATGTGTGAGCAGATGGAAACTGAAAAGAGGCTATTGACTAACCAGCTTTTATCAGTATTAAAGCAGAAAGCATAATCATCATCATCATTTTAATTGTCAAAAGGACCATTCAAGAATGATTCCATGATGTATCGTAATTATTTAACACATTGTACGAGTGTTCAGATATTTCAGGGACATCTTTTCCTGCCAATAAATTAATGTTTGAGAGTAAATGCAATTTCAAACTCTATCAGCTTAAATTTTCAAATATATTTATACTTTTTGTACCCATTTCCATGCTCTTATAATTTAATGGTCCTAAAACATAAGTGTAGATTTGATTGCCCTGTCCTGACAACCTGTTTTTTTAGGGTAAGGTCTAGTTATATAGTTAAGACACCACTAAAAGTACTGACAGTAGTACCTTCCCAATATGTGATGTGCAGGGGCACTTACAGTGCCTAAAGCAGTTGCATTTTTACATAACTGTGCACCATTGCATTCTTATTCTGATGTGCAATTCCAATTTCAAAATGAATCAGAAGGGCTGTGGGAATATAGTCATACCGAAGTTCACAATCGTAACAACAGTTATGGAATTGTTTCGCAATTTATTAACTTGGTTAATTAAGTTTGTTAATTGATATTGCTGTTGTTGAATCATTACACAGTTGAATAGCATTCATTGTCCCTGTTTCACGGAGTGTTCCTGAAGCCATTTCAAAGATTTGATCACTACGTTTTATGTTTAAAGGAGACAGCTAGCGTATTAGTTATACCACATGCCTTTTAGCGAAATTGGCAGATTCGAGCCCACGCTATGCAAATTTGCGGCGTCTCCCAGCGGTAAAAAGATACTTTGCGTAAAGCTATGGATTAAGTTCTGTGATTGAAGGTATTGGCTGGTGAATCCTTAAAGTGATGTCGGTCAATGCAGTAGCTCTGTAGCAAGGTGCAAGCACGGGATACAGATTTACAGTTCTATGACACAGGGTGGGCTACAGGCTCCCATCAGGGGAAAAAGCCAAATCCACTCGTTACCAAATGCAAATTTCTGTAAATTGATAAGCTATCCCTTTTGTTGGGGAAGTCCTGGCGAAACCCTCCTGTGACTAATGTATCAAAAGGTTGATTGAGAAGCTTCACGAATGTTGCTCAGGTTATTTCTAGGAGAAAGCTCCCCAAAAGACTGAAAAGATTCTAACCTGACTACCGCATGAGTTTACTCTCAAGATGTAGGAAGTGACCGTTTGCACAACCATAAGTGCGGATATGCGAGTGGCCGGTGTATGCCATAACTTATCCGAGTTCAACTTTCAATAGAAAATTCATTTGTCCAAACGCATCGTTAAGATACGTGGTATACCAACAGATGCTAAATATTGGGTTAAGCGGTAGTGAGGTATGCTTTACATATCGTCTCAATTAACACGGCGAAATACAAATTAAAAAAAAAAGGGGAGAGATGGCACAGTTTTCCTCTACTGACTTCATCTTCATTTTACCTGTAACTGACCGCGCAACCACCAAAAAGGTCTGCATAGAGAAAATTGATGACGAAAGCAAATTGATGACGAAAGCAAATTGATAACGAAAGCAAATTGAACGGTACCAACAGGACACAGGGTAGTGTGATGTGACAATATCGATGTGATGCAGTTGCAAAACAGTGCTCATGCCTTGAACTGATCCAACCATTCAATGGAAGAGGAAAAATCAGTGAAAAGTGCCTCTTTGCAAAGGGGAATATAGGTCGACCATCTTACAAAGAAACAAGTCCGGTGGATTTATAGGAAAAATGGCACATGAATATCCAATAAATGAATGGTTTGAGTAGCGAGGATAAAGCGCTATGACTCCACCTATCACGGACCTTGACACCCTAGCCCACCCCTTGGTCCCTGATATACGACGATAATAAAAATAATAATTAATAATTTCGAATCTTTACACTTGATGAAACACTTCGACTTTAGATTAGCTGTTATCAATGTATGTCCAGTGCTTGTGCCCTTAGAGTTACTTCTGAGTACTCATTTACCGACCTCGGAAGGATGAACAGCTGAGTTCTGAGTTGACTGTTGGCTTGTGGTTAGTGGTTCCAACGTGGGATTCGAACCCACGCGAGTAGACCTGGCATGATTCGAAACACTGCGCCTTAACCACTCGGCCACGTCACTCTTAAATATCATTCAAAAGAAAGCAGAGACCCCTCTGAACCGTTATGCCATGGGAGCAATGAGTTACAAAGTTGCGGAAAATCATTGAGAGTTACGACGTGTCCATGCTTTAATGTTCATAAATGTTACATGAATACACGAGGTGATACAGAATTTCACAGGGTTATTCAGTCAACGACGTTGTTTTACCTTTACATTGCAAAAATATATTAATACATCATAAAATGAACGAATCTCTCTCATACTCCTTTGAAGGCATTGAAAATGAAAGAGATTTTTACAACGGGATCACTGCAACAGTTTTCTAGCTGAAGGTTGGAAAGAATAACCGAAAACAGTTCTATATAAAAAACGATGTGCATCAAGTGCCAATTTGAGATGGAACGAAACAAATCTTGTTTCTACGACTCGTTCCTACGATAAGGCCAAACAGCAACTTGAAACGCAGCAGTTCCTGACGAGACTCCCACGCACGCATTACCTATAACCCGATCATTTGCCCAGCTATGTTTTCACTTCCAAATTTCACTGGAAATACGTTTGACCCGGGTTAAAGTAACCCTGGTCAGAATGCAATGCAAACGCACCGTTGGGGTCGACCCGGATTAAATGCGCCTTGTCCTCTCTTACTTAAAAATTCGAAGCAAGCGGCGGGCGCAATGGACGAAACTTTTATTGGTACGGCAAACTTAAATCTCGCAGTAAAGTTTACCACATTGAAAACGTTTTTAGCAATTTCTAACTTCGTCTGCAAGAAAGTGATCGCTGCCAGAAAGACTCGCTGTGAAGGAAGGACAAATGAAGCTAGAAACCCGGTAGCTGCATATTTACGATTGAGATCAAGACGAATGAACAAGATGATGGCAGCCATTGCCTTAAAAATTTGTGAAGGATCCACCAATTGAATGGTCTGTATGGTGTAGAAAGAGAAGTGACGATTGCTATTTGTTAAAGCAGGATTTTAATCGTCCAACATCGATTTTGGCGCGCAGTTTTTCTTTGTTTCCTTGGTTCTGCACATGCACGAGTTTTAAACTTACCCGGGTTCGCCTCACTTCGCGTTTACACTATAACAAGAAGAAACTAACCCGGATTCGACCCGGGTTGAACTCACCTATCAAAGTGGGTTACTTTAATCCGGGTTCAACCCGTGTTGGTTGCGTTCACACTGCAAACATTTAACCCGGGTCGAGCCCGGATTAGATTTCGTAGTGTAAACAGGGCTTAATATGTTTGCTTCCTTGAACATTGATACATCTCAGGTGACCTTTCAACCGCCAGGGATACGACAGGCTTTGAATGATAACATTAAAAAAGGAAGTCCACCCCGTAAATTAAGTCTTAAATACCCATGACAAAAGTTAAAAGAGAATTTCAAATAATGGCATTTGAAGTTATGTACATTCACTTGCCAGGGGCAAATGGATTTTGTTGGTTTTTATCTAGAGATCCAAGTGTGTGATTCACGAATCTATGGTGTGCTTCATCAGCTCTTATCGCCAATATGGCATCACGCATCAAGGCATCAGGCTATGAGAGATAGAAAAATCTGCTTGAAATGTTGAAAAAGTGCAGCTGAAACTTGGGAACGGCTGCTTGTGACCAGATAATCTGATACGAAATTAACTACAAAATAAACTGAACATATGCTAGTACTGACAAAAATGTCAGCTCAAGGGAAAACCTTTTAAGGCTGAAAAAGTTGCCATCGAAAACATGAAAAACTCGTAGTTCAGTGGGATCAAATCATATAATTGAAAATATAATGTTGACAGGGCCGTGGAGATGATTTATGGGCCCCGGGTCAGTACGAAAGATTATTAGCAAGCAGAGACGCCTGAGCCAATAAAGGATAAGGGGGACAAAAACTCAGCAAGGGCATCTTCAGAGGCTAGATCAGTGCATACAAGCGTATTCCAATATTCCCATATTCAAAGTTTTCTTTCCTCTTTAAATAAAAATGACTGCATGTAGAATTTTTACTTTCTTGAAAAGGCACATTTGCCCCCTCTGCCACTCCCAGTGAAGGGCAAGAGGGGAGCTGCCCCTCATGCCCCCCAACTTCGGCGCCCCTGTTAGCAAGGCACACTAATTTTTTCGATCAAGTTATTATTGACGGGCCCCTATACCTATGGGCCCCCGGGTCAGTGACCCCTCTGACTCCCGCTCTCCTCAGCACTGTTGACAGGTGAGAAATGGTAATCACGTCACTCCGAACCCAGAAACGGGCTGAGGCTGTGCAACAAATCATTTCTAATGGAGCTGTCAAAAGCATAGCAGAAGAGGCAATGTTAACATACCGCGAGCCTCCAATATTTTTTCGCAATTTCAGGAGCAGCAAGGTTTTTCCACATGGGCAATTTCCCATTGTCAATGCACTGAAAGAAAGGGGAAAAGTTTGATGAATCAATGGTATAGTGCTGACAGAGCTACGCCATGCTGATGATACGACGCTGCTAGCAAAAGACGTGCTGATTCCCTGCACATTTTTTTCGCCATTTTTGATAGTTTGATATCTAGAAGCATCTTTAGGCTGCGTTTACACTGTACCGGATCATTTTATCTAGTGTAAACGCATGGCTGATCCGTAACACTTTTGTATCGGATCAAAAAGTGATCTGGCACAGTGTAAACGCAGCCTTGGAAAGAGGTTTAGAAACTTGCTTTCCTCAAACATAATAACTAGAGCAAGATTGCCACTTTCAATATTTTAATCAACTCTGTGGCAATAGACAACACTTGCTCTCATTTCATAGGTCACAGCATTTCTTTCGAGGCTGCAGACAGTTTCCTTCATTGCTGTTACTCTCCCTTTTTATTCATACCTCCTTCCTAGCATCAGAAGAAAGATCTTTGGACACTGAGAAGCGCCCTTGCATCGAGATGTGTCGTTGTCTTTCCTCTCGAAGTAACCAAAAATTATCATCCCTGTCCGGCCCTCCCCAATCAAAATGAAAGTCCAGCTCGAGATGCTGCATAATTTCTGATCACAGCTATGTGAGCAAATGAATCGCAATCGGGACATTTGCACACCATATTTCCGTTAGATGCAACGACTCATCTCCACTTAAACAGAAAAACATGTAAAACGGTGGTTACTCCCCCCCCCTGATGTACGCCTCCACCGAACCCATTGCATCAATGTCAAAGGCTGTATTCACATACCTCTAAACAAAACGTGTAGGTTTTGACAGCTTCTTCTTCCAAGTAACCAACGAATCGATGGCAAAATTTCGGCGATATTAGATAAGCCAAAAAGAACAAATTCACGAATATACCTGAAATTTTTAAAAGAACTTTTCGATATCAAGCCTTGAAAAAGCACTTTGAAAACCTTAATCACTCTCACTTTGAGTACCTTAATCAATCTCACAAACAACAGCGACACCTGGAGAATTGTAGTAGTCCGTGGTGCAAGCACAGTGCCGACAAACTGCGGAAACGCGTCTTAGACGATGATGATGAAGCATTTTGAAGCATTGTTCTAAACATGATTCTACCTAGATGTCAAAGGCAGACAATTGGACACTCAGAAGCTTGTTGCTGATCAAGCAGTATCCTAATCCTTCCTTCGAATTACAGAGAGCTGGCAACTCTCTTCACTCTAGGTGAAAGTCTAGCTAAAGGTGGATTCGAACCACTGACCATAGGGTAAATGTGCAAGAATCTTACCACTGATTTATCCCGACACCCTAATGATAACACAGTAGTATCCATCTAAAAAGCAGTGAAGGGCGTGTATGGCTACCGCAACTGCTACCAAGCAAGCAAGGAACGATCTAGTGTATGAAGGTGTCTTGAGATTATTCAACATACCCTGAAGCACTAAAACGGAGCCTCTGAAAAGTCTACCAGGCTGTTTCAGCTCCAATGCAGTCATCAAATGCATTCTTTCATTTTCGGCTTCCTCTGGAAATCGAATATTCAATAAAAATTGATTTGACATGGAATAAACTAGCTGACTCTTAAATAGGGCCGTCTCAATTTACTCTGGCCAATTTACTCTATATGTATGCATCTTGAAGTACTGAAACCTTACATGATCTCATCTCTAAGAATTACAAAGACCAAAGACAGACAACTCGCTGAAAGCATTTGAATGAATACATTGTTTTTCAAAATATTTCATGAATCTTCTAGGAAAATATCATAATGGAAAATCTAGAAATTTTATCACGGAAAAACTAGAAACTTCATAACAGAGAATCTGGAAACTTTACTTTCACCTTCCAGATTTCCATGAACGAGAAAGTTTCTGGGACTTTGCTATTGTTCCAAGTTTCCAGTTCCTCCTTCTCTTAAAACCTCATTGGAAGAACCAAAAATCAAGCTTATGTGCCCCGTGTAATTAAAAAAGCATGTTCATGACAAAAAGTACCTAAGAGGGTATGTATCCAACCATTATCTCGAACCATTTTTCGCAATGAATGAAAATGTCTTGTCATTGCTCCAACCATCCCAGGAACACCTGCCACAGTTTCAAGCAAGATAATTCGCCTGGAGAGAAGAGAAATGAATAAAATCTCTTCACATCCATACAATATTTTAGAAAGGAGAATGTGTGATTAGGTAGCAAAGAACTATGACAACAAACCATGGAAGGAAAAATTATTCACTGCATTTAAGACTTGAGACATCATCTTAAGAATTGAGTCTACTTGCCTAGAATCACTGCTTCATACAACCCTCTTTCCCTTGTTCTTATCATGCAGTCATAAGCTTTCAAGTCACTGCTGACCCATAGTAACATAAAGGGAAAGCGTCCTTGCTTTACCAGAATTTCCTACTCCTCATAAGCTAGGAGCAACAAATAGGACAGGAATGTCTGACCAGTTGACTGCTGCTAAATACTTTTTCATCCAATGCTTAGCTTAACTTATTCAGCAGAGAAAAACAATGGTCATTTGGGTGTAAAAAATTTCTTACGTCAGCCATTTTGATTCATCCATAACTCCAATTTTATACAGTGAGATTAAATCAAATGCACCTCTCATTGCTTGGACACATCCAAATGCAACCTGCATGGAAAGAAAATGGCGTAATCTCAGATGCACTGATAGATTCACCTGCTCTTCTAGCACCAGCCTCAGTTGACAAGATAGATTTACAACCCTGCCGCAATAAAAAGGGCCCTTGTTGGTTTCTAATAAGTTTATTCCTTAAAAAACTGTTCAGAGGATGGTTAAATAGCCGAAGGGAATGTGAAAGGGAATTCTAATAGCTTTGAGCAAGTTTCTAGCAAAATTCAAATCAAATTTTATAGAATTTATATATCTCTTTACAAAGCATCTTGCTGCATTTAGAAAAGAAAATTCCTGCTCTCATGTATTTTGTATTATTCCGGTTTATTAAGGAAAACAATGACCAATTCTTCACAATTCTTCTGCCATGGTACAAATGCAGTTGCAGCTACCTACCCAGTCAACTGTTCCTTTTGGTTTATAATGGTCTACTCTGACGTCATGGACCTCCTCTTCATTCCTGTGGATAAAAACATTTGTCATAACATTTTAGAATTGGGACCCTGGAAAAAAGATCAGGTTTCAGAAAGCTCTAGTGTAAACCCTTGACTGTCCCTGAGATTAAAAACTTAGACAGGGATTATCTTCTTAAATTTTGGTTTACATTCTGTTCTGAAAAGACTCATTAACTATGGCACAATGAAACACCTTGCTGAGCACAGAGGGTCTTGGTACACCATCGTGGCAACATTGCATCAAAGATGGGACTTAACGAATGGATGATTCTATTACATAAGCCATCAAAACAACACCCTACCATCTCATAGGTAAAAATTCAGGAATACAAGAAATTTGAGAAGCAAAAACTTCAAGTAATAAGATACACTTGATAAGAAAAAGCATAAAAACATACCAGGCAGGGTGTGGCATGGTATAAGGAGTATCACTTGGTTTGTATTCATTCAAATCCATGGCAGCTTTACTGAGTGCTGGATTATTGCGAATTTTGAAATGTGGTGACGTCTCAGAATTCCTCTTTTCCTCTGATGCAGATGTGAGATTTCTCTGATTATATCAGAAAGCAGAGTTGTTAGTAGAGTCAAAATGAATGAATGTGTCCACCAAGGTTCAATGGAAACCCCAAAGGGAAGCAGCAAATTCCCAATGGAAAATGGTAGAGAAAATGAACTTTTGAAATGCAATTTCTATTTCACCACAAATAATAATATACTACTAACGACTGGAGAGGGTTAAAAGATGTGTTCCTCTGGTTTCCTAGCCAACATCTTTTTTAAAAGCAAGTAAGGCTGTGGCTTTGTTCTACAGAATTAACATCTTATGAACTGCTATCTGTCATCATTATAATAATCCATTATGGAGATACGACCGGCTTGACCTTGTAATGCTATCCCTGCCACTGAAATAAGTGATGTTCATCTTTGTTTTTAACTTTTACTATTGAACTTTATTATTTTTAACTTTTATAACTTGCAAATAAAATGATGTGGACAATCATAAATAAGCATTGTGATCATGATTATCATTCTTATCCTGATCATCATAATAATCATTAAGATTCTCATCATCATCATCATCATCTAAATCATCACCATCACCATCACCATCACCATCACCATCACCACTATCACCATCATCATCATCATCATCATAATCATCATCATCATCACCATCATCATCATCATCATCATCATCATCACCATCACCATGGTTGGTTGGTTGATTTGCCCATGCCTGTTGATTCTATGTTAAAGTTGTAGGAACTCGCTATTACCATCTCCATCATTATCAAAATTATCCTCACCATCATCATCATCATCATCATCATCATCATCATCATCATCACCATCACCATCACCATCACCATCACCATCACAATCACAATCATCATCATCATCATTAATGTCATAATTTTTGAGAGTCCTCTGAGATACAGTTTTGGAATTGGCTCTCGATCTCAATTTCATGCATTTGACAGGACTGTAATGATGTATAAAATAATGAATGGTCTCTGCCCAGATGATCTAAGTGGGAGATTTGTCACCAGATATAAGTTATTTAAATATCCAACAAGAAATCAGTTAGATTTGGATATCCCAAGGCTTAACATAGAATTCTCCAAAATAATTTGTTCTTTCCTGGAGCAAGGACATTGAATAAAAGTTAGCAGATTTCCAAGATTGTTACATTCGAAAGGAAAATGGAAGAATTCCCTAAAAAATTAGCATTCTTCCCAAAGGATGACTCTTGGGAAGACCAGTAAAAATTTGAATCATTTTACTTATCATTCATAATATATACTTAAGTGCGGATTATTTCCTTTTAGTTTAATTTAATTCGGTGGCTGCTAGGATTTGTTTGAAAACACGAGTAAATTGAATGAAATAAAGCTAATTATCATCAAAACGAACTACACCATGACCACATGTGTTACAGACAACTTGACGTGGGCAATACGGCTTAGTCATGCTAGAACAAAGGAAGCTCTAGACATCATATAAACATCAAAGATTGATGACGGTTGAATTCCAAACCGACAAAACTTCAAGGGTCATCAACTTAAACAAATTCGAGAGCAAGTGTTTCAATTCTCTGTTCTGGTTTAAGTTCTTTTCGCCAACGATGAATTTGACAAATGCGAACAACAAATATTTTCGAAGGAAAAAGTTACTTTAACGTGCTTTCGTAGCTCTGAGTTTAATTTTTCCCGTTTTGTTCGGGTGGCAGTCTTGCCTGTTGACCTGTACTTGAATTCAACAATTCATTTTTTGATTCTCAAAAAGTTCGCATCACGCTTCCCTTGTAACTGCATTTTCCGCTTTGGAAGGGGGGCAAGTGGAATCAGCGAATATAAAAGGACAAATTATCCTTAACTTGACATTAAATGGCTAATCATCTACGTAGATACTGTATATAATTTCAAGGGCCAAGGCAACAAGCTATGTATTCATAATGACTTCGAAGAACCAGACAACAAAGCGTTAACTGTCTCAAGCAGTGTGTACTGCAAACTGCTCTAATGAGGACAGGTTCCCCTCCATCGCTCTATCCCAAACGTGCAAGGAAAAACCCGATAACGTTAGGCTGAGCACCTGCTATAACTAGTCTTTCAAGTAGGCTACCTCCCACAAATGTGCCAGCTGTTATGAAAACTCTCGGTATTCCCATATGTAGGTCCTAACATAAATCGAGTGGTTTAGCGTACAGTTGCCATAAATCCTTATATGGGCACCGAATTAATATCCTAAGAAAATGAAGCTTTCAATCGAAAGAATACTGTGGTGGATTTAATAGACCTGGTTACAGCTAACTAACCGCATTCCCTTACATTTTCATCATACTTGAGGTGTTTTTAGGGTACATGAACAGGTCGGGACTTTAAAATATCATATTCTATGGACAAATTTGGCGTACAAGAAACCGTCTTAAGCAAATATTCAATTTGTCAGCGATAAGTAACTGGTTTCATTCCGTGACCAAATAGTTCAGCCTGTGTAATTATGCAGAAGTAGCCGGCGCCTTACCTTCAATAGCTTCAAATTGAAGAAGCTTCCACACACTGGCGTAGAACATCTCTGAACAAAATTGGCAGTTTGACGACCACCATGGACAAAAATTTTCTCTCCCGTAAGTTTAATCATTCTCGCTAACCTGATCTCGTGCAAGCTCGAATACGAACTAACTTCTACTTGTGTTTATGCAACCGCAGTATAAATAACAGGTAATGAAAGCGAGGTCGTGACAGCGGAAATTTTTCGGACGACGTCCATTCATTACGTCATGCCAAAGGAACGACAACCTATGACTACAACAGGTGGCAACCCATCAAGGAAAAAAAGTATCAGGAAACCAAAAACGAGGCAGGCCATCGATCATAGGCTGGTTTGCGGAAAACCTGTTTTGAGCAAATATTTACAATTTGTCGGGAATTGTGTTGCTCGAGTAAACGTAGACTGAAGAGTAGACTTAAAACTCGAACGAAAAACTCAGACGCTGTTACAAAGATATTGACACTTGCCCCTGGAAAGCCTCAGTTTACACTGTCATTGTTTAGTGAATTGAAGTCACAATAACGCTTCCAAGAATCAAAGGCTGCCAGGACTATGTTCAACTCCGCATTCTTGACCTTCCTTAATTACCTGCGCGTATCCAATTCAGCTAAATCGCGAGGGAACACGATAAAGGAAGATTTTTTCACCATTCATAACATTCGTAAAGCGACAAACTAAAAAACTTGATTGTGTGACACAAAATAAAGCCTGCTCTATCTGCGATAGCAAAAACGTAATATAAGATAGGCCAGCATTTTGACATTGAATTCAACCAATTTATGAGAGCAAGGACGGGTGGGTGCTGTGTTGGAACTTGAATGTGTAAAATGGTACTGAACAGGAATGGATGGAAAATAAGAGTACCTGCTGGATGAATCTGAGCAAAATGTTTTAGTGAGTCGATTACATCGAAAAATGACGTTACTAGTGTACCGAGATGACGTGGTCATTACCGTGAACAGGAAATCTGCAATAGTGACGTTGTAGTCGAGAGTGATTTTGAAGAGAAGACAAGTGGTTTAAGTTTCGGTGACAACAGAAAGCCTAAACTCCTTACAAATTCATTCTAAAATAAACTGAAATGCAAAATGATGATGCATACAAAATTATCGATTGCTCTGATTGACAGACAGACAGTGAATTAATTGTGAACTACCCTAAAAGCGTAAGGATACATACCAACGAAATAAAACTAGGTGACTTGCACCTGGTAACAGCCTTAATCATCAATCACAAATTTCAGTTTAAAAGCTAACGCGCTACTGTTGTGTTACCCTAGGGAATGCTGTTATTTATGCTGCTCTTCTGCGGGCTTTTCGGCGGGCGGTACTACGGTTACTGGGCAATGAGCGTGATGGACAACATAGTCACTAATACTGCCGAGGAAGGCCCTTTTCAAAGCGCCGTGCGCACGTGTACCAACGATTAGCATCAGAATACTGTTATCCTTTGCAATCCGTACGATTTCTCCGCCAGGGCTTCCTTGGTCGGTCTCGGCAAAAATGATGTACGGTACCTGCAAATTCAAAAATGCAAGTTCACATGTGTTGTGTGAAAAACGAGTCATGATCATTACAGTGGAGCCCTTCGGTTACAAAAATTGGATAAGTGGAGAGCACAACTTCTCGAGTCTTAAACTCTCGATCTAGGGTGACCTATGAAAATGCTAATTTTAGGCATTAAGCCGATATCAGAAACACTTACGCTCTATGACATCTCTCTTGTCTTTTAGCATGATTGACAAAGATCCCCAACAGACAGGAACCTGGGCGGCTATCAAGGGGTTAATCTGGGTCTCTCATAGCATTACAAAGACATTGAGTGGGCAGTAGCATTCAATTTCATATTGTACATCTAGCTGTGCGTCAGAGGGTGCCTGATACATTCAGATAGTGCTTTCACAAACGATATCTTAAGTCAACCCTTCTAAAGTTTTTGGGGGGCTCTACCCTGCCTTAAAAATTGAAGTGCCGGTTTGGTCCCCTGCTCCGCCCCTTACTCTATGCTGTGTACGTTGCACCGAAACTCTCCCGACAATTTCATGCCTCAGAGACATATAATCATCATTAAGAATGTTTCATAAAGAACCTTGGCTCCAGGATGCAGCACAAGTGTCTTGCTTTTTACCGATATAAGGCCCAGGTTCCTTATGCTGTTCCTTGCCACGGAAAATTCTAGAATACACATTCCAATCAGAATTAAGCTCAAGTGTTAATCGACGACCTCTCTCGTCACCAACCCATTGCAAAATATCGTATTACAGCAGCACTTTGACATGGATGGCCCCTGAAATTCCAAAGCGCTTTTATGCTACAGTCAATTTGGTGTTCGATGTCTATTGCCATTTTTGCTCTGCAAAATTTTCCTTTAAGTTCTTTACTTGATTAATGTGGAGATTTCAGCCTCGAGTTTCTTATCAAAGGACGCGCATTAGCATTTACTCTGTTACAGTTTTAGAGTGTTTGTCGCAATTTTCGAAGTAATACGGATTTTGGTTACATGAGCGAAGACTTTCGAAGACTTTTTGGTTGAAAAAACAATTATTGCGGTAGACAAATCTTATCAACTCAATAAAAAGGTAACTTTAGTGGCTGAAACCCAGATTACACCAACACTAATCTTGCCGTCCGTTACTCGACCTTCATCCGACTACACAGAAAGGAGCTTAAAATTATGATAATGAAAAAATAGGAACAGCAATAATAATACATTATGGACTTATATTATGCAATTTCACGGGCGCAGGAATTTCGTTTCGATGCATAACATTTTTTTCAAATACAACTATTCGTTTAATTAAATCCTCTGATTGATTAGGGTGGAACTAGGCCTCAGTAATTTTGCAACCCACCCTCCCCTTGAAGGGCTGCCTTTACATTCTTACACAACCATCTTAATCTCTCGTCATTTGCTATCCCTCAACCTCCCCTACTTTATTACTACACAAACCATAAAAATTGTGCAGCTTTTATGGGCATTTTACTGCTAAGTGCGTCAGACAATGTAAATTTTAATCATTTAACACGGTTGGCTACCTTTATAGCTTTGCACTTATGGCGATAGTCACGCAAAAGATTTCGACTTGCTTTTATGGAATCCTCTATTCCACGTGTCCAATCAATATCTGCAACAGCCATTCCAGCTAAATCATAAAGATAAGCCAAATCACATTAGCCATAAGGGCTGTGTTACTCATGTGAACACTGCTTAGCTATAATGAACATCCTTTGAAACCTGCATACACGATATGAAGTACTCGGTGTAGGAGCGACAACTAAGAACTCCTTGGTGCAATGATACACTTCTTTCATGCTAATATAAATTCGAACTATCGGTAATGAATGAGGAATGGACGTAAAAAAGATCTCCACAAATAGGGTCTTTTAGAATCAATAAGGGTTTTTCCTGGCAACATTTTCGTAGATAATACCTCTCAGCTGAAACAATAATTTTGCCCTTTCTTTGAAAATGTCCTTAAGTCACTGTGGGTTTTAATAATGCAATAGTAATCGATTTTGCCCTTTTTCAAAATGATGAGCTGAAAAACAACATGCAGTTTTGGGCTTGAATGATGGAATTTCCCACACAGAAAAGTTTGGTATCCAATTAGCAACTATTACAGCTTAGGCGCCCCACCTTCTTCATACAGGTTCCTCCAGATGTTCATTATACCTATCACGACAAGGAGCAGTGTGCTGGTTAAGATCAATACCTTTTGTTTCAAGCATTTCTTCTTGAGAGTTTGAATGAGGTGACGGCTATTATCAACACTTTCTTGTAAAGATCTCTGCCACTCATCACTAATAATGGCTGCTCCAGCAGCTGCACAGCAAAGCAGATACAGAACATAGTATAGCATAACAAAGCAAAATGTGGTGTAAACACAAGGCACAATTTTCCCTATTCATTGTGGCTTCAAAAAACTTAAGCATTGCTTTGTCAATAATTACATAGCCACTTGTTGGGTAGAATAGGCTAAGATGTTTGCGAGAAAAGAGAAAACTCATTGAAAACTATACTGATACAAACCCTAGTGGATACAAAGGTATGGATAAGAAAATAAAGTGGAAATTATAAATTGTACCACAAGAGCGTATGGATAAGAATTATAAATTGTACAACAAGAGCGTATGGATAAGAATTATAAATTGTACAACAAGAGCGTATGGATAAGAATTATAAATTGTACCACAAGAGCATGGCCTACTGAGATGGAAGGTACAAGAACCAGAAATGAGAGAATATTTCAAATAAGAAGGAGGAAATGCAGGGCTGCAAAGTGATACAAAGACTATGGATAGGAGGTGTGATGGAGTCAGGAGACTGGTTGCAAAGAATAGCTCCTTGCAAGTGAGAGAAAAGATTGAGTAATCATAGCAATAATGAAGAGAGAAATGCAAATGAAACATGACGCTTGATAAAAAGCCATCAATAATTGTAACAGTATAATAATCTATCAAGAATTTTTTAAAATTTGATCTTATGTAGCTGTGAAGGATGATTTATGGAAAGCATGCCTAAACATAGATGATGCTCATGACAGAAATAATTGGGGTGAGCATACATGAAATGGATGATGTCAAATAATGACTGTCTGATTATACAATAAATCAAGGCTAAGGTATTGTTGCTTATTCTCAGTGACTTTAATCTCCAAATGACCTTATGAATAATCCAACAATAGAAATAGTAAAGGTGTGATATGGTAGGCCCTCTTTTATAAAAATGAAACTGGCAGTCATAGAGATAAAATATGAGAATTCACTTACGATACATTGGCACAGCTGGTAAAGGTGGAGGAATGTGGATGTGAATGATGGCAAGTTTGTTACCTTCTTTGTGACATGATTTCAGATACCCTCAAATAAAAAATAAATAGGCTCTAATAATTTTAATAATGCACTTATTCCTTGAAATGATGGCAAGAACAAAAGCATTTCTTACTTACAAGGGCTGGATGCTTCTCAAAATGAAGGTAGATGTTCCAGCACATAAAAGCATGCACGCAAAAAAATGCGCCCTATATGTGTATTTCACATATCTTAACATCAGTTGGACTTAAAATGTGCCTGTGTACTGTATAGTCAAGCAGACTGATAATGAGCACAATGATAGCAACAAAAGCCATTACCTTGTATGTTTTCAGTCAAATTCACTGGTCACTGATTCAGAGTTTTTTTCTAAGCGACACAAGAATCTATTTACAAAGTATTTAGCAACAAATTCGCTTTCATGTTGATGCTGTTATCACCTTGCATTAGGTTTAACTGGAATTGAAAGCTGTTCTATTTGGCTTGAAAATTTTTTCCAGGCTACGAAGGCGTCAGATTCGTTTTCCGAACCCGAGGGAAGTTCCGTTATCTTGTTGCTTGCTATTCGTAAACAAAACCGCGAGTAATCTTAGGGAATTAGAAAAGACTGTGAAAGCAACAAAGCAGAATGGGTAGCATATAATGGACTGTATGTAATTGTTTCTTGAAGTTTCTTTGATTCGTGTCCCACGAGACCGTGCAGTAGGAATCAGCCTTTGTGCAAATTGCGAAAAAGGCAAATAAATAGTTCACTGAAACGAATTCTCATCAATACTTAGCCTAAGGGCGTGCCTGTAACAAGTCCTTATCAAGCTCCCCATCAGACTATCAGAATGAAACAATAGGGTAAAAATACCTACAAACGTAGAAAAATTGGGTGGGTTTAACTAGGCCAATTCGAACTCAAACGTGCTCATCCATCTCCGAAATAACGCAATACAACTCATGACACAAACATGTTGTGATGGCCTAAATAAATAAGCTCGTTGACCCGAGAGGGTACAACTTCACATACTCACAATCAAAAGCCCTCGCACTATGTTCACTATCATCAACACATATGCCAATTAGCTTGAGATGGGAATCTTCGTGCTTTGGATCGGTCTCTTGCGCTGCAGCTGCCATTGTTGACGACTAACTAGGAGTTCTTCTCGCTTGACTTTCCCTTCTTCACTCCTACCAACACCTGCACCTTTATTCATGCAGCAGTGCGTGTCTTTTGTTTATCACGTGGTACAGGACACGAATGACGACCTGTGGATTGTGTAGTTTGACCCCGAAGTAGATGCGAGGCAGGTATTATCAGCAGTTGCTGCATTTAGACCCGAAGCGAATGCCCAGTTGTAGCGAGAGAAGCTGGGCACGTGGTTTATGAATGACTTGGAAATCAGATTTTCCCTCAGAAACCCTTTAGCTAGGAAACTGGATGATGAGTGATGAAATTGCAGACTATTGCCAGTGATCGAATCAAAATTGCTTGAGATATCAGGCTACTTGCAAATGCCAATGCCAAGCAAATCGATCGGCCGAGACAAATTATATGCCCCTCAACAATCCAACCTTAATTTGCATGATTTATTGATTGCATCAACAAATATTTGATTCTGTCGTCCTCGTCCACGCTGGTTTTCAACGGTACCTTACGAAATCGCCAATATATGCAATCGAATATGCACATTTCCAGTAATAACGTCAATTGACCTGGAAATAGCTTTGAGTTTACCACCTATCTTAACAAAGTAGCAGCAATAATGGAAAATCTCATTGGTAAATTCCAGTCTAAAATACAATTTAACTTCTAAAATAATAACAGTTCAATGTTTAAAGGTAAATGTAATAATCTAATGATACTATTACAGATAACAAGCCATTCATTACATTATGGGCATGGCCTGCCTGCTAAACTTGATCTCATCTCTCTCTACTCTTAGCCATTCGCTTTCTTCTTTCTTCCATTGTTGAGGCTTTGTATAGGCCACCATGGCATTTCCCCAACATGGCTCACTAAAAAAAGAAGAGCAAAGAAAGTGCGCTATGAATGTTCTACTACAATCACCGTGCCAAAAACTGTTGAAGTTCTTAAAATCATATGTGCTCTGGCTCTGGCCATTCCTTGGCTCTAATATAGAAAATGAAATATGATTATCTGATGAATATTTCACTCAGTTTAGTCGTTATTTACTGTGCCGCTGAGATCTACGCCAAGACTTTTCAGCATCGCGAGCAAGAAGTCCTCATGACCTCGGTATATTCGGATGGGAGTCATTACGAGGTGGACCAAATTGACCTTAATAATAATAATAATGATGATGAATTCCAGAGAACCCATGTCTGCAAGAATTACAAACGATAGTAATAAATGGGACGGCTCATTTACTGCGACGTGTACTATCCATGTGACCGACTATTCTGTTCTTACACAATCAGAAGATCAACACTATCGCAGTGCTACCGTGACAAAATGCATGAAAATTTACCTTCACTTGCCCTATGTTGTGAAGTTGAGAGGCATTACGCAATGGAGTTATGTCGGACTCTTTCAGCAATGACAATATCTTGTTTTTGGTCACGCTGTTAACGTAACACAGCCGTCACCTTGTTTTGGTCGCTAGAGTTTTCCTGATGATTATTTGCTTTGCACTTAGTTTTAGCGCTACGTTTTACATAGATCTTGTTTGTGTTATGACTTGGTGAATATGACTAACGTCATTAAGAAACATTTAAATAGAGCTTGTATTAGAAAAAGAGGGTGAGGTAACGTTATTCAAACCTACAGGCAGATGAGTGAGCCTTGGGTCATTTTGCATCGTGTGAACGGGGCTTAATATAAACAAAGAAATACCAATTCTTCATTACGAGACTCTCATCCAAACGAATCCCAACGGTCAAAAGTATGGCTTGAAAACTGTTAATTCTGAAGATTAGTTAAGTGCTATGCTCTTAAGGCTTTTGTTTCCCTTTGCATTTGGAATGCTAAACTTCAGATTATCCGGTTTTCTTTTACTGCCTCTCTTTCTGAGAAGCTCCAAAGTGCACAAATACGAAAGGCATCTAGCTTAGAATCATTTCATCATTTAACGAAAGAAGTATCTATGACATAAATATACCTTACGCAATATACAAGAATGCAGAGAAAGAGCTCGTATAACAAATACAGCCAAATCTGTCAGCGCATGAGTGAGTTGAATATAATCTGGGAAAATGATTTGTCGGAGAATAAGAGGAATCTCAGCTTTGTCCTTGGAAGGAGTTTGGAAGATGAAACAACTTCAATCTTTAAGAGTGGACTTAAAGGGGTCGGGAGCTCCAGCCACCGCCACGAGAGATTAGGGGCCAACCAAACAATGAGAAAGGAGAGTACAGCAGATTTCTTTGGATCACAGCTCTAAAATGAATATGATTTGACCATGAATATAAATAAGGGTGACTGATTAGCTAGGCATTGTTTCGTCTAAGAGCGCAATTTCTTTCGTCTGAGCAACTCAAGTCTGCGCATGCCCACGTGATCAGCACGATCGTATTCACTTCGCATCGGCATAATGGAAACGAGGATTAACTCCCAACCCCACTCTCTATATGAAGTGAAATCATATCGCATTGAATTTGTAGCAGCGGGTTCATGCATGGAGGCCGTTCCGCTGGCGAACCATGTGAGTACTTGCACCAAGAAGGGAAACTAACTCCTTCGCAGCTCTCGTACCGTGTTATACACATCAGACATGCTGGGAGTGACACAGTTGCATAAACAGTAGCAGCGTAGTGAAAACGAGGCTATTGATTGTTCCCTTCAGTTGGGGTTTGCTTGCAACAGAAAGAAACTACGGGGAGGCTGCGGTGGCCTGATGAGTCCATTGGACCTGAAAGGAGTACGGCCTAAGGAGGGCCACTTGGCGCATCTCCTTCGTGGGCGTGCATCACAGCAATAAGCTCGTCAGATCGCCAATCGTCAATGAGCTGCTTGCGTCACTGTTGCTAAAATGGAAAGGTATGGCAAAGTCAATATTTAAGACGCATTGGTTCAGTACAGCCTTCGAGAAGAATATATGACCTATAACTAGCTTTTCACAGTCTGCGCCCAGTTTTCTTAAGACGCCATTTAATTCATTTCTCTATTTGATATGAATCTCCCTACATGTCTTTTAAAATAGCACAAAAGAGTAAGCAATCTTGGTAGGAGATGGGACATTTTTACTATTGTGGAAGGCATTTTGATTTCACCATGTCAAACTTATAGCACAAAGTTGAATTATCTGATGTCTGAGACATCAATGCTTGACATAGTGATTGGAACACGGTTTCACAGTGCTGATGATCATGAATTCGAGGCACGCTCATTTAAGCTTCTATTTGTCTTCTTCGTGCAACCAAATTAGCAGCACAAGAGATACCCGGCTGAACTGGAAGGAGGGTATAGCTGGGAGGGGTAAAGCTGAGATAGGGGTACAGCTGAGATAGGGGTAAAGGTGAGGGAGGGGTAAAGGTGAGAGAGGAGTAAAGGTGAGAGAGGAGTAAAGCTGAGATAGGGGTAAAGCTGAGAGAGGGGTAAAGGTGAGACAGGGGTAAAGCTGAGAGAGGGGTAAGGCTGAGAGAAAAGTAAAGCTGGGAGAGGGAGGGTAAACTGCGGCGAAAAAGAATCTCGCCACTCTACTTCACAATGACATGGTTAAAGATGATGCTTGCTTCGTTTGAGTATGCGACTCGCGTCTATTTTTCCTTATTGATATGCTAATGATGTCAAGACTCAGTAGATTCACCCCCCGCTTTTGTTTCGTTTGCTTTGTTAATTCATGTTACGTTCGTTGTTGGGTTGAGACCACGTGACTTAGAATGACATGAGAGGTCGAAGTTGACGATTAATGAAGAGATAGTTTTCCTTTTTGTTTTCGTCGCAATTTTACCCTAATTCACGGAACTAACAATGCACCGTAAACATTGCTTCTTTGTAATGATGCTGATGATAATAAAAGCTCTTTTAATCAATGGGAATTTACGGTATACATAAAAGAAGCAGCAGCCATCGAAACATTAGCTGCAACCATTATTGCATTTTTGCTTCTCTAAAGATTAGAATGCAAAGATAGTTTATCCATCCAACGGTAGATGGCAAATTTTTTCGCAGGGAAGTACAGCAGAATAGGCCTAGGGGCTCCCTATGAAGATCAGTTTTGCGCAAAGTTCAGATGAAAAAGGCCTGTACTTCACTGCCTAATCAACGAACTTTATCCCACAAATCACCATTCATCCCTAGAACATGCAATTTATGGAACGTCTTGCCTTCCTCTTGCCTTCCTGAATCTTACAACTTGTCATCTTTCAAATCCAAGATCAATAAACTTGATCTGATCTCCTTCTCCTCTTAGCCTTTCGCTTTCTTCTTTCTTCCATTGTTGAGGCCTTCTATAGGTCACCATGGCCTTTCCCCAACATAACTCACTAAAAAGGAAAAAAACGTACAGCCTTGCAAACATCATTAACGAAGTTGAGCAGGAAAGAAATTCGATACCTTAAAGCGTCATTCGGAGATTTGGTTTTTAGCAAATCCTGTATCCTCTCCTCAACTGTGTCACGAACAGCAAAACGATGAACGAATGTTGGCCTAGAAGGAAAAGACATAGCAATGGTTTAGAGAGCTCCATTATGAAAGCATGTTTGCATGCCAATAAAACTCAAATTCTTCACATCGTTATACAGCCAACCCTACATCGAATAATTCTGAAATTGATTAGTCCATAGGTGATAAACAAAGCATACTTTGTCTGACCAATACGGTGCACTCTACCGACAGCTTGCATTTCATTGGCTGGATTCAATGTTGGCTCTACAAGCATCACGTGTGTAGCTTCGATGATATTCAGCCCTTTAGAGCCCAGTTTCAAAGGCAAGAGAAGAACTTTAATGCTTGATACAGTCTTGAATTCTGTCAAACTGGCCTAAAATAAGCAAGCAAATTTGAGTGAAACAGCAAATGATCAATCTTAGTCTGGAAAAAAGAAGTCTCACGAGAAAATGAAAATGAAATGTACTGAAATCGAAACTTGATTGATTTTAAGATGTCCGAAACAGTAACACCATTTTCATGATTGATTATTTATTACACGATTTAATGACTGGCACAGTACTCCTTCAGCTATATGTCAAATAATTACAGAGACAGTGTGATCTTCGAGAACAAAAATAACTCAATAGCAGAAAATGCTGGTAGAAGCAAGAAAATTGGTTGACGGTATGCGGAATGAATAAGATACAACGAGAAAATTAATTAACTCACCAGAAATTTCTTCTTACACCCGACTCCATAGCTGAATTGGATGTCATTTTCATTTAGTGCATCAGATATAATAGCCAAAACATCTTGCCACTGAAAATAGATACGAAAAGAGTACACAACTTATTTCAAAAAACTGGGAAAGTTTCAATAGAGCTACAAATGGACATGCGAACTGACTTATGATTTAGATGTAGTGATCGGCATAAAATGGGGAGAAAAAAACGCAAAGAAACAATTTCAAATTCAAGA
The DNA here is from genome assembly GCA_964026355.1 of Pseudorhiza aurosa. Taxonomy (NCBI): domain Eukaryota; kingdom Metazoa; phylum Cnidaria; class Scyphozoa; order Rhizostomeae; family Lychnorhizidae; genus Pseudorhiza; species Pseudorhiza aurosa. Next base: position 9,360,935 of record OZ032115.1, read on the forward strand.
AATCTTATATTTACCGTTGAAAACACAATCATTTTTCCACTAGGGTCAGACATGGCAACCTCTAAGATTTTCCTAACGACAGCCTCTATTTTTACAGAATAACTTCCCTAAAGAAATGAAAAGAAAATGGTCTTTTAAATTTCACTATTGCAAATTTGGTAAAACAAATAACGGAAACATGTGCAGTTACACATGAAAATACCCTAATTCCTTTACCCGACGAAAAATAAATCTATCAAAGGAGCATACAAACTGCCTTATATACATGATAAAGGATGAAAAAATTTAGATGCAGAATATTTAAAGACTTAGTAGCATGTTATTCAAAGCAAATAATATTTTTCATTCAATAATGCCTTTTACACAAATAGTGATAAATATTTAAAGACACTCAGGAACAACACAGAGTGATTTCTATACCTCTATCTATGTGCCATCAAGTCGTTTCCGACTTATGGTGATTCTGTCAAAAAACTGTCTCAATGAGTCGTGCACAAGAATGCAGCAGATTTCCATATCCAATCTATCATATCTAGAAATCTTCCTAATCACAAGGATTAGGCTAGCCTTACCTTGACTTGTATTTCTGTGTCCTCTGGAGTCTTTTGGTTTCTCATGACAACAAACGAAATGTCCTCAGAAAGAGTAGGTGCTCTGCACATTGGACATTGGATCCTGGGTCCACCTCTTCTTACGTGCCTACTAGACTGCTGCTCAAGACGTGTTGTGCACTGGCAACAGAAGCAGTGACCGCAAGAGAAGACTGCCCACTGCGAAAAAAACATTTTGAATTTGATACGTGACGTTGAGAGAAGCTGGTAATCTCAAATGAAAAGTTTCATCAAGTGCAAGTGCAGGATCACCCTAGCATAGTGAATTTAACAGCAGAAAACATGTACGAATCTTAGACGTAGAAAGTAAAATGCAGCACACAACAATAAAATGAAAAATCGTGTGGCTAAAACGTTGCACCAGAAGCATGGGAGCAGTTATGTCAATGAATGGTATTCGAATAAAACTATGACATCTGCGAAAAAAAATAGTATGAGTCATTCACGCAGATCAGGGGAAGTTCTGGGATTTCGACTGTTAGTTGAGAGGAGCTTTTTCTCTCGAAAATTCATGCTAGATGAGTACAGCATTTTTTCATAACGTGATTACTGCCAATAATTTCCTAACTAGTTAACTAGAATCCAATAATAGACGCAGAATCTTGCTATTGATTGAAACCTATGCCAACTGTTAGCATTTACTGCTCAAAAGAAGTGAACATGTATGTTGTTCATGTCAAAGTGTGCCATGTGATAGTAAAAGGAGCAGAGAATTTTGGAAAACAATACGTCACGATAAAAAGTAAATGTACAATCACCTCGATTCCAAGTGTCTCTTCGCAAATAGGACAGGTTTCAGGATTGGTATCTCTTAATCCATTTTGTGCCTATGAGGAAAAGAAAAATTCGGTCCAATTAAGTCAGCAAACACACCCACGCTGAGATACTGTGCCACAGCACAACCAATAGACAAAGTGAACTTTGGAATCTTTAGCAAAGACACTTGAGGGAAATATCGATACCTTTTCCAGGTTTGTTAAATAGAATAGCTGGCCTTTTTTCTTATTCAGTAGATGGTTGGCAACAGTTTTGTCTTCCATTAGTCGAAGTCGTTGTGCAGGAATCTGCAGAATGATTTAAACGAAATTAAAAGAAGGATATAAATTCATGTTTTGACGAAAAAGATTTCATACAAACAAATGTCATAGAATGTGCATCATGGGAGCTAAGAAAGAAGTTCTGTTGAAACCTTTCATCATATATCTAAAGAGAAGAAGCCCCATGAAGTACTCTAGTCTTTATCAAGTAAATACATAAATGCTGTTCTTCAGCAATACTTCTTCTTCTAATGGCTTTTCTCCCACCCCATGTGAGATTGCTGGTACTGATCCTTCCACGCCTCTTTGCTCTATCCAAGGCGTCCTACTCGGCTGCATTTGCCACCTTCATGTTTTCTCTCACGCAGTCCACCCATCGTCTCCTCGGTCTCCCACTCCCTCTTGCGCCTGCCCCATATTCTTGAGCAAAACAAACCCTGAAACTTTTTGTACCATAGCATCGGCATACTTTCTAAGGAAAAAACATTTCGCTAAAGATAAAGATTTGCCCTTAATGAAAAATAATGGAAACGTGATGATGAAGACGAGATAACCATTGCACGTCCCAAAATATGGCCTCTTACCTCATACTTATCTATAACATAGCTTTCTTTGTTATCTTCATTTTCATAGCGAAGCCTCAAGCGAATTGAAGACATTTCCAGTTCGTCCAAAGCGGATATCCGCTTGTGTAACGCAAACCACAAACTCCTCAGCGCCTGCAAGATTGTTCAAACGGACATTAGGAAACACACTCGAGGGACAAGAAGCGCGAGGGCTAGCTTCCTTAGGAACTCTCCTGTTGCAAAGCCTGAATTGTACTAGAGAGAGTAAGATATCGTGTCGAATACTGTTGTCTTTGAATATCATACAGTGCAATACTTAACTTGCAAACACTTAAATACCAGTAGAAAAGCACCTTATATAGATAAAAGTATGAATAGATCAGAGTAGTATAATATTGGTGTATGCTGAAAGGGAGTCCATCCAGATTTGGTTGGCACTAGACAAGGGAGGTTCTTTGCACCGAGATGAAGTGGCACACCTACCAGTAGCTCCCAGACAATTTATCACACAGAGAAGATTAACCAACCCGTGCTGCAAATTGGCAGACTTTTGGGGGACTGGTATCTACCTGGGAATTTGGGATTCATAGCGAGGCTGTTTTGACTGATCCATGGGCCGATCAAGGAAGCAATCTGAGGGCACATAATAAGCTGCGGCCATTGACTGCAAACGAGGTGCTTCTCCAGATGATGGAAAAGCAAAAGCAACTCGATGTTATGATAATGCAGTCATCAACCTACAAAGCTCGTTCATTTTAAAAGTAATTTACAGCTAATAAAATTGAGTCCAGAAAGCTACCACATGCAAGGGAAAGAGCATATCATATCGACTCTAACCTTAAATTCTTGTTTCAACAAATCCATGTAGTTTATATGAGATTTCGCTTGGGCTATTATGTCTTCTGCCATAACTAGGGAGATAAAAATGAAATGATGAATTTTCATAGTGCATAGTTGTATATGGTAAGGTTCACAAGAGATCTACTTTAACTTCTCTTATAGTTTACAAATGAACTCATTTGGAAAAAATGGGAAAGACAGTGGAGACCATTTCAAAATAATTGTCTTTCTTCTCTGAATCTTTCCCATTCAATTGTGGTTACAGGCGATTTTACTGCGGCTATTCTACACCTTGCACTGTATATAGCACCCTCCTTTTTTCACGAGACGGAGCATAAAACGTCCGCACATGCATTTTGGCAACGATTGTTTACAGCAAAACGCCTCTCTTGTCACCCAGACTTAGGAACATAAGCAAGAAATCACTGACTTGTTATGTACCCCTTAACGGATTCGTTATCAAAACATTTTCATCTTTAAGTTTAATTGAAGGTGAATAAAAGCAGGCATTATTTTTGCGTCTTCCATACTTCCTCTGTTGCCTAGAATTCCTGCCAACTTTCAAATCTAAGATCAATACACTTGATCTGATCATTGTTCTCAGGAGATCAGGGATATTATTCCTGTTCCTCTGAGGCGTGTCAGGACAACCAGAAGCTCAACTCATTCACACTCTTTCCAAGTTTCACTGCCTACTTCACGAATTCTATCTCACAAATCATCATTCATTCCAAGAACATGCACTTTGTAGAACAACTTGCCTTCTTCTTGCTTTCCTGAATCTTACAACTTGGTCTGATCTCCTATTAGCATTTCGCTTTCTTCTATCTTCCTTTGTTGGGGCTTTGTATAGGCCACCATGGCCTTTCCACAGCTCATGAAGTAAAATTAAAAGTACGATTTCTCGTATCTGCAATCTTCGAGTAAGAATGAAAGCAAAAACAAATACAGAGCTGGACAAACTTCGAATGTTTTGCTAGATTTAAGTGCAGAAAAGAACTCTGCTATTAGCTTTTGAGGTTGTTTTGTCTGCGCTGAAAGGACAAAGATGAAAAGGCCACGGCTTTGTCACACAAGAATCGCAGCAGTTATGAGAACAATGAATGCAAAATGCTACTCGAATTAAATGAAAAGTTGCTTTCAACTTACAATTTTGTCTCGCAATCGATTGCAGTGTCTTCAAGACGACATCAAGTTCAGTTTCTGCCCGGAGACCACCGTATCGCTTAGCATCATCACCATTCATTAGGCTGCAAGAGAAGCATTCGAATAGAAGATCAATTACCAAATATTTACGGCAAAAGCCCCTCATACAGAATGAAAAAAACAATGCCCAACGACGCAACTCTTATGAAAACGAGAGACAACTCTTGTGAAGTCGCATACAAAGTATGAAATGTTGAGTTCTGTGCTCCATACAATACCGGGGACGCGAAGTTAGGATAGCACCTGAAACAACATGGTGAGGTAGGGTGGTCAAATTTTTTCCTCGCCGCATTTTACTCCAAGTTTTATGGTAGGTACTTAATTCACGTCAGGGTGGAATGAAAGAGGGCAAGGAACGAGCGTGGCATGCAATTGGGGCCATCAGCGTCTTAGAAATGTGCCTTAACTATTACGCCAAGAACTATCCACCTACATTCGTCAATAGAGCTTAAAAGATGCAAAGCACATGCGTGTGCCGTGCTTCAAATGCCTACAAACAAGTGTGAGGTTACTCGGCTGTCCTCGGCGAAATTTCCGGTGTGATCATTGTTCAAACAGGGAGAGGGAGAGGGAGAGGGAGAGGGAGAGGGAGAGGGAGAGGGAGAGGGAGAGGGAGAGGGAGAGGGAGAGGGAGAGGGATGCAATCCAGGATAACAAGATGAAGTGGGCGAATCTGAGATTGATTTCACTTGACGATGTCGAATGACAGTGAAATGGCGGCAGAGAATATCTGGATATCATCGATATCTAAACCAAGTAATCAAATCCTTACATTCATTTGCAGAGTGTTCTATGAAGAAACGCTAACTGCAAAAAATCGCCAGCATAAAAATTGTGAAGAGCCTCACCCATTCTTTTGCATGCCTCGGTGTGAAAACAACAAATTTTCGTAATCTGTGAACAGGTCATCGGATGCGCAGAAGTCACATTTATGGCTTCCTCTGTAAGGTAAATTTCCTTAATCAGCTAACATAATAATATGACATAGTTTATAGCGATGATATTGTCTTGATTGTGCATAACGACATCTGATTGCATCATACCAACAACAAGTGAGAATCATACATCTTGGCTAGGATTGCGTAATAGATATAAGCCGAAAGGATGGAATGAGTACGTTAGGGGGGGGGGCTATAAAGGGACTGTGAATTAGATACCCCAGTACAGTCAAGAGCACGAGACATGGCTAGATAGAAGTACATCATTAGATAGAAGTACATCATTAGAAAAGACATCATGGTTATTCATTTTTGATTAATTAAGCACTGCTAATTTCATAAAAGAGGATGAAAATTGTCACCACCGTAGAGAAAGCGCCTCCTAAAACATTTTTCGTTCCATTAGACAAGAAGTTTTACCTTAGATGAGTTTGCAATTTCAATGTGACCATTTAATGCAACTTTGAGTCCTGCACACGAAAAGGGCGTCGGAGAGCACCTTGCTAGACAGGTACGACCATCGTGAGCCACAGCCTTCTGGAGTAGGTTGGCAACCATTCCTCGTCAGGATTTACCCATAGCTTTACGCCACGCACCAATACACTGCTGGGGGGGGGGGGGGGGCAGGTAGATACCACCCAGACACGGGAATGAGATTGCCAGCTTGATCTCAGTACCCTACCATTGTGCTGACGACGACGATGACGTACCATGTTTACGTGTCGAGCTACCTGCGTTATGAGGTAGGTCTGGATATACCTACTGGTATCGCACCTGGTTCACTTCTTAACGTATGAGGCCCATTGATGAACAAAACACGAGCAGGTCATCAAGCGAAATGCATCCTACACGTTTGCAAACACTGCTTGACATAAACAAGTTAGTAGTCACTAGAATAAGGGTATCGATGAGAAGCAATGATGATAGATCAATCACGATAATGGATCGATAACTCACTCTCTGGAGGCTTTCTCCTCCACATTCCTTAGACAGCAATCGGCTGATTTGAGGACCATTTCCCGAGTCGGTTCTTCCTTCAACGCAACGAGGGATTCCTTTAGCTTCTGGCGCAAATCCTATTTAAAAATGGGATTGCAGAAATTTACTTTACACCTATAATAAGGCTTACTCAGAGCCACGAGCTCATGTAGTGATTTGAAAATATTCAAAATGGGGGCAACCTAAATGGATCGATCTAGCTTATAATAGCTCCCTAGATCGTATTCAAACTGCAACCCTAGGCTCCTCGAACATGGATGATTTGAATGAAAGCTAGCGTCTCTTCTAACGCTCAGTGAACGTGAAGCTGGAGGTGGGCTTGAACGACTGATGATAGAACCAATGAGCTATCTAGCAAGTTGTATTTAAATGAGCCGATAATAAATCCGGGGGTTCAGGTTGCATTAAAGTATATTTGGCAGGAATTGCAAAGACTAACGGCTCGCCGAGCATACTTAGATGCTACTCGCTATCTAAATCTGGCGAATGAGGATTGGCATTGTATATTAAGACTACATACCATACTCATGCATATAGTGAAAGCAAGTGCCATAAAAGCAGATCTTTGGATCAAAAAAAAAATCTGCCAGCTGCAGATAATATGCAAAGGAGTATACCGTTAATGAGGTAATACTTGTGACCAAAAGATACTGCAAGCCATCCGTTGTCGAAAATCTACGAAGTAAAACATATTACGATCTCATTTCAAGTAGGCATCAAAGAAGATAACATGGTGGCTTCTACACAAACTTACTTATTGGAATCCCCAGCGAAAAATACAATTGCTTTTATAATCTGTTGACAAACTAAAATGTTGGTAGGCCTACTCGCTATTTCTATGGTTAAAGATTGAAAAATTTGATGCTACGCTCTTCTAGGACAAAGCAAACCTTGATTACTGTTATTGAGTCAAATCTTTCTAAAATTCATAACAGTGGCTTCTGCTAGCTGAAAAATCATATTTAAGAATCCGTTCTTAGCAAGGTCTCAGATAATTGGAATGAGACAGACCTGTTGTCCATAAATTTCGAAGTGTTGAGCTGTGCATTCAGTTCACTTTTGACTTTTGTGATGACATCTCTTTCTTTTTCAGACATTGAATCAGACCTAAATGTTTGCAGCAACTGGATCCACCAAGGGTTTTTCCAATCAATCGCTTCTCTAACCGGATCAAGATTTCGCTCTACTGACTCGAGCTTTTCTCCGGCTGCCTCAACTTGGAGCTCTGACTTCTTCATATACCCTTTGCCAAGCTCTTCGGCCTAATTTCATAAGTAAGAACAGAGTAGCAGATACGTACAAAATATATGATTATGAAGTGGATTGACTTGTATCAATTTCACCTTTGCAGTTTTGCATTGATTTTGGAAGCAACGGACGCAACAAAAGACTTAAAAACAAAGTCATGAAAGGCAGAGGAGCATGGAAAAGGTTGAGGATTGACAAAATCTTGAAATGATCCAGACTCATCCAATGGACTCTGAAGCCACAGCAGACAGACAGAGGGGCTGTCATCATGGGGTAATCACTATGCTGAAGGCGTAAGCTTCTTCACTATGACAAAAATGACGCGCATCACGACGCAATTATTGCACTGACAACTTGTACATATATTACCTCTGATTCTAAATTGTCATCAGACAAACAATGCGAGCAACTAGTGGCCTTTGTCAATGCAAAAGCAAGGTTTTTCACGGTGTGCAATCTCTGCAACAAATGAAAGAATACTATGAAATTCACCTTTGTCGATGCAATGTGGTGATGGATATTTATCATATTCCGCATATAAACAGAAATGAAGCGAGGAAGACCACCCTGCGACATACTGGCTGCTGCGAGCAAGATGTTGAACGAGAAGCGACATCCACGAGAACGCGCTCAGCCGTGAACATTGGAGATGGGCGATAGGATAGCGCGACCACTTCTATCTAGTGCTATCACTTATTCATCAATACTTATTCATGTTAGCAGAAGATAAACAGGAAAATGCGTTAAGTGGCGTGTGGTGAATGATTTTACTGTCATACTGGGAACATTTTACAGTCACGATGCAAGAATACAAGGAGGAGATATTATTGCTCGGACTAGAATATAGTACATTCTATTACCTGGAGCAGGTCAGTTCGGATGATATCCTTGTGCATTGTGGATGACTGCATTGCTTCCCTGTACTTTGTGACAGCATCGGCAAACTATAGTCAATAAGCAGCAAAAATGAGGTGAGTGGGCGAGCGGCTCATACAGTTTCCATCAGGCGGTTCAAGTCAAGTTCGCTTGAGTGAGGTCCAACTACGGATGAGCGACCTCTTGGAGGCCTGACCGCTTGAATCGCGCCGTCCTTCGGAAGGGACGATAAACTACGGCTGCTTTGCTTTGATGCAGCATGCATAGAGGGCCTAAATCAGCTAACAATTGCTGGGAGCCCACATAAGTCAAATCAATCAAAAGTAATTGAAAAGTATATTATAAGTGTACAAAATCTTTGCAGTTGGCTTCTAAAAAACAAAACGTAGGATTTTGGTGCTCATTAAGGCCAAATCAATGTTCAACAAGCTGCGGTCTTATGATTTCAATTATTTTAGAACGGTAACCCATTTAGCAGGGTTGGTTACAATGGGTCATCCATAAATCTGCCAATCCCATTAGACGCAGAAAACTTTCGACTTCTATTCCCAGCAGTTCGATCTTCGTGCAAAACGATACTTTAAAGTCTCTGATGTAGAAGAAAATCAAAACCATTTCTAAGAGATGAATTTAGGAGTTTGTATTGAACGCTAACGTGGCAATCTTTCTTCTGCCTATCCTTTTTAACATATACGTTGGCGATGCAAGAAGTATACAAGCGAAGTTTTATTAGTAAAACAGAAACCATACATTTTACTAAAAGTTCAAGAATCAATCAAAAATGACTTTGTGTCCTTCTTTCGTCCTAGTTATGTCTCTACTTACAGACACTAGGGCATCATATAAGGTTTTGTCAAGAGCATAATGAGACTGGAAAGGCTACGCTATCCGGATATGGCTATGGATTTAGTGAAGTAACAAAAATTGGAACCAAATTAGGTGAACTAACGGACTTACGTTATCCTCCATGATATCGATGGCTGCGAGTCCTAAAATTTAAACCATCACTACAGATTCGGTAATTTGAGAGCGCAACAGAGCATAAGTGATGCCTTAATGTAGTGGTTCAGCATGCGGAGTCATAAACACAGGGGTTGTGAGCTTGAATCTTGAATGTGACACTATAAAAACGCCATAGGCGAGGAAGGCAACGGGAAACCACCGTAGAAATCCACTTTTCCAGAAAAAACTCGAAGCCTTGTCTCTGGCTTCTGCTGCGCTCGAAATCGAGTTTGCGACGCAGTATAAACGGAGCACAAAGTCAGGGCTGTTGTGATAGTATAAAACCAACACATCACCCGGCTTCTAACTAACGATGTAGTACGGAGTGGGTATGCTACCACATAGCTTCCGTGCCGAGGTCTCTTCATGTCGAAGTATTGCATCTGGTGAGTAGTAGCATCTGACTTCACCTCACCAAAAAAAGAGCTCGAAACTGGAAAGTTACTAACGAAAATCTCCTCTAATTGCTCTCCAGTTTGACAGGATCTACAATAATCACCCAATCAAAGCCCAATACAACACCATATACCAATATCTTCGAGCTGACTTTAATCAATGCTCAAATGTCTCTACCAAGGAGAATTTTCCCTACCATTAATTGCGCACATGAGCTGCCTGTGTGCCTCTTCGCAATCTACTCTCGATTTCATTTTGAGGCCTTCCAACAACTTGTCCATTGTCAAATGACTAGAATACAGAAGAAAATTTAGATAGAACTGAAATTAATTTGTCCAAAAAATGCTAAAATCTGGAAAAACTCACATTTTTGACAGGGGCTTTCACGAAATACTTCGCATTTAAAAAATATGTTAAATAGCTGTCCGTTCTTTTTTATTTGGCAGTGACTTCTCAAAGTTTCTCTAGAAATCTAATGGAATACGAAACTTTGCAAAGATCAGCTGGAACAAATGCACTAGAAAGCTTCTGTGATTTGTAGCAAAACTGCCATTCTTATGGATAAAGCAAACTCTTCTTCATGCTTTCCTCACGTGACTCACCAAACTTTGCCGATCAAAAGTCGTCTGCCGCTCCTAATTTATTTTGCCCTACCTAATTGAATTAAACGCAGCGCTTCTCATTTACAAAATTCTCGAATTTTGTTCGGCACATGAGAAGTTCGACATTTGAAACGAGCCAAAGTCCACCGTTTCTTTACAAAGCTCTGCTGAATAGACTCAGAAAATGCAGGTTGAATATAATAATGGTAATAATATCGAATTTTTTAACAGGATGAAAACTTCAACAATTAAAAAATTGCTGTTATTAATTTTTGTCCTGTAAAAGGAAGGTGCTTAAAAAGAAAACATAAATATCTTACAATTGTAGGTCTAAAAACAGTTTTGGACTATTAACATATCAAAATTTTATACAAATATAATGCTCAAAAATCTCCCTAAAAGCAAATTAATTGTCAGAAATCCCTGCAGCCACTGGCAGTTGATTAAAAATCTTCGCACCCATGTAGTAGAAGCCTTTCCTTGCGTATTCAATTCTTATCTGTGGAAGGCATACACTACATTTATTGTTCCTTGTGTTCTTGCAGTGTTCTTGATACAGGAAGTATTGGCTTAAAAGCATAATCTCGAGTACGCCCATTCATACATCAAAGAAGAAGTCAAGGTGATGACCAAGATATAGAAAACATCCTTACCTTTTGTGAATACCAAGAACGCCGTCTCTGACTGCACGTGGATGGCAGCAAGCTTGGCGCAGCCGAAGTAGAGGAGTTAGCAGCTATGGAAAATATCACGACAGAATATATATCGTGACTAAAATCATTGCCCAAAAACTTGATAAACATCATGCCATATCACATAATGCTGACAGACCGGTCAATGATAGACACGTTATGCTTCGCAGCAGGTTGAAGAGAGTAATTTTTAAAGTTTCTTTGCACGCGGAAGCCCTTAACTTATATAGAAGATACAGAATGCATTGATCGATACTTAATCGATTCAAGTTGCCTGAATGATATTTTCATTATGGGTGCGAGATTGCAAAAAAAGAGAAAAACTGCCTGCTTACATAATAAATGTACAAATGGTTTTAAAAGCAAATAAAAGTAATGTTTCTAATAAATCATTACCTTGCAGGACGTTTTACAAGTAAGAATATATTCTAAGTTTATTTCTATTTATTCAATCTGTTTATCTATATTATGTTCATTAATTGTCCTTTCTATCCATTAGACTTAAACGGACACATTTTGATGGCAGGTTTTATAAACTGGTATGTACATATGGTTTCAGAACACACACACACACAGATACACACACAGATACACACACAGATACACACACACACACACACAGACACACACACACACACACACACACACACACACACACACACACACACACACACACACACACACACACACACAAACACACACTCTCTCTCTCTCTCTCTCTCTCAAATACTTAATACACTCCCTCTTATAAAAACATATACTTCGTCAAGGACTGCATCCCTAGGCCACTAGAAATAAATCAGACGGAATAAACTGAGAATAAGTCTGTACACTGACTCCATTCTTACACTGTGTAAACTGGATTTGTCCAAGCTACTAAGAACTGTTTCCTTCTCCTCCCATTTGTATATTTCCTGTAAGGGAAAAATCACAAAAAACATTAAGCAGGCCCTGCTGTTTGTATAACACATGCTAGCAACACGCTTCTGTGGATGTCAATTTTTGTTTCTGCAAAGATACTGTATGATGACTATGACTACAGCGAGGGTTAGGCGTAGTGCCGACATTTTTAACGCAAACACCTAGGTTTTAGTGCTTCAGATCTTGCCTGTAAAATTGCAATACACAATAGGACAGTGCACCTATAATTAGAACATCTTATTGGTCTCCTTATGTGGCGAAAAGACATAAATAGATCGCTATCGTGAAAAACGAACGGGTTTTCATCAAATTTCAAACAAATTTAGTCGGCAACTGTGATGAAACTTTTGGTTAATACAAGAATTAGCGAACTCTAATCACCTTAAATGCATTTGCCGTGCAGAGCTCTTCCTGCCTTTTATAGAACTGCCACTCGACTGGAGTGAACTTCAACAATTTCAGTGTCTCGGATTGCTTCGGAAGATTGATCTGGATGAAATTCAAACTCATCTTTATCTAATCATGATCATAATCAAAAGAACACCGTGGCAGGTCCAGCATTCTTATCAGTGATATGAACTGGCGCTCCTTTTATCAGTAACGATTCATTTGCAAAAAGAACTCATTCGGTTGTTACGTCGAGCACCCAGAACCAGTTGCATATTGCGACTTAAAAGGGAAATATTGAACAACACAAGACGATTAGATAGGGAAGGCTAGAAATGGAGAGGTTAAGCATGCCAATATTTGCCTCTTCTCGCTTTGACTTAAATGCAACATGAAATCAACGGACGTATTCATCATAAATAGTGCACATAGCGCTTTTGAAATCAAGAACATCAAGTTGATTCCTTTCCTTGTCTCGAACTGCATGAAATATCAGTGCACCTTGAAAGGTGAAAAATTTTCTCCCAGATTCTGTTTCGAATTTTGAAGCAAAAGACATGAGTCACTTCCATGGGTCTCTTTTTTCCATGGTGAAAGCGACACAGCATGCCTTTTAATGGCAGAGGAAAAAGAACCAGTCAACGATTTGAAAACATCCGTTGGTGCTCGTTTCTTTAAGATTTGATGCCAGGGGAAGGGCAGTAGATTGGCATCATTGTTAAGAGAACAAATCTTGCCAGCTCCATCGTGGGTGGATAGACTGTAGCTTGTTCTCGGAACCTAATGGGCTGTTCCATATTCCCATGTATCTAGGCTTGGGGGGGGGGGGCAGGCACCGAGACTTCACATGATGCTCACTCGCAGTGGATGGCTGTTCGATGCCAAAATGGCAGAACACAAAGAATAGCTAAGAAAGGATAATTTCATTCGTTGAAGGCCTTGCACACTGAGAAACCAAGCCAGCCCACTTTTCCTTAACTCCCGAGCGTCACGAATAGTTTACGGCCCGTTCAGCTTTACTTGCATCAAGGAGCATGAAGTGTCATTTGTCTACCTGATCTAACACGTCCTTTTTCTCAGTTCGCCACATCACTCGTGCCAGGACATCAAACAGAGGCCTTGTATTTCCCTGAATAAGAGGCTCATAAAGGAGCTTGTTCCACCACGTTTTGATGCAGTATGGATAAACGCCGATGAATAACAGCATACCATAAATATCTACAGAGAATGGAAAAGGGCGCTTTAGCTAGAAATTCAGACTAGATGGGGGTAGAAGCCGAGAAAAACATCATTCAAGCTTCTATCTGAAATTGTATTGTTAAGTCGAAACTGTTTCAATACAATCATTTCTGGACTACTATCCCCTCTTTTAGTTTTCCACGTATATAATGCAGTAGAAGTGTATCTCATCGGTTGTTAAACATGATGAAGCTGGTCACTAGTGTAGCTTATTGCTTGCTGAGTACGACGAAATTGACCACTAGAGTATCTTATTGTTTGTAATAAAGTTAATACGTTATCGGTCACAATCGTCATCTTCTGTCGGCTCCTAGCGTAACTTACTGGCTATCATATGTATAGAGTTTCCGATCGTTATCGTCATCTTTCTCGCCCATGTATAACTTGTTGAAAAACAAGCGTATCTTATTGCTTGCAATGTAAAAATCATCGGCCATCATCGGCCATCATCGGCCATCATCGTATCTCGCTGTTTGCCATGTGTAGCGCTATCGGCCACAATCGTCTCTTATTGCTTGCCACATACAATGCTGCCAGCAATTGTCGACTCTTATCCTTTGCGATATATGATATTACCTATGACGCTATCAAAGAAAACAATGAGTCGTAAGGCGAGCTAAAATAGCAACCTCTACCAACTGACATTTGACGCCAGTACGTCCATGGTGCAGCAAAAACCTGTCACTAAGAAACTGACTTGTAAGAAATTACAGTCTTGTACATGAAATCACTTGAACTCAGTAATAAGAAGCATCTCAGTCTTAAAAATATTTTTTCAGTTTCTTATAAGTCCAGAAAGGACATTCAGAAAGATAACATTTCACAGCACAGTACAAACCTGATTCCTTTCAAATACAAACAAAATAAAAAAGAATGCTCATTGAGTTAGCTCTGCCCATAAATGTTATGTTACATACGTTATTGCAATAGCTTTTTAGTGAAAATATAAGAAATTTTGCAGTCTAGACTTTTTTCCTTTTTGCAACTCTATAAGAAACTACCAAGCCCAATTTCAAAAACCGAGTTTCTTAGTGGCGGGTTTTTACTTTACTGACCAACTTCTTTCTCCGAGCATATGAAAATTCAGAATTGTTTCGCCTGACAACCATTTTGAAACTGCCAAAAAATTAATTGTTAAATGTCACAGGGTTGTGACATCTTTTCATTCTGAATCATTCTTTTATGAGCATGTAAGAAAAAACTTCCGAGCATTATCATTCTGTTTGTCTCCTTTCTCTCCTCTGTTTCTTAGCAACTCCTACCTCCTCAGTCCACCTAACTTGACGACTGTTATACATAAGCAATACAAGATAACGGATTCTAGCTACATAACAAGTAATCGTCAAAGAAACTTCACCTTCAAGACCTCGTTGGAGAGGTGTACCAGTTACACACCATCGATGTACCGCGTTTATCCTCTGTGCCATTTCTGCTAGCTTTGTTGTTGTACATTGTATCATCTGAGCTTCATCCAGACAAACCTATAAGAAATAGAGAGAAGCGAGATTGATGTCCAACTCCAGTAATTGTCGGGAAACACGCTTAACCGCCATTTTTCATCGCTATTAAGCACGTGTTTTAGGTAGGCCTTATTCATTCGTCAAATTCAAATTTTGTTCAGGGTTCAAGCATTCGTTCCTCCACTTTCTCCGTTCCAAGAATTCATGGAAGAATCTTCGCTCCATTTATTCCATAGCTATTTACGCAGAACAATGGTAAGGTGGAACTTATCGAAATGACATTTCTATTCCTGTCTTTGCAATGCTGATTGTTAGTTGTTAATTGATTGTTAGTTTGTTACAGCAGTACCTATAAATAGAGCACTATCGATTATGTAAAGAGTAGAGAGCACATGTGCTTTTAAGATGAAGACCTGATAACGAAGACGAAAAAGGGTATAACAGTGGTTCCTCTCGAAGAGCTATTTGCGAATATTCCATTGTCCTGTCGCATGCTCATGTCAGTCTTTACCTAATATATCCTTGATTTTAAAAACATGCTCTGCAATGCTGGCAAAAACTGCACAACATGTTTGAACTAAAAGCATCAAGGACCAGAGCCCGAGATCAAGAGTTGTTATGAGAAAGTTAGTTATTATGACGTAGCTTCCAATTGCTTTTCTCGCCGATAGTGCTTTTGTTATGAGTTATACAGCATCAAACTTTAGGGGTGGGAGCCACAATCCTTGCAATGTGAGTTAGCACACGTGAGCCATTACACGTAAGTAGCGCGTGTTTAACGCCATTGGTGAGGAAGGCAGCCGGAAACCACCTCATGAATTCCACTTCCCTAGAAAAAACTCAGAACACTGTCTCTGGTTTCTACTACGCTCGAAAGCGAGGATGCAATGCAGCTCAAGTTAGCAATACAACCGCATCAACATTCAACGTTCATTCCAGAAAATGGAGCTAATGCTACAATAATATTCAATACTAACTCTCCAAAACTCCAGATAGATGAGTGGGCTCGGTAGTGGAATATATTTTTTTCGATTTCGCAGTTTGCGTCCTCTTCCTAAAATAAACATTGGTAATTACAATAAATTTTTTTTTAATCCTCTAAAAAATTAAAACTGTACACATTAGAAATACTCTACTTACAAAATTACTATAGAATACTACTAGAACGATACCCTGGGGAGCAGTAAGCTATGTCTTCCCTGAGGCCATCACACAAAACGAAAAAAACAACATTCAAGCTATAAGTTAGGGAACCTTGAAGCCAAATGATTGCGAGTGAAGATTTGAGGGCTCAAAACAAAGACTTGCAAATACTATTATTTGGCTGCAAGCTTCCCAAATACAAAAAAAAATATGAAATGAGAAAAGATCCAAAGAGACCAAGTCGTGCAACATGAATACGAGAAAGCTTTTGTGCAACGATAGAAGGCAATATAGATCAATTTCTGTAGTCAACCCTTACCCTCCTCTGTTTTGACGTGATGAAAATCAGAATTCAGTGTTTCATAGGTTGTTATGATCACGTCATATTCAGCAAGGATCAATGGCTGTATATAACCAGCTTTTCCAACTCCCAAATACAACTGCAATGGAAGGACCCCAGGTAAAGAGCAATATGTACAGTCATGATTAATCATTTATGAATGCTAGCATTGACGAAACTTTAAGAAGGTCATTCTTTATGAAGTCAAAAGCAACAAGAACAAAGCACGTGCGTTCAAGAACAGCATTTAGCATCTCTTACGACGCGCGAAATGCAAATATTCAAGCATTGTTTCAATATCATTAGCACAGCTACTGACAACATTATGATATGCAATTCTACAATAATGGAAGACGTTCAATGGCGACCACGAAAGGATGTTAGAAATTTCTCAAACAATCTTTTACCCTCAAAAGTAACAAATTCCTTCACAAACAACTCACCTAATTGACGCAACTATTGCTGTTAAAAACCAAAAAATCATGTCTCAGAACAATTTCCAATCTAGGAAACACCTCTGATATTCTGATATTTGTTTGCCAAAGGATTTGCATAGTTGGCTAAAGTGCATTCCTTCTCTTCTTTTCTCAATATTTTTCAAGTAGTTATGCTTTGTTTTACACATGTTATGATTACAAATCCATGCATTGAGCATTATTGTCAAGAAACTTGCACCTTCAAAGTTAAATTCCTTTCTACTAATGTTCAACTATTGTTATTGCAAATATGCTTACCAGATATTGCAGAGCACCATCTTTTACATGCTTTTGCATTTCTTCAATCCACTGATAAACAATTGTTTCTGGTGAAATGATCAGTGTACAGTGAGTTTTTATTACCTACAAGAAACAACCCATTACTTTCAAATGAAAAATGAGAGACAAATGGCACCCTATCAATAAAACTTCAAATATGTAAATATACACTGTTTGGAATATATGCTGTACATACCATCATCAATTGTTATTTAAACCCTGAATGCATGTGCATAAAAATGAATATATATGCATTCGTTGACTGTTATCTAAAATCAAAGCAGTCAGAGTTTGACAATATACTGTTGATGTGCCTATTCTTCCATCTATTGTTAATGCCGCTTTATTCACAACACTCATGATAGTGCTCTAAAGAACAATGTTCTGCCAATGTCTTTCTTCATTAAAAAGCATAGGATCTTGTTTACCAAAGCACATTTATTTTGGGCCATTTTTCCCAATAGCAAAATTTTTCTATTTGCTATCAAAATAACATTTCAGCATAAAACTCCGTGATATTCAAACAGTTCCAGTTTGATAGGGACATGTACTTAAAAATGGTAGATTCACGAGAATTAAAAAACACAATCAAATACCGTAGTCTACAAGAAGTTTCTGATTGAACTGCTAGAGAAACAAATGATTCAGAGTCATTTCATGTCACCAACTACTAACTGATATCTTACCCCATTATGAGCGGACTAATGATTATTTGCATCAAATGATGTGATGTAATTTCACACAAATTGTTTACTTGATACTAGAAGAAAGTAAAACTCAGCAATGTCATGTCTTACCTCCTTTGTTCCACAGGTAGGGCAAAAATATTTATCTATTTCTTTCCATTGGGTGCCAGCACATTTGAAATGCATCCTTACTCCACAGTCAAAGCAGTGCTTCACCTCTTGATTCATAGAATAATTTGCTTCTTTTGCACAAAAACAGCAAAGTGTATCAAAGGCTTCAATTCCCATTGTATTTGATTTAAACTCTGTCTGGCCATTGGTTGAATCGAAAGGGACCTGTATCTTAAACTTTGCTTCCCTTTGATTTTTCAAGATTAAAGCTAAAACTTCGACAGTTTTTCCTAGGCCCATTTCATCTGCCAGAATACCACCTTGAGGCAGTGGAAGGACATGCAACTTTGAACAAACCCTGAGGAGAAAAATCACATACTAAACATCTTACCCATAACAGTCCTTTATAGCAGCATTAGAGAGAAATTTTCATTTTTAATTGCATCACAAGATACAACTGGCACTTCTATGAGTTATGATTAAATAGTCAATGCTACCTTCCAGTGTGCTTGTTGTAATACATTCCTTCATTACAAATGCCATGGAACCTTTCCCAAAGAACATGATCTTCTGACCCTACAATAGCAATAATCTCTTGCTTGAGTTATAATTTGCCATATCTTAAGTGAGGGGCAGTGGGCATAATGGCTAAAGCACATGTCTACAATGCAAGCAATCTGGGCTTGAGATGGCTGCATGTACAGCCTTCTCTCTGCCCTCCCTTTATCCACCCAGCAGTAAATGGGTACTTGCTGTAAAGCTGGAGGTAAAGAAGGGGTGAGGAAGAGCATTGGTCACCCTACTTCAGAAAGCTGTTGCTCAGGATGGTACCTAACAAACAAGGTCCTCCAAGCATTTTTCTCGAGCGAGAGACTCAGCCTTACTTTACTTTGTATCCAACAAAGCTAAGATTAATAGGCACATCATGTAACAATAGCATGCAAACCCCGAAGCACATAGGATCATATCCGAAAGTAAATTTGAATTGATATCCCTTTAAAACGAAAGCATCTGACAGAAATAACAGTGCATGAAATTCTTACCTAGCTCATATTCTGTTTCATTCTCTTTAGAAATCATCCACTGAACAGCTGAATATTGGTACTTTCTTAGCTTTGGGATCAAATTTTTTACCTCAATGTCATAGAGACTTCTTTTTACAATGCTCAGCTCTTGGGGATCTCCAATTATTTCGTCAATACCACTACTTTCATCTTCAAAATCAGCTTCAGATACAACTTCAGAGCAAATGCCATTATTCATATTGAGGGGAGGGTTATCATCGGAAGTTTCATAACAGATATCACCAGACATGCATGATTTTCCATCTCTATCAAACAAAGCTACGCTATTTGTGAGTTTTGAGTTGAATTGTTTGGAATGGTGGTCTTTGATATACTCATATAAAGCAGGTATTTCATTTGCAGTAAAGCGATAAAATTGTTTTCCATTCGCATCTGTAGGTTCTTCATAAATTCCATAGAAATATTTAAGTATCGACTCCATTGCAATCTTTGAATTTTTCTTTTTAACACATGAAGTATCAAATGCATTTATTACGTCTTTGCTTTCAATAATGCAACCATACACATGTAGCTCATCGTTATTCAAACTGTCAGGATCCATCACCAGATTCAGTTGTCTGTTCTTTATGCTTTTTTCAATATTAGACAGTACAGTTCTAGGTAATACAAGTGTTCCGTCAAAAAATGACATGCAATGTAGTTTATGAAACAAATTATATGTCCAACGGTAGCTATCTAGTTTTCCCTGATCTGGTTCTCTCTCCATTACCAGTACATCTGTCCTGTATTTCTCAACTGTGGTAGCTACTGGATCATCAAATACTCGCAGCAACATCTGGCTATTGGGATTCCAGAATTCGAAAATACTTTTTGCATCCACATTCTTCATACATGAACTGATGCTTTCATTCGTCTGATATTTTTTAATCACGATTTTAAAAAGCCTAGGGCCTACAGTTTCATTTGGACCAACTTTTGTTTCAGCATTTGCGACATTCAGAGGAATTGATAGCCATGGTAACGATGAGGAATCCTCAGATATCAGATCTGAGCTAATATTAACTGTTTCGGTGACTTTGCTCACTGAAGCAGATTCTTTACTTGTAGGCAAATGGGAAGGATTTACATGTGCTGTAAAATGTGAACATTTGGATGATGATGAACAGCCATGGACATCGTTCTGAATAGGCATACAATCTAAGACCTGATCAAAGCCTCCTGCTTTATCATTCATATTCCATTTGAGGCATTGCCTTTTTTCTTCGCCAAGCTTTTTTGGAGTCTTTGCTTTCCTCTTTGAAGCCATTTTCTTGCTGCTCAGCGAGCTTCTGTCCATGTAGTTAATCCTCCATATCTATACCACAGAATAGAGAATCTCTATTCTGTGTCTATACTCTTGAATGAGCCTCCCTTTGGAATCTAGATAAACAAATTGGATGCACCGTGCAGCCTCCATTTGGCAAGCCAATAAATCTGTAATGAAGGCACTTCTAAAGTTCAACAAATCTCTCACAAAAAAAATAGATAAGCAATTTGCATTCAGACAATAAATGGATCACCTTTTTCAATGAATCTTCTTATTTTCTTTGCCATTGCGGTGATTGATGTCCAAGCTCAATTCAATATTATTTCAAAAATTTCAACCACATAAGCAACATACAAATTCTTACACAACTTACAGTTCTTATGTGAGGAGTGCACCCCCGTAATGCAACAATCGTTTTTACCAATGACAGAAGTCATTTTCAAAATTAGCTAGTTGGGAGTAATTGATAATTCCGATCTACAAAGAGCTCTGAATGAGTTCTTTAAGACTATGTACTCAAGTGTGAAATTAGATGCGGCGGTATTAGTACTTTTAGGAATTCTTTCCGAATGTCTGTTTCCATACACCGCATAGACTTCAAGCCATATTGAAGACTGCTTTTGTGGTTCAGGTATACGTCACCATGATTAAACCTTCTAGTAAAATATCCATGAACACGTGGATTCAATGGGAGGTGTCGTGAAAACAATAGCGATTTATCTTATTAATTGATTCATATAAAGAGCATGGTAGTTTAACTCAAATTATATCCAGAAGTCTAAACAGTTTGAGGCTCTTGAAAATTGGCTAAGTGTGAGAAGAAGGGTGTTGATGTATTAGGGCTAGTGGTTCAAGATATAAAGCAAATGTTTTCGTTGCAAACAATAGCACCATGGGTCTGTTGTCTTATCTTTGAATACTCTAGTGGCACACTTGAACAGTGGTGTCTGAGATTCCCTGTGGATCGGTCAAGATTATTGTACGCTTAAGGTGTATGGGCAATCTAAAGTTGTGCGAAAAATATAAAGAGCATGTGTCAGGAAAGTTTATGTATGATGAAAATTCATAACAAACGAAGATTTAGTAGTTTAATGTATTTGAATTCAACAAAACTCTGCCTGATTCGAACTTGTCTACCTCTAACTTAGTGATTCGAACAGAATTTTCAGGTCCCTTGAAAATCTCTAAACAAAAGACCTCTATACTTCGAATCTCCGTAAGTCGAACTTTTTGTAATTCGATCATTTTTAGGATCCCCAGAGGTTCGAATTAAAAAGAATCGACTATAGTTTACTCTGCTGTCGTTCTCTATTATGACAGCGTGGAGTCGAGCAAAGATGCGCTCAGCTAATCGGACTACTGCATATTTTATCATCTCTCTGACTCCACGTTCTGTGCACGACAAATGGCATCAAAGAAGACAACTGTCCATCGAGGTTGAGAAAAATAGCCATATCTAAGGACGGAAAAGATACAATCGCATATTCCTAAACTTGCACCTGTTTTACCTTTACACTTGTCCTGATTACGTATCTGATGAAAGAGATTGCGGCAATTCATAGGGTTTTTTGCGACTTGTCCGTCACTTTTCATTTGTGACAATAGTGCTGTCCCATTGCGTCTAAAGGCCTCTGCTAAGTGAGACTGGCTATAGCTGAGATGATTGGTAAGTGTACAAAGCAATAGCTTTAAAGGCAGTGCAAGACGAAAAATAATCATTGCAGGAAAATAAATGCATGGTAGCCCTACTGAGCAACATATACCGACGCCGTGTCGCTTGGCCAATTGACCCGGCATATTGCTTTTCGCATCAGTATTTCCAAAAATTTTGCTTTAAAATTATCACCAGAATAGCACGAAACAGAAATTCATTTGATGCCATTGGGTACAAAATACAAAACGCGTATAAAAATCACAAAAAGGTGGTTTAAGGCCTACACCATGTGACACAAATGAAGGAATAATATCAGAGATCAAGTCATGGTTTCATAGGCAACTGTTGAGCGTAGAAAAGCTTGTTACATAATACGTCGCGGGTTGAACGACGACTGATCTGATTCTTTTCATCAAATTCCGGCAAAGAAAGAAAAAGACGATGTAGCAGACTGCATTCGAGAGTCGATCAGCGTGAGCAGTACAGCAAGTTTAAGGCCTAAACCGATGCATTGTTTCTGATAGAGTGAATAAACACGCATTGACCATGCTGACATTACAGATAATACTTGTTGCTAACGAGTAGCATCAAAATGGAACGACAACCTATTAATTTACAATCTGAGGTTAAAAAATCTTGGTAGAAATCATCTGTCTACTACACTAATTTCTTTCTGCAATAAATGATGTCGTTGACAACTGTTCATTTAAAGTACATGACACTTTTACATCTTGTACTTCTGTATACTCCTTGGGGGTACAATACAGATGTGCTGAAAAAAATGCCCGTATATAAGTGAATGACAGTGGCTGGTTGAAAGAAAAATTGAACTCATTTATACTGTAAGAAATTACGAAAAGGTATGTCGGCCGATATGAAAAAATGATATTTTTCCTATAATGAAAAGGTGCACCGAAGAGTACCATTTGGTACTTTAACAAATGAAGCAGTATAGAAAAGTCTACATATTGAGGAATTAAGTGATCAAATATTTCCCATGAAAATCCCGATAAAAACATAAACATATTTTGGACAGGCGATATTTTTAGTTTGTGGCAAGAAATTTGTCATAAAAAATTTACGTTTCTGATTGAAGATTGAACAAAATTTAGGAGCTAGAAGTATGAAACAGCAAGACTTACGTCTAAATCTCTGAAATATTCGTTATAATCCTGAAAAAGAAAAACTCAGTGTTACGCAACAAGTGTACTAGCTTCCTTTATTGCAAACCTTGTGTTAAATTTCATCACACGAAGCTTGACAACGCAAAAAGGCAAAAAAGAAGAAAATAAGAATATTGTACTTTCGGTAAATCCGTTCAGCCGACAACCCGGAGTAGAATAATCGTACCAGGCATCATTTGCACTTGTGATGCATTCAATTGTCGATGCTTGCATCATTGAAGGCTGAATTCAGTCTCCAACGATTAACTGTTAATTAATCGCAGAAGCATTCAATTAACTGTTCACATGTTTCACTTTTCTCCTCTTTCTCTTACGATCACGGCTAATAACATGTAATGTTACTAGCCTATCAGACGCGCTCAGGTGTCAGGATAGCTCAATGGTAAGATTCTTGCGCATAGACCCACTGGTCAGTGGTTCGAGTCTCATCTCAGCTAAACTTTCCCTTAGAGTGAGGAGAGTCGCCATCTCTCTGTAATTCCAGGCGTAGGAATCACGAGGTGTGGTCACATCAAGAGGAAGGACCTGGACACTGCTCGATAAGCAAAAAGCTTCTTGTATCCAATTGTCTACCTTTGAAATCTAGGTAGAGTCATGTGTATATAACAAAAAAGACGCTCTCAGCCTCATTTCAACGATTTACAGAACACTTGCTCATCACCATCCGGACAATATTCAGGACAAAATCTTTCCTTAAAATGTCTTAAGTTCACAAAAAAGTAAGTTAGCAAATTGACATACCAAAGAATAAAAGTTAACGAAAAGGAACTTACCAGTGCATAGCCAACGACAAATTTATCGGGAATTTCAAATCCAATATCTGTAAGAAATATCAATGTGTTCAATTTGTAAAAACCATGACCTCAAAGGTAACGGCCAAAAAGGATCGCAGTTGAGCCTGAAAGTCCTAAACGTTACGGAGCCGAAATTGTAGAATATTCTTACATACATTGATTTAACATTTATAGTGACAATGATGTATAACTGTGATTACTTACAATCTGGTTTGTAGGCACACATCTTTCCAGTCCTTTTTACTAGCATACTGTAAACATAATGGATGAGAATAAGAAGCAAGGCAGACATACACTCCAGCATTCAACAACATAACTCAACATGACATTGACCTTGATAGCCACTTCTCTGAACTGCAATTGATCTCCAATCATTTGATCAAATCAGCAAACAACAGATGATAAACATACATTCCTTGATGATTCACAAAAGTATGGAACACTACTGCTATTTTTGATCATCAATCGTCGTCGTCGGATTCCACTCGTAGTCCGAGTTTGGTTCCCATTCTTCCTTCAGGAATCCTTTTGATGCCGCTTGTGGGCCCTCACATGACTGAGTAGGCCCAGCCTGTGGCGGAAAAATCTTGGGCAGTAGTCACATGGCAGAGTGGCCGGCGGAGGGGTGGCTGCTTGTCTGCGCTTGCGTTCTTGGCGCTTCAGGTCCACCTGGCACCTCCTCTCGGCTTCGAAAGCTTCTACGCCTTCACGAACTCTGACCTTCCATGAGTGTCGCTCGTGTGCAATGGTATTTTTGATCATCAATAAACCATCACAAAATTAGCAAGAAACGTATTTATCAAAAATGATCAAATCAGCATCCTGACATGACAGCATAAAAGGCGTATAACACACTTATAATGACTAGTAGGTGGATGGCTAGCATTGTAACCGGATTGCTCCAAATAAAACGTGAAACGATATGGCCTTTGGAGATCTAGAGCACCATAACAAGACGTATGGCACAGTGCACTGGCAGCAGAGCCGGACAACATCCTTGCTGATCTGGCTCAAGATAGAACTCAGTGGAGAAGACCTATGATGACGGGAAATGTTTCAGCTGCCGGTGGACAACAAGATCTATGACGCAGTACACTGGGAGTGGAGCCAGTACAACATCGTCGCTGACCTGGCTTAGAACAGAACTTAGTGGAGAAGACTTAGGCTGCCGATGGACAAAGTTGACAAGCTTCTGGATTTAAAACTAGGACTAAGGTAGGTGGATTACATATCAATGGTAGGAGGCCTACGTTGCAACTTTAATTGACGCTGGGCTGGCTTCAGTTAACAACAAGTCAACAAGTTTTCTCATGGTATTTCCAGTCTCAACAATGTCCTGAAAAAGAACAAGAACAACTGAAAATTGTGATAGCTACAATAAATCATCACATGGATTAATTGTTGGGGCTTTGTAAAGGCCATCATGGCCTTTCCCCAACGTGATTTACTAGAACAAAATTCAAAGCGCAAGAATAGTCTTATCATAAGACATCAAACCATTAGAATCATAACAGGTATTAATCCTGATCACTTTGTTGCACAGTTGAGATGATTTAAAACATTGATGATTCAAATATGATTTTTTGGTTTGTTATTTTGGGGAGGGGCAATAGCAAAGGAAGAAGGGGAAAGGCCAAGAAGGGGAAGGTAAGGCATTCTGCAGATTGGAAATTCTTGGAATGAATGACGATTTGCGAATTAGGTAGTGAAATTCTGAATGAGTGTGAGCATGTTGTGATTGAGTAGACACATGCTTGTACCATACATCGCCAAGATCAAGATGGTGAGCTGTTGTGTTATAATTCCTTTATGTTCATGCCTTGCGGCTTATCAAATTCTAAACAAGACTTACCTCACATATAAGAACATGCTGAAAAGAAAGAATTGGGCTTCTTTTAATGAAAAAAATGAGCAATCAATAAATATCCTGTTACATAGCTGATTACTTAAATCACATTTTCATGACATTGTCAATAATGAGTTATATCAAATAAATTATTGAATTGATTAAGACATTATCTAGAATAACATCAAACTTGAAGCCATTTTATCATGCCTGACATTACTGTTGAGTGTAAATATACTGTCCCTTGGAATATAAAAAGTACCTTGCCAGTCAATGAAGACAATGAATCTCCACCAATAACTTGTAAGGAACCAGAACTTTGGTCATTCTTCAAAGAAAAAAATAATCTTGCTAACAGTGATTTGACTTGATCAGGAAGCAAAAATTAATAAGAAGAAAATCTAAAGGATAATTGAGTAACACTGGACGACAAAGAATGCAGAATGCATCAACGGGTGTTGCACGGCAGAATCAAAGCACTAATCTACTTTGTGGAATGTTTTATTTACAACAATATGGTGGAAGATGTGCAGCCAAACTGGAAATATGGAGTGCTAACATTCATATGTGAAACTCAAAAAAGTTTCCTACCAAAGGAAAATCTAAATAAACAGGAATAGCATTTTCAAAAGGATGGCATTAAAAATTACCATATGATGAACATGGCAACACCCTTCTGTCTCCTTTGCCCTTTTTTGAAGCATGCGAATACGATGGCTGCTACAGTTGGGGACTGGCTAGTATCAGTACTGTGGGCACAACTCCCATTACTTTTTCCAAAGTGCCATCTACTTACCAAGGAGGCAGCTGCGACATTTTTACTTCAGCTGCATCTTGCATTTACAATGTGAGCAATTTACTACAATCATCATAGAAGTGATGATAGGATGGAAAAAAACTAGGAAAGACTTACAACATAGCTCTTGACCCTAATAAAATCAATACCAAGCTGGACAGAATGTCCTAAAAAAACAAGGCAGTGCTATGACAAGATGAATACCATCAAATTTGAAAGAGAAGCTGGTTAATTACTGATACAGGATATAAGAGAATCTGGCATTACTTTCTGTTAGCAGCAAGGGCATCATACAAATGATGGCCTTGTAACAGACAAAATAATGAGGCCTGTTATCTTGCTCTGAATTCGCCTTTAGGCTACAGCAAAACACTCCTTTGAAGATCGAACACTGACTGTAAAAACTGATACCCATTCATGTATAGATTTATTGGGTATGAGGGTAGTCCAGTGACAAGGTTCTTACTCATTGATCCCATGGTTAGTGATCAGAGAACAAAAGCAGACGAAAGCAACAAAGGCTAAAGATCAACTATTTATCAGCATATAAAGATTCTAGGACGAAAAGCTTTAAAGAAGTACCTGAATTTGCATTAAGTACTTTGATGAAATGCAACAAGTCCTTCATAAACTGGTAACCTCCTTTCAGGACACAAAGCACCACAATAGGGCCTGAATTCATTTCCCTGTGGATATCTCTAGCCATTCTCTCAATCCTTTAAAAAGAAAACTAAGTGTTTCTGAATGTTTATAAGCAACATACTATCTTTATAAAAAATCACATCTAGCAAATTTAAACGAATTATTATATCATGATATACTATGAAGACCTCATAAAAATTAGCACATGGAGACTGTTAGGAGACTTGCCCTTCCTGGAAAGAGGATGGATGCACTTAAATTCCCTGAATTAGGGGCATTCTAATCCAACCTAAGCTTTGGGATAAGATGCATTACTAGGGAAGTGTCTTGACGGGGCAAAAAAATACTGTAAGCAATGAACTACATTGCTTCTGGCAAGAGTGAATAGAGAAATTACTGTGATGCTGCTTTAAAAAAACCAACACACAGACCTGTCTTGAACTAGACCACGCGGTATCAAAACAGTTTCTAAATCCTCTTCATAATGCTTTGGTATGCAAAAATGCTTCTTGTTGTAGGCTTCAAAATCATCCTTGATCTGTGAAAGTAAATCATTTTTTTATCATTAAAGTTTCCAACAATCATTCATATACTATCAAAAAACAGAATACATATCTTCAGGAACAAATAATTTCCTAACTGCAAAAGTGTTTTTCTCAACTTTGACTGACTATCTTTGATGTTGGTAATCACATTTAAAGCGCAACAAACATGGATCCAGAAAATCAATGACTTGCACTACAGTCTGACTGCTGATTGCTCACATGGTTATATGTTTATACGCAAACTACTTTGATCTCAATTGACACAGGTATCACTAAAAGGAAAGAGCAGGAACGGCTTAGAATGGTAAGCAATAGAAAGGACTGATTTAAAGGAAGTAAAACAATGCCAGGATGGTGACATTCACAGGGTGGAAGCAATATCATAGGCATGGATGATTAGGGGTTTGGCCCCTTGAGCAAAATCAGGATGAAGAGATGCCTTGAGATTTTTTTTAGTGATTTGTGTGGAGGAAAGGTCACGGTGGCCTATGCAAAGCCCCAACAAAGGAAGAAAGCGACAGGCTAAGAGGAGAAAGAGATCAGATCAAGTTTTTTGATCTTAGATTTGAAAGATGGCAAGTTGTGAGATTTAGGAAAGCAAGAAGATCTTAAAACTGTAAAGGAAATAAAGATAATGATAACAATGATATTGTAATAAAAATAATACTACGCTTATTCAACTCTAAGCGGTCCCCCAAGATGTGATTCAAAGAGGCATGACATGTAAAAATATGCCCGGGTGGTCTCACTGCATATCCTGGCACTGCTTCCAGAACTATTTAGAAAGGTATTCTGGATAACTGGTTCAGTCAACCTCTTAAGCAGTACATCAAAAATTGCAACAAAATTTCCTGATCTTTAAATTCATGGTATAATCACATGTGCTGTGCAGACCAACACGCCATTCTAAATGAGATTTTGTACCAAAATAAAGTCGCAAAATGTTTAAAATTTGATTTTAGAGCAAGAACCGGGACTCCTTTCAAGGTATCAGATATCTTTGCATTGTGTCTACGACTACCCATCTTAGGCAAATTTTCCGGGGGAGCGTTTCAAAGTTAGTGACACGATTGAATAACAGGGCAATATGCAAGAGAATTAACTTATTTCAACGATCTCAATTTGGGAAAAAACATGCTAGATTGCGCGTTTTTCGTGAGAGGAACGTCGACTGTATCATCCAACATACAAATGCCGGCAAAACTTCGAACTGTGTAATTGAGCGTGACTGGCACCAAATCAATGAGACTCATCTATCCATTCCCCTAACCGTAATGTACAGTGACCAGACAATGGGTTTGGCGTGGCCTGTATCATATATTCAACGAATTCTCGGTCATGTTCTTACCACAATATAATCTGGCTCTCCCTCTTTGGCCATGTTTTCTATTTATCTAGCTGACAGCTTGGAGGTAGTGTCCTATTGCAAGGAGTGTCGATTGCACGAGGTCCATTTATGAAAGCCTCGTTTTGAGTCAATTCAATGGGGAGCGCGCACAAACTCATCTGGTGATACCGACCGTACATTGATCCTTCCACAAATGCGAATCTTATACACTACTGGTCAAAATTAAGTTGCCACCCACTGACAAAAAGTTTCCATTCACCTCGGCTCTAAAAACGTTTCGAATCAAAGCAGCTTTGGAACAAAACACTCACTGTACCAATTTTGCGTCATATTTTTGTGTAACCGCATTGCAGTCTATGCATTATTTAAAGAAATTTGTTCTAATTTAAGATTGATTTTTCATTGCTTGTAATGCAGCAAAAATTCTCAAAAACGGAAACAAGTGTATTTTCCAATTTTTGCATAGGTGGCATTTTTGATACTAGAAGGCAGAATGAGCGGGCTAATGGCTATTCTAAGATCAACAAAGCCTTATACTGCAGACAACACAATCAGTGACTTCTGGAGCAAGTCCCAAACCGGGATAATTGGGGTGGGCTGAAAAGGGGAAAGGCATCTTACGGTAAAAGCCCCCTGATTGAAAAATGGTGGACAAAGATGGGGCCTATCAAAGAGTTTCACTGTGAACCAGTGGTGGGATATAGGCTAAAGAGTAAGAAGAAGGATCGCCACAGATCAAAATTAATCTCCTACTAACTCTGAAATCACATATTCAATATACGAATCTAATTTTGAAACTGAACCTTATCGTAACTTAACTATTCGTTCCAGGGTTTATTTCAAGGATTTTTTATCACTGCACATATTCTGGCAAATTTTGATAATATGGGCGTTGTCTTTCCAATTTTCTCATTACCACGCCCGTTCTACTAACATAATATTATGATCAAATCATTTCGACTTCTGAGGAACATGAACTGACGCCCTTCCAAAATGGCTCCGTTAGAAAGTCATCATTGCAAAAATTTTATTCTATCACAGCACAATTATGATTTATCAAGGTACAAATTGCTTATCACTGCACTTTAAAATAAACCCTGATTCGTTCAACATGATGAAAGGAAAGATTCTAATAGTAATGATTAACTTAAAGCCTTGATGCAACAAAATCATCCATCCTTTTAGCTAGAGCGATAACTGTGCAGTATACTCGATTTCGAGTGTAGCAGAACCCAGAGACAGGGCTCCAAGTTTTTCTATGGAAGTGGAATTCATAAGATGGTTTCCCGTTGCCTTCCTCACTAATAGCGTTTAAAAAGTGACACATGGAGGAATCGAACGGATAACCCCTGTGTCGTGAGTCTGCATGCTCAAGGCTGGTTTTAATAAAACGTATTTTGACGTATTTAATCGTAATTCAGAGTCTACGATCAAATAAGATTATTTCCGTTTTATGGAAATCGAACAGATTTTATGAAAACCACCTACCCAAGATAATCCTAACAGAACGGAATTCATCGTAATTCAACGTATTTCATCGGAAGAAATCAAACAATTTTGTTTCTTCCGACAAAATACGACGAATTACGTTCGATGAATTATATGAAAACCAGAAATGCGTCAAATACGTTGAAATACGGTAGCAAAATCTCATTTTGACTAAGGTTCTCTCGTACTGATAAATGCACGTCTTAATTTCGACATGGCAGACGAGCAGGATGAGCGGGAAGAAATTTCTGATTTTATGATGAATATGATTCAAGACTATCCAAGTATTTACAATCGTTCCTCAAAAGACTTCAAAGACACGTTCAAGAAGAGAACTGCTGGAAAGCTGTTGCCGAAAGGGTAATTGAACCGGTTGATGTCGTCAAGAAAAGATACTAGAACATTAGGACACAGTTTGGAAAATATTTGAAGAAAAGGAAGGGCACATCTGGAGCTGGCACTACGAATATCATTTCGATAGATAAAAAATTTGAACGTTTGATACGGCTGAAGAATTTCATCGTTACCAGACCAAACCCTGGAATCTTTAGGAGAAAGCAGATGATTACGAAAAGCAATATGGAACTTGCTGAGAGCAATGATGATGAGGATAACAGTAATGGCAGCAATGATGACAGCGAAGAGACAAGTGAGATTATATCTAAAGATCAAATTTGCAGCCAGGCCAATCCAGGGGAAGAAGATGCAGAAGAATGTAAAACTGAGTCACAGCAACAAAGAAACAAAAACAAGGGTCAAAGAAGGAAAGCAGAAAAAGGCAGCTTGAAAAAGCTGATCTGCAGCTTAACTAAGCGTTGGCTTCATTGAACTCAACATTGTCAAAGCCGCAGCAGGAAAAAATAAATTCAGATGTACATCGACTAGATGAAGATGAGTTATATGCTTTAAGTTTGGGAAGGCGATTTCAAAAGTTGGATAGCAAACAGAAAGCTCTGATGCGCAATGGCATTAAGAGGTTATTTCTGGAATTAGAGGTTGGCAGTAGAGGTTTTGCTCCTTCTCCACACCAATCATTCTTTCAATCATCCTGTGATATATCCTCAGTTCCTGAGTGAGTGCTTGAAAGTGGCCGTACCGCTTGCGTTCATGGAAAATTTTCCGAATCCAAAATCTCTTCTTCCTGCACTTTTTCCGTATAAGTAAAAGTTTCTTCTTTCCCAAAAGGGCTATACTAACTAACAAATTGCGTTATAGCATTAACATATGATTTACTTCGCCTGACATAGTATATTACCTTTCTCTTAGACCCTTGTCTTATTTGCCGCCAAATGATTTAAGATTATGCGCCATATTTGTATCCAAAGACCACATGTTAACATAGTCACGTGATCATGTCCCGTCTTTTCCGGTGGAATTACGATGAATTAAGATGAAATACGTTTTTCGGTTTTCATACGCCGTGAAAATCGTGGACCTTGAAATGCAATGAAATGCGTTGAAATACGTTTTATGAAAACCAGCCTTTAAACGCTACGCCACGGCACCCTCAGCTAGAGCAACTAGTCATAGATACAGCATGAATGCATTAAAAGGCATACATAAATAGATGAAAGAATTTAGAAAGATGTATGATAGTATCGTATTGAAACTTATATATCTAGAGTACTACGTATAGTATTCCCCATCCTTTAATTGAATATACACTAATAAAATATACTAAAATTAACGAAGCCATTTTGATGTCCTCGTTCACAAAATTTTGACAAAAAGTCCTGCAGATTGCTCTATATTGTATGCTGACTATTGTAGAGCATTTGATATAGAGTCAATGTATCTCAAATAATGAAAAAACAGAAAGCCAAATAAGATGAGGTTGCACGTTTCCACTGGCGTGTTCCTTGATTCCCGCAAACCAAAATTCTACTTCACATTTTGAGGAGCAGAATTAGGAAGATTTATATTGATGGCTCCATCATTCATGTAGACTGACTCATCTAATGGGTAGTAGGGTAAGAAGGGGACATACTTGAGCCAATTCTTATCGACCCATAATCGTGGAGAGATTGGATCATAAATGTGAATTGAGACGGGTGATTTGATCTCGTCCCTTTTCACATCCAGCATCTGGCGCCATTTGTTAATCCCTCGTTCTTCGGCCGTCCCAGGCAACGCGTTGTCCAAAATGATGGCCACTATGCACCCAATTGCCATTTCGGTTTTCAAAAGCACACCGATGATCTGATCAAGCTCTACGATGCCTGAAAAGCAAACAGCATTTCTTTAGCAAGGCATGTAATGTTTCCACCGCTCCTCTTCGCGTCCATCTTTTGCAGCAACAAGCATTAAATAGACAATCCTGGACAGGGAAAAAGGAGGAGAGCATTCCTTCCTCTTCTGGCTCTTCGAATTAGCCATGAGGCCGAGGGCATAACCAATCATGCACGACCCACCGCCACGTTCCATGTGCACTATGTGTGCGTCAGTAGGCAAATAACCCAGTGGCGCTTATCTCTTCTCCAGATGTGGATGGCCGTTGGCTCTGTCCACTGCTTTTGAAAGGCCTTGTTATTTCGTCCTGCCTGGTGTCCACACACCCTCCTCACCCAGGTTACTCTAGGTGGAGAGGTGGTTTAGTTGCCGACAACTCGACAGGAAAACATTTAGATAATGAGAAAATAAATTCTGCTTTGAGTGACACACCTGTATCTATGGCCCCAGGGTTCGTCTCGAACCAGTGGGGGATCATCATGCCAGTAAAGAACGAGAAACCAAGGACAAACAAATTACGCGATGAATTCAAATCGACGTATTGTAAGTTTGATAAGCCAACAGCAAGGATCATTCCAAACAGTGCCCAGAACATTCCACCGATGATTGGCTCAGGTATTGTCGCAAACAAAGCTCCAAACTTGCCAAGAATGCCCAAGGCAATCATGAAGACCGCACCTACTTGAATGACACGACGGCTACCGACCTAAAAAAAATCGCTTCATCTTAGTATTTAGCCCCTACGTTGCTGCTGGATGTCAGATTGGGAAACATAACATCCCCTTGTTGTCATGCTGTAGTGTACTAGTTCAACGTGCGGATAATTTAGCATTTTCTTTTCATTTATAAATTCCTTATACATTATTCATACACGAATAAAGTAGCCCTTCAGCAAAAAACTGAGGATATGTATAGATCTACAAGTATATGCAAGATGTATATTTGGATGCAATCTATAAAGATGAGAGTGCATCTGATCTTCCATGGAGTCGTGTTTTGGTCAAACTCAGCTCCTTGATTGTACTTTGGGGTGCTCTTAAATCATTGCAGAGTGGAGAGTACCCTGATGGCTTTTAAGCCCAGATAATGACAGCTCTTTTGAGTACTCAGGATTGTACCTCGATATTGGAATATCCGCGCAGTTCCTTGTTCTATAACTTGAGTATTTCCATAACGCGAGGATTGAGTTCGAATCCCGCACTTTTTACAACAAAAACACTTTTGGTGAGGAAGTCAACGGGAGACCACCTCACAGCATCCACTTCCCTTGAAAAATCTCGGGAGTTCTGTCTCTTCTTTCCATGAAGCTCGAAATCCAATATGCGGTGCAGTCAGTTTCTCATTAGGTGCAGACAATACAGTTGGGCGACGATTAACGTCCACTCTTGGAGAAAAGATAAATCTGAAACTTGAAACGTCATTTGTCACATTTATGACATACTAACGAGGCTTTTCGTTATGACTCAGGAAATTGCTTCGCCATTCAGCATCTGCTCCAATGCTTCGGTATTTTCCATAGGACTGAGAGCTGGTTCCATTTGTGTATGAGCATGGAAGAAATGCCCCAAAGCGGGTTGCTCAATCCTTTGCCATGAGAAGTAAAGGGGACAATGCAGAAACCTCCACGTTGGAGTAATAAAGGGGACAAAAGCACATTTGAGGACTTAAGGGGAGTAACGAACTGAGAAACAATTGATACCTTTGTAATTCCAATAGCAGCTATGTTCTCACCATAGGAGGTAGTGCCATTGCCAGACCCAAATGCTCCTGCTAGCAAGCAACCGATGCCTTCAATGCCAATACCTCGGTTGATGGCATGCCTTGGAGGTGGTGGCGCCTCACTAAGCCTGGCACATGCATAGTAATCACCTATTGATTCGATCATGGATGCTAAAACACCAGCCAGCATACCAAAAACACCGGCTATGCTGACAGTAGGAGTTCCCCACTGACCTAACAAGAGACGGGTACCGCAAAAATGAGAAATGACGGAAATGATATATCATATTCACTGTCCATTGCTATCCCCGCAACAAAAAGTTTTCATGAACCCAGTGCCTGTTCCAAGCTAGGATACACGAGGAGCATTGGCAACAGAAAGGCCACTGAGGTGCAGAAACAAGGAAGCCTCCCCAGGTAGGCTATACGCAGTGGTGATTGAGGCAAACGCTCAACCGCACCGGAATCTCCACGTAAGTGAAATTGAATTCTGAAGAAGAAGGAGAAGAAT
Organism: Pseudorhiza aurosa; assembly: GCA_964026355.1. NCBI lineage: Eukaryota > Metazoa > Cnidaria > Scyphozoa > Rhizostomeae > Lychnorhizidae > Pseudorhiza > Pseudorhiza aurosa. Next base: position 9,396,077 of record OZ032115.1, read on the forward strand.
AAGGAGAATAAGAAGTAGGAGAAGAAGAAGAAGAAGAAGAAAAAGAGAAAGAAGAAGAAGAAGAGAAAGGAGAAGAAGAAAAAGAAAAAGAGAAAGAAGAAGAAGAAGAAGAAGAAAAAGAGAAAAAGAAGAAGAAGAAGAAGAAAAAGAAAAATAAGAAGAATGAGAAGAAGAGAAAGAAGACGAAGAAAAATAAGAAGAAGAATGAAAAGAAGAAAAGCTAGATGCTCATTGCATAGCAGTATGAAGCTTGGTGACTTGCATGGATAGTATTCCCTCCTTTTTCTTAAAATTATCCTTACGCATGCTCCAGCTCTTCAATTTGAAGTACATCCACTTATTGCTTTTGTATAAGAATATATTATGGGTAATACCATTAACAGCTTAAGATTGAGAGTCTGATCAATATAATTTCCAGCTAAGCACGAGTGCCTGCCTAAAAAATTGATGCTTTGTAAGAGGTTCTCAGTATCAAAATTACCATTCAACCAAGTATGGGATTTGCATAGAGTGACGTCACTGCAAGAGGCTTTTATTTTGCAATGTAACGCAGGCTCAGCTCAATGCAATTATACACTTTGCTAAGTATAAACCTCTGAAGTGTTAGGTGCTAATTATGTCACTTATCCATGCGAATCTATCTTGATGATGATTACTTGTACTTTAAACATGCTAACCTACTCCCCACAACGATTAAACACAAGATAGGAATTTCTTGGTTAGTTTCTGAATGCTTGACAAAAAGAGAGCACTTTTGTGCACTCTGTGCAAATTTGATAGAAAGACGAAAGAATGAAACGAACCTGGATACGGAACACGGAACCATTTAGAGTTCTTCAAGACATGGATACGAGCATCAGTTCGAGCTGCATATGATGGATGCTTCTGGTTTGAGGAAAACCCGCCACTTGCAGTCACAATTGCACTGACAGCCCAAGCAATTAGAATTGATAAAAAGATCTACAAAAACGACCAATCGTGCTAGAGACCATGCCAAGAACCGACTAGATTTAACGTAAAATAATAATATGAATAATGATAATCATCATCAAATTTCGACAGATTTGCTTCTCATTCCTATTTTACATGAATTCTAGCAGGTTCTTCGCATTGGATATCACAATACAACGTCAAAGAAATATATGTATTTATATATTTAACAATTCGAAGAACTGTATAGTAAAAGCGCTTAATGCGACTAGGCAGAGCAATATACTTCGGAATCGAGCATTAAAAGTCGGGTCTAAAAAATAATAATTTTTTTTTTTTCAAACTTCATTTCTTGTGATATATATACTTAAATACAACTGCAAACCTCTCTAAACAGGTAGTTTACAATTGACTACTGTAACAAACAAAAATAAACAAGAAGTACAAAGAATATGAAAAAAATATATAAAGTAGCTGTTAGAAAATAATGAGAAGCTTCAAAATGTCATTAGTTCAGGATTGTCCCAGTCTTTGTTCCTTCGGCATAATAATAATAATAATAATAATAATAATGATATACGAATATCTAAACTGGATAAACACTTCAACCAATAAAAGCTATTATAAAATTGTGTCCAGCAAGGCAAAATAAAAGATTAAGGAAGAAGTTATTCAATGTCTACAGTTAGGTTGAAAGAAAGCTAATTGTATTGGTTATCTAGAAAGATTGAAAAGTCTAGTTTGTTTAAGATTTCAAAGTGGCATTTCCCAAGTGGCATTTCCCAAATGGCATTACTGAATGTGCGCTGAATGGAAAATGAACTTACCGGGAAGAGTTTGAACACAGGTGACCACACAATTGCCAGTTTCTTCCCTGGACCAACCCAGGGTAAGGGAACTTTGACATTTTTCAGGACTTGTGAGAATAGCACGATTAGAAAGGCTGTCCTGGAAAATCGAATATATTGATGAGAGGTGTTTTGGGCGATGCAGTGCTTAGCTTATTGCGATTGCAAAGAATTGGGATTTCTTTTTTTAGTTAATTATGCTGAGGAAAAGCCATGGCGGCCTATACAAAGCCCCAACAAAGGAAGAACGAAGAAAGGGAAAGGCTAAGAGGAGAGGGAGATCAGATCAAGTTTACTGACCTTAGATTTGAAAGATGGCAAGTTGTGAAGCAAATGATATTGAGTACTCAACCGTATACTCACATGCACGAGATGCCCCATTGTTTGCCTGTAAACGAGTAAAAATTGATCACTACCGATAATACAAAATTATTATGCGGTACCGACACTTGTTCTCGGAAAATTTATCAAATAAGATATATTCTAAATTCTGACGGTGAAAAAGTGGCTAAAGAATGATTAGCATATCAAACACACCTATCGCTTAAAATATTGAACGACTTCATACAGAAAAAGGGACTTGGGGTAGCTTTCAAAACGGTTCCAAACCAAACTCTGTGGTTCATGCTGTATCTTGTTTGCACAGTGCATTAAGAAAATGTCATGTCACATTTTTCTAATTTGTTCGATAAAAAATTATGCCGTCATGAATACGCCGAATTTTGATTGAGTTGGTCTTTTCACTACTGTTGTCTACATACCCGAGAAGCTGGCCGCAGCGGAAAAGAGAGAAAGACCAATGAGCGAAATAGTCGGGGCCACCGTCAATGGGCCGATGAACCGCACGACCAGTCCAACAATCCCCGTAAAACCAATGACTATTTGGAAAATCGAAGATACCATAATGGCACCTTGAACCTACAAGCAAGCAGGAATCGCAAGTCAATAAGAACGTATATAGTAATGGCATCTGCTTATCGACATGGCAGCTGAGGGTAAAACTTGGGCATAAATTTAATAATAATAATAATGATGAAAATATCGTATTTATAAAGGTTGAACTTGTTCAGCAAATGCTGTTATCAACAAAGGACCTGTCTAAATTATACTAAATTAAACTTCGATTGAATCGGACGTGTTACTTACACGTCATTTAGCCGGTCAGGGGAGTCAGGACAGAGCTGTAGAATGAAAGAGCAAGTAGGGGAAATCCTGAGGTGGAAGGACTGTGTGATCGAGAACTTGTTGACATCAGCCCCAGCACCATCCAGGATGGAATGCCATGGAAAAGTCTCAATGAATAAAAGGATAAGCAAATATCGTCGTCGAAGGATGATGATTATCAATGTTATCCTTATCATAATTTTCATTTATAGTTATCTTCTAGTTTAAATATCTGAAATAGATGCAAATTAGTGCCAACAAAACCAGAAAGAAATTCAATGCAAAAAACCTAGAACACGATAAAAGTGCATTAATCGAAAAATCCTAAATCTTTCAAAAAAACTCTACACAATCTTCAGGTGCCTGAATCGCCAACCCACCTTTTAATTCCCTTTAAAATTCTTAAATAGTGTTATTTCCCATCTTTCCCATTAACAATTATGATGCTACAATTCTTTCTGATGCTTTAAGGGGCTCCTGGCATAGTGGCTTAAGGGTATGTCTGATGTGCGGGAGATGCGGCGTTCACAGTATTAAATAGCGGAAATTGGCACCCTGGCTTCTTCAAGGGGGCAGCACTGGATCTAAAATGCAGCAAGCAAGGAAATGAACTAGCCAACCTACCTGACAATTCCGTTGCTCAGAACGGTATCTCTCTAACAAGGTGCTTCCCAACGCCAGTTTCGAGCATGGGACGCAACTCTGCTTCACTTTTGCTCAAGTTTTAGCCTACTGCTTCGCGGAAATAACGTCAAAAGTTAAAAAATCAATTTCAAACTCAAAATGAGTTTTAAACCAACCTCTCGCATTCCAATTCTCCAGTCATGCGGAGTGCCTATGGTGTTATTTCCTGCAATCAAAAAAGCATCAAGACAATAATATTACGCAACCAAAGATACCAGAATGGCATTAAAAGGCAGAGTGCCTGTTAAATAGGCATGCGGGACTTAATTGGGAAGATGGAACGGATTGGGACGAAGTAGAGGAAGTAGGAACGCTTATACGAATGGATTGATATCGCTTGCTCTTTTCCAGTGTTATGTTCGACTTTCGATTGATTTTTATTTATCGCTGATAAATACAACCAGGGGTTTTCATATGCTGCTGCTCATTGATTTCTCGGCTAATTCATTGGTGTTTCGTATATAGAACAAGGCAAGCAAAGATGTGTTCCTGTGTTCCTGTGCCGATCCCCATTGCAAACGTCAATTTCAAGGAGAGATACGTAGCAAAGATGGCTGCATTGAACCATTTACGGAGAAATGGAAATGACTTCTAAGGCAACAACACTACGGCTTTAATGTCCGCTTATTCAGACGCGTGCAAACATTTTCATTTATAATCATAATAATAATATAATTAATGTCAGAAGTCGGAGCACTTTATTCATTGGGCCAGTGTTAAACTTCTTAGAGCAGGACCCAACAGCTACTGAAAATAGAGGCGTTGTTTCAAACAATGTAATTACAAAGCAAAAAATAAAGTCAAAGATTTACGACATAGTAAGAATCGGAGGTAGACCAGTTTGAGTCCAAGTGACTCTCCAACAAGGAGCATTGAAACGCACAAATTTTTACTCCCACTGTTGCATTCTTAAAAAAAATGTTGCATTCTTAAACATTGTAAATGCTTGTTTTTTATTTGCATGATTCTACCTAGATGTCAAAATGTTAGACATTTGGACAGTGAGAAGCTTTCTGCTTTTCGAGCAGTGTCCAGGTCCTCCTTCTCGATGTGACCAGTGGTCATTGATCACACCTCCTGACTCATACACCTAGAACAAAGAGTTGGCGACTCTCCTCACTATATGTAACAGTCCAGCTGAGGGTGGATTCGAACCACTTACCATAGGATCAATGCGCAAGGATCTTACCACTTAGCTATCCTGGTGCAATTTGTAAGCTCTTGTATTGATAGAAACTATTTCGTTCACACATGTGGTCGCTCTCACCAAAGTCGCCTTTGTGACTTAGAATGCAGAACAGATCGGCCAACCTCGTCTATTTTCTATTTATTTACAATTTCTTTAATGTTGGTTTTCGTTCTTCAAAGTTTGTTTGAATAAATTATACAATGATTTGGCAAAAAAGAGCCTAAAAACCCTAAACCGTTGACGAAAACTCTGTAAAATTCTTATCAGTTCATTTTTCTAAAGTACCGTAATCCCTCGAAAATAAGCCGCACCTGTTGCATTTTTGCTTTGTACAATATTCCGGCCTATTATCGGCATTTTTCAAGGATCTTCGCAAGGTCGACAACTCAGGGAAAGATGGTAATATTTTGCAACATGCAGGGTTGCGATAAACTCCATTTGAGCATCTTTAAAGATAGTATGACTGTAGAAAAACGGTTGTTGAAAATCAACCCGACCGTTCAAATAGGTCGATTCGTGTATAAGGGTGGGGATCATTCGCTATTCGTGAAAATAAAGTACACCAAATTACTATAGTTGACAACAGAAAAGTACTTCATGATGTGGCAGTCAATGTCAGGGACTGACAAAGCATCCCTCAGACGACGAAAATTCCTTTGTAGCGCTTGGTCTGATGTAAAATGCAAGAAGCCATTTAAGTGAAGCATTGAAAATTTCGGTCGTACTTAAGAAATTACGGTATAGCTTTGAAAAATAGGGATTACTGTATTAGTGTCTGTTTTTTCCGTTAACAAAATTTTTCATTGTGCGCTGTGTTGAAGCAGTGTTCAGATTTGTCTAACTTCAGACCACAGCGCTTCAAAATACGTATCGCAAACTTAAATGGTGGGAAAATTCCATGCAAACCAATTGTATGTGGTAGAACAAAAAGCTAAAACACTGCGTTGTTTTCAAAAGTGAAAGTCTAGGCTATTCAATTTCTTTAAACTTGATTTTTGAATAATATGTGAAGTGATGTTTTATTAATAACATTATGAATAATAAACTTATATTGCACCGTATCTCCTCAGGCTTATGTTGGGCTCGTAGGCGCATTGCATACTTAACGACCAAAACAGAAATTTGATCATACACCATACGTTATCTATACTGAGATGTCTTCGGAATAAAAATGTCTTTAAATAGAACCTAAATGTTACCCCAATCATTCCCTTTCTTGAATTAGCTTTCTGAACAAAGTAGTGCTGTGGCGTAGTGGTTAAGCATGCGGACTCACAACACAGGGGTTGTCAGTTCGATTCCCCCATGTGTCACTTTCAAAACGCCATTGGCGAGAAAGGCAACGGGAAGCCACCTCATGAATTCCACTTCCCTAGAAAAAACTCAGAACACTGTCTCTGGTTTCTGCTACTCTCGAAATCGAGTATGCAATGCAGTTTTTCTGAACAACAATGCTCTAGTCCAAGCAATAGCTTGATTACATGCTAGCTATATGTAATTATCTCAATTTAATATGGAATCCATTCTTCAGCTTATAAAGACTATATCTACAGTATCTGTCTAGCGGCTTGCGAATTGTAGAAGCTGACTCAGCGGAAGAGCAACAGATGTAAATTCGACCAAGGGAGTCAGCAGAATAATATGATCGGTGAATATGTCATGTTTTGACTAAAATGCAACTTACCATTGGCAGCTGGTGCAGGGCACTTGAACTGAGGTAGAGATAGAATTACAATCGTTGGTCCAAGGAAGGAAAATGTCGCTCCTTGGACGATTGGAAGCCTACCAAAGAACAAACAGGAAATTAGTTGTGTACAAAGCGTTATGATGAAAGATATTTTGCAAAGCAACACAGATCTTTCCAACGGCGTGACAGGACTACCAGAAGCTCAACTCATTCACACCCTTTCCAAGTTTCACTGCCTAATCCACGAACTTTACCCCAAAACTCATCATTCATCCCAAGAACGTGCAATTTATGGAACGTCTTGCCTTCTCCTTGCTTTCCTGCATCTTACAACCAGCCATCTTTCAAATCTAAGATCAATAAACATGATCTGATCTCTCTCTCCTCTTAGCCTTTCGCTTTCCTCTTTCTTCCTTTGTTGGGACTTTGTACAGGCCACCATGGCCTTTCCCCGACATAACTCACTAAAAAAACAACTAAGATGATTTTGATAGTGGTAATGACAATTGATAGGATTTTGATAATGATGTTAATGATTAAGACTATCCTGAAAATTACGGTAACGATCAAGCGGATCGTGATTGTGATGATAAGATGATCGTAAAAATTAAAGGCAATACTTAAAAGGAACGTCATTTACAAAATTAATGACAATTGATAATGGTTGATGAAATAAATAATAGTGTTTTTCACTGACAATGGTGGTGGATAATGATATTGCATTCATAATAATGAATGATGGTGATTACGATTGATCATGGTGATGATGAGGAAGTGGTTAGGCGTGCGGAATCATATCACAGGGGTTGTGAGCTCGAATCCTGCACATATCACAATAAAAACGCCATTGGCGAAGGGGCAATGGGAAACAACCTCATCAAACCCATTTCCTAGAGAAAACTCAACAGCCCTGTCTCTCTCGTTTCTGCTACGCTCGAAATCGAGTATGCGACGCAGTTCTTATGGTGATGATGATTATGAGATAATGATGATTGATGTATGCTGATGATCATTATGATGATAACAATGATGATGATGATGATGGTGGTGATGATGATGATGATGATTATGGTGAAGATGACAATGAGAATAATACAATAGTAATAATAGTAATAATGAAGGTGGTGGTGATTATTAGGAGACCGATAATAATTGAATGCACGGAATGACCACTTACCTGTTTCCGAGGATGGACTGCAGAAGAGTTACAATCCCAGAAACGAAAAATATTGTGTTGATAATCTCACCAAGAACTAATGGATTGTCAGCTATGCAGAGAAAAGGTGCAAGCAAAAAGGGAACAGCCAGAGTCGCACCAAACATTGTTAGATAATGCTGAAAATAAAAACGATGCTTTAGTAGGCATGGCTTCCAAAAAAAAAAGATGCTGTGTTTCTTGTGGGTGGAATCAAGGTATATACTGCATACGTGAATGATTGGAAAAAATCTTTTGTATGACTACCATACCTCTTTTTGTGGGCATTCTTAATCATAGAGATGTTTAAGGCTTTAAAAACATAGCAATCTTGTAGCAGTCGAACAGAGATGACTGAATGATTTATTGGGAGAATCAAAGACGCAAAGCTAACGTTACGATTAGCGAAGCGGCTAAGATGACCTCTCCTCGAGAAATACCTCTGCATCCAACTAATTCGTTTAGCTATTGCATTATAATTCGAGTTTTTCCACTTTGTCTTCGTTTGCAGTAATCGTATTGTATTTGTTAATCGTATTTGCATGTGGTATTTTATTTTACCTAACTTTCGCTATCTTGCATTTTATGAAGTGGAATTTTGAATATGAAAATAAATATATTGCACGTCTGTACGTCCAAATTTGTTCCTAAGTAATTTTCACAGTGAATTGAAACCAATCTGCATTAGGCCAAATTCTCAACTGAATGGCCTCTTTTCTCAAACGCAAAAACCGCAAAATCACATAAATACATAACACGGTGTAATCGTTCCCATGTGATGGTCACAGCTTTTTGATATGCAGATTTAATCACTGCTCTTCCGGCAAAGGTGGGACCTCATTATCCGTCGAATGTCGGCAATTTTTGGCAGCGGTGTTTGCGGTTGAAAACAAGCTTAGCTGGAATGCTTCCAAGATGCCATGTATTTTTTAACTGTCCGTCATCAGGTTGAGACGTTCACTTAAGCTCAATTCGACGATATCAATGAAACCAGTAAGATTCTAAAACCTAAGCACCGCACGAGGGGAAACTCTCGTCAAGAGCATCAAGAAAGGGAAGCAGGCTGCCTACAGCAGAGGGTTAACGTAAATGATTAAACGGAACGTAATGACGGACGTGAGATAACATAAGGAAAGTTTCATCGCAACACGTGCAACGGTGATAATCTTAGGATAACAAAGAGCCTACCTGGAAACCCAAAAATATGCAAAGTAGCCATGATGGGCATTCATCTATCCTGTATTGCAGACTCGATGAATGCTCACGTTTGGAGCTTGATTCATTCGTCATGTCGTCTACTTGATGGGATTTGGCCTCTTCTGGATCTGAAGACTGAACAGATAAAACAGTTTCTCTCACCAAGGGTTGTAAACAGGACTCCCCGTCTGGGGCCGAAGTATTCATTTAGAGAATTCTGCCCGTTCTTTGACTAGGTATCTATTTGAGTACGCCTCACTTTCCATGAAAATCAAGCCCTTTAGATGTATTGAAATATCAAGCCGTTGATTGGTCCTTTGATTGAGTCAATACTGCCGACTGCTCAGAAGATATTCCAAATCACGCGAACAAATCGGTGAGAGACTGATTTCTGTTTGATCAGGATTGGTCGACCCTCCGCGGGAGGATGCCTTCATTGACACAGCGTTCATGCTGAGCTAAGGGGAGGTGTGAGGGGACCCCTGCAGCTTCTCTGCTGAACGCTGTTTGTAGGCGGTAAAAGAAGTCGTCTTGTCCATTCCCGTGTCCACAGAAATTACTCATTAACTTTGAGCTTTCCTCCCCTCAACGGCCATCAAGCAAATAACGCGGCTGAGTATCGTCCATTATCTGCGGGGGTATTGCTTATAGGTTTGTTGAGACAAATTGAAGTGCTTCCTATTTCAGTTTGAATTCCAAGGATAACAGGAGAAGGACTACAGAACTGGAAGAGCGAAGTGGATGCTTGAATTTGTTGTTGGCAATTGGGAAATGAAATTCTGTGCAATAAATTATAGGTTTCTTATTACCAATGCATCCTTTTCATAAAGTTTTTGACCTGGAGGAAGGCGGCAGTTTGGCATCTTCCTTGATTAAGAGGCCGATTACATGAGAGATTTCAGCCTGGCTGAAACTTTAGCCGGGCTAAATTTGAATCGATTATATGATGAGTTCATTCGCTGCAAATATTATAAATTTAGGGGGCAGGTTATTTCAAAATGGCGTTACGTAACATGACAAAAATGGCTCAGGTGGTTGTTTCGCAGTGTTGTTCTTTTCTTCAAATGTATGGCACAATAATTGCTTCAAAATTGTAGGAAGTTTGATGGAATATGATACTTCAAAGTTTCCGGAGGTCAAAAAATCGAAGAAAAAGAAGATATTTACTACAATAGCGTTTGTTTCGAAAACTAATGCATCAGCATGGGAGAATTCCCCGTTGTTGGCAAAAACAGTGGCATTTCCATTCCCCCATCATCTCAATAACAAGAAAGTTCTGCACCTCTGCGCATGCTTCCGAAATTTCGGCCCGGCAAAATCTTTCGATTTACGATTTTATGGGAACTTCCAGCCCGTTCGAGCGAGATGCAATTCCCAGTCTGATTATCAAATCCGGGCTGAGACTTCAGCTTGGCAAACCGAGCTGAAACTTTTATCATGTAATCGCAACTTTATTTTCGCAGTTAAGTACTTCACCATGACCGTAACACTGAGCTGAATTTTCAGCTCGGCTAAAGCTACAACCGGGCTGAAATGTAATAGGCCTCTGATTTACGAATGATGCTCGGTAGGTCATTGAACTCAGATTGCCATTGCTCAATTAGTAAAAGCTTTCATTATCCCGAAATCTCTCCTTGATTTCAGCACCATTAATTCCTCCATCAAAAAGCATGAACGGGAGAATCGTCATTGGCCTACTATGATTTCCTATAGAAAACAAAGCCCAGGTTCTCCCTTGTTTTTAGTCATAAAGGCTCGGGGAATCTTGCACGTGTTTGAATCACGTCTCCTCTCAAATTTGAGCTATTGGGAATAGAACATTCCCTCTGAGCTCGCCATTCCGTGCTTCGTTATCAAACCGTTCCGTCGCACATTATTCACTTGTGGGAAAATTGCGTTTCCGCTAGTCCTACAAAATTGAAACTAAAACAAACTTACCACCATGTCTGAGTTAATTCAACGAGCTCTTTCATACGACAAAGTTGGTACACTCAGAGTTACAAAGCAGAGTTGTTAGGTTTCCATGAGCAGAGGGACTTCAAAATGTCAATCGCTCCATTCGAAATTGCTGGAGATCACGGCTTGTTTAGGAGGAATTTCATTGTTTCTTTCAGAAGTGGGATAAATTGCGGGATCTGTCTCTTTGTGGAAGGAAGGTCCCTCGCTTTTGCTTTTGAAATTTCATGTGTGGACGGGGGGACCAAACAACTCAGAATCACTGACGTAATAGACGAGGGCTGTTTGTGTATATGGCTTTTTGCTTTCTCTGTTGGCATGGTAATTACAGAAATGACGGGGGAGGGCATCTAAGACCTGCTTCGTTCATAGGAGACTTACCTCATCTTCTGAATGGCGGCAAATGTTGGACGGGGGAATCTCATTGCTGAGGGCGACGGCTAGGCCCATACTTAACGCCACCACTGTTCCCAGCAGTGAATAGCAAGGAACCGCACAAAGTTATGATGTCCCCGTAAGCAGGGCTAATGTATTCATTTGTAGAAGATAGCATCCGATAACCTAGGTGCTAAATGGCTGCTTTGCAATCATTGACAATTTACTGTGGTATAGAGTGATCAACAGCAAATGAACAGATTGAAAGAGAACATGGTTAAAGAATCGGTTAATTCAAATGAGATTACGCTCGAAGCGCAATAAATGCTCTTTATCCGATACCTCACAATGTCTTGACTTATTGGCTCTAATTTGATCCGAGACACCAGTCTACTTCGCCTAGGAACTCTTGTCGAAGTTTCAGTAACAACAGCTTTGTTTAGATGGCAGAAAGAAACCGATTACAAGCATTAAATTCGCAAGCATAAGCGCTGGCCAAACCACATATATTTGGATAGGCGGCAAATATTGATTTAACCATGAAACAAACTGTCTATCTTATTGAGACTTCATGCACGTTTCGTACGCCGTTTTTGTACCGTATCGAATTAACCTCAATTAAATTCGCTGATAATACAGTCCAAGAGATTATCGGTTTTCAGCATCGTATTTAAATACCATATGTAATTGGGCAAATGGTTCATTTTTAATAAAGAAAAGTCAAGTTTTGCCAGGAAAATTGATTTGGGAAACAAAATGTTTGGTGAGCAAAATGGTTTTAGTTTAATGCGTCGATGCGGCTCAAAAACGGTGTTTAAAATGGCATCATATTTAGACCGTTTTATCCGGTAAGCAGTATCGTTTTAGCACCGTATTTAATCATTCAATTCGATCTCATTTCATGCGTCGTTTTTTTACACCGTACTTAATTGGCACTGAAACTTTTCAATGCTAAATAGTTTCATTTGATACGGTACAAAAACGGTACATGAAACAGGATTAACTGACACAAGGAAACAGCAGGTATCGAACAGCAGCCTTGGAGCCATAAGGACCGGCCAGTCACAAGACACTTTTGTTCTTTTTTTCCGTAAATTATTTTGAGGCAAGCCATGACGACCTATACAAAGCCCTAACAATGGAAGAAAGAAAATGTCTAAGAGGAGAGGGATATCAGACAAAGTTAATTGATCTCAGATTTGAAAGATGGGCAGTTGCGCTCCTTCATGGGCACCAAAATACAGTATAAACAACGTGAAACGTCACAAGAGGAACGAAAAAGCTAAAAGGATGGCGTGAGGTCATGAGCAAGTATCATCAGCCACTTTATTTTCTACAAATTCAATAACTCAAAGTGTTGCAAACAATTTCGGTTTTACAATTTTCTAGCCGTGCCAAATGATTTAGAATATGCGAGGGAATATCTCGATCAGAAGCTGCAAAAAACGTCCGACTCATAAAAGTTAAGATCCTGAAAGAAGAGTGAAGTAGACTTCGTAGGGGCACTTGGCAAAACGGTAAGTAAATACATGTGGCTACTACACACAAGGTCACGGGGCCGAGTCAGTGCTGAGGAGAGGGGGTCAGAGAGGTCACTGGGCCCATAGCTATGGGGCCCCATAAATAATAACTCAATTGGAAAAATTAGTGTGCCTTGCTGATAATCTTTCGTGTTGACCCGGGGCCCATGAATGCTCCCCACGGCCCTGGTCTGAGTCGCACTTTTTCACGTCTCCCTTTGCTATCTATCTGTCCAGCCAGCTGCAAATGGGCACCTAAGGTGAATTTCGGGGCAAAGGGTGGCAAGGACAGGAATTGGCCACTCTCCCTCGCAATGTCGAGGCTCAGAATGGGACAGGCTTTAAGAGAAGGTGCTCCTAGACATTCGCTTTGAGTGTGGGACTCAAACTTGCGTAAGTGGAGTCAAATCCATGTTTTGGATTCGTTGTGTGTGTAGTGATTACGTAAAGTTCTAATTCGAAGAGATTAGTTACCAGGACTAGAGGAGTCAGTCTGGTAACGGGCTGCGAGTAGTAGAGGTTACAAAAGTGTTCTGTTCTGTTGAAATTCAGTTGTTTTGTTTGTCTTTCCGACTCCAAAAGAGACAGTACGGAATATTATAGTGTGAAAGAAATCAAGGTTGCAGGTGGCTTCCTTCTCATCAGGCCTAATCGAGAAAGAGGGAAGTTACTTTTAATCCTGGGGTGTTTCTCATGAATAATATCATCCATCTTGGTGTAGAACAAAAACGTCATTCTCACGGGAAGTCAAACATTGCGTAGAAAATCAGTTGACTAATAGTCCATGCTATTGGATGAATGCGAAATATAGCTAAATAAAGTCATCTTTTTTTATTTATGTACTTGAGACGGATATGATTTCCAGCTAAGCAACCTGTTTGCTTCTTTGCAACACAGTACGTACGACAATTTTTTCAAATCTCAATTTCCTGCAATCAAGTGAATCTAATGTTAAACCGGCTTCCCTCGAATCAGTTGAACTTGATGTAGTTATAGTTAGTGTCTCTTGACGGAATCTCTGCAAAAAGAAGAAGCAAATATTGACATTCAGAAAATACAGCAAACATGCATTCATTTCATAATATTCATACACATATTAACGAACTGGAAGACACAACATACATTCGCAACACTACAAACCTCAAAAGAATAAACATACAGCCTTATCAGTGTTGTTCTTACAAGGAATTCCGTTTGGGTCTACACCTCAATATGTGCTTTAAGTTACAATCAAACATTTTTACTGGTGGTCGTTAAATGAAAGCCACCGTCTATCTGAAATAAGGAGCTTCACATCGTTAAACGGGCGAGGCCTTAAGTGACTTGAGCCACGCCATTCGCCCACATCGTCACGTGACGGATGGTGTCACGACCAGTAAGAAGCTGATTGAAGGTTTCCTAACAAGACTTATCTGACTGATTTCATCGAGAACAAACCTACTTTTGATCTTTCGTCCTGGGATCTTCTTCAACAGCGGGCTAGGAACACTAGTTTCATCACCTCGTCGACATGTTCCTGAAACACGAAGAATAACTGATTTGAAAATTCAGTGAGCAGTACATTCATCACCGCCGCGAAATTGTACCATCCGAACCGTCATCATAGCGAAGTCAGTAAGTCTGCATCAACAGAGTAGAGATAAGGAAGTTACACAACGATAAAACACAGGATCCTTAAGATAACAGCATGGTCATTATACTGGTAAGTCATCCTTCGTATAATTATCATCATTGTCTCTTAAATCTTGGTTTCGCTTCCTATAGATCCGGATCTAGTCCATAGGTCTTAAACAAGGTCTAATAAGTCAGTCGACAGAACTTTCCTAAGGATGAGAGCAGTGCCTATCAGTGCGATCTTCTGTAATTCGTCTGATCATTATAATTACCATGATTGATCATTATTATTATTATCATGATTTCATAACGCTTGTCGTTTACAATTTGAGAATTCTAATGAAATGCATCTCAAACCTTGTTGAATATCGCAATGCCAGCCATTTGGACAACAATGGATGTGATCCGAACAGCATACAGCTTTTGGAATCGGACAACAGCTAAACGAACTCTCATCCTTGTTCATACAGCAACTAGTCCCTTCTAGGCAAACCGTTTGCTTATCTGGACACATGATTTCATCAAGAGCTAGCCCTTCGTTTACTTTGAAATTGCCTTTTGTCTCAATTGCATTCTCGATTGGAAGCAGGGCCTTTATTCTCAAGAAGCCTTTGAGGCAGTAACCTGAAGGAAAGAAAAAATTCCATCCTGAGAATTATTTTGGTCATAGCTTGATGGCGGAGGACACTTCAAGCTAAAAATGAGCCATCTGTCACTGCAATTAAACTAGCCATTGCAAAATACCTACTACGATCCAAGTCGGCTCAAAAAATTTCAAAAATTCAGAAAGAGGAAATTTCCTTGGTACAACACTATTTGTAGAATTCCTGAATTGACAGCGGCAGCACGGGGTTCGATGCCCGAGAGAGGTCAAAGATTTTAGAAACTGCAAATATACACGGTTTCACTCTCTCTCAACAGCGCGGGAAAGAATATGGCAACTTGATACAGCACGGCACAGGTTTTTCAGTCTTCAATAGCAGAATTTACAGTGCTTGAATGACTGTTTGACATAACACCTCAATTCCAGTTGACCCGATGCCACCCCTTACATTTAAACAGGGTGGGGTCCCTCTTCGATTTTTGCTTTCATTCGTGTACATTGCTCATCTTCCAAGGCTTAAGCATATGACTCAAGAAAAAAGCTATAGAAGAAGAATTGTCAACTAAATTGAAGGAGAGAATTGCTTGCACGTCCAGGAGCCATGCATCCTGTCGAGCTTTTTGCTGCAGATTCAATCCAACATTAACTGCAAAACATTCTTATTCACTAACTGAGCTTGCTTCTTGAGAGAAATGAGTACAGTAGCTGTAACGAAGGGAGGCCAGGTTGCCTTCAAGTGTCAGAATAGCTCAGTGGCGAGATCCGTGCGCATTGACCAAATGGTAAGTGGTTCGGATCCAACCTCAGCTAAACTTTCAATAATTGCAGTGCAATGGAAAGAGCCCTATGCTTAACCGATAAAAGGGACCATATTTGAACCACCATAAGAGGCAGTAAGGGCAAACAGCGCCTTTGAAAGCACCAAGCAATAAGAGCAATCCGTCTGCATGTTTAACACACACGAATCCAACTTACCATAAGATCCACATCGATATCCAGCGGGACAGCAATGCTTTTTATCTGAGCAGCATACGGCGTTCTTCTTCGGACAGCACCCGTATGTAGATTGATCTTTCAAACAGCATGTGCTCCCATCCCTACACGAAACTTTACCATTCGGGCAAATTACTGATTCCGGGATGGAGACTTCCGCCTTTTCCTCGGTCTTGGCAAAGTTACTTTTGTGGACTTGATCGAGTTTACCATCAGCGGGTCGCAATGCTTTGCGTTTCTTCAGCATTTTGACTTTGTAGTTTCTACTTATGCATGTTTGCGCTGAAACATCACAAGTTGTTCCATAGGGACAGCAATGCTTCCCGTCAGAGCAGCAGACTGCATTTTTCATAGGACAACAACCGTAATCACCCGAAGCTAGCTTGCAGCAGGTTGAGTGTGACGGGCACGAGCTTATACCATCTGGACAAATACGGTTATTTCCCATGATTTTCTCCATTATTTGGTACCCATCAACCCCGATAACAGACCTTGGCTTGCACCTCTCTTGGCTTAGATCGCAGATGGCTCCATGTGGACAACAGTGCACTTTATCTGAACAGCAAACAGCTTTTGGATAAGGGCAACAGCCATAGCCTCCATCTGCTGTTTTGCAACACGTGTAGCCATCAGGACAAGAAGAATACTTGCTACACTGGACGCTCATTGTACTATTCAAATGCATAGCCGGGGTCTTCTTTTTCATTGGGTAAAAATCTTCACGACTAACGCACCTGGCATGCTGAACATCGCACTTAGTGCCATGTGGACAGCAATGCTCCTTGTCACTGCAGCACACTGCATTCTCATAGTGACAACAGCCGTAACCACCACCTTGCAAGGGACAACAAGTGAAACCATCAGGGCATGTACTTATTTCATCCCGGCAAACAATCGCCTTCGAAGGAACACTTTTGGACGTCTTCACAATGAGGCTCATCAAAGAGATCTTACGGTTACAAATACCGCTTGACAGGTTACAAGTAGTCCCGTGAGGACAGCAATGCTTCCCGTCACTGCAGCACACTGCCTCCTTATATGGACAGCAACCATATCCACCAGTAGCAAGCTTACAACAAGTTTCTTTACCCTCACAAGATGTTCCATCAGGACAAGTGACCAATTCACGTTTCACTTCAGCTAGAGCTGTAAATGCATTTGAACTTGCTCCACGAACACACGTACTACTTGACAGGTTACAAGTAGTCCCGTGAGGACAGCAATGCTTCCTGTCACTGCAACACACTGCCTCCTTATATGGACAGCAACCATATCCACCAGTAGCAAGCTTACAACAAGTTTCTTTACCCTCACAAGATGTTCCATCAGGACAAGTGACCAATTCATGTTTCACTTCAGCTAGAGCTGTAAATGCATTTGAACTTGCTCCACGAACACACGTACCACTTGACAGGTTACAAGTAGTCCCGTGTGGACAGCAATGCTTCCCGTCACTGCAACACACTGCCTCCTTATATGGACAGCAACCATATCCACCAGTAGCAAGCTTACAACAAGTTTCTTTACCCTCACAAGATGTTCCATCAGGACAAGTGACCAATTCACGTTTCACTTCAGCTAGAGCTGTAAATGCATTTGAACTTGCTCCACGAACACATGTACCACTTGACAGGTTACAAGTAGTCCCGTGAGGACAGCAATGCTTCCCATCACTGCAGCACACTGCCTCCCTATATGGACAGCAACCATATCCACCAGTAGCAAGCTTACAACAAGTTTCTTTACCCTCACAAGATGTTCCATCAGGACAAGTGACCAATTCATGTTTCACTTCAGCTAGAGCTGTAAATGCATTTGAACTTGCTCCACGAACACACGTACCACTTGACAGGTTACAAGTAGTCCCGTGAGGACAGCAATGCTTCCCATCACTGCAGCACACTGCCTCCTTATATGGACAGCAACCATATCCACCAGTAGCAAGCTTACAACAAGTTTCTTTACCCTCACAAGATGTTCCATCAGGACAAGTAACCAATTCACGTTTCACTTCAGTTAGAGCTGTAAATGCATTTGAACTTGCTCCACGAACACACGTACCACTTGACAGGTCACAAGTAGTCCCGTGTGGACAGCAATGCTTCCCGTCACTGCAACACACTGCCTCCTTATATGGACAGCAACCATATCCACCAGTACCAAGCTTACAACAAGTATATCCAGATGGGCAAGAAGACTTATCAGGGCAGATAACTTGAAGCTGTTTGAAGCTTGCAGGGATCTTCTTTTTCATGGGGAAAATTTGATTGCCTTTGATACACTTTCCTTGTTTGATATCACACATCATACCGTTTGGACAACAGTGCTCCTTGTCTTCACAGCATACTGCTTTCTTATATGGGCAACAAGCATAATTACCCGTCCCCAACTGACAGCAAGTGTTTGATGCATGGCAGAAGGATTTACCATCTGGGCATACTATGACATCATTATGCAGTGTATCAACAATAGACTTTGTATGATCCAATTTCCTTAAAGGGTAACTATCTTGAGAAATACAGGCTCCATGGGCAAGATCACATGAAGTACCACTTGGACAACAGTGTGCATGATCAGAGCAACACACAGCACTTGGGTAAGGACAACACCCATACATTCCACTTGAAAGAAGACAACATGTATAACCATTTGGACAGGAAGTTCTCTTGTCAGGGCATGTTACAGAATTCTTTTGATTGCTTGTTGCTTTTATTTTGGTCACCCATGGAATAGAAACTCCATTCTCTTTTTGCGTACATAGCTTTTCTTTCAAATCGCATACTGTCCCATGTGGGCAGCAATGTTTGTGGTCACTGCAACAGATGGCATCTGGCAATGGACAGCATTCCCATAGCCCCATTGCGCTCTTACAACACGTGAATCCACTGGGGCAGTGAGAAACATGATCAGGGCAAAAAACATTATTAAACTTATTTCCATGAACAATCAATTGAAACTTGTGGGCTGCCTTCCTTCTTTCATTTTCTGGGATGATCTTTATCAGATATGGGACAGAAGTGCCATTTGCTATGCACCTTGATTCAGAATCATCACATTGAAAGCCGTTTGGACAACAGTGCTCTTTGTCTTTGCAACAAACAGCATCTCCCATTGGACAGCAGCCATATTGGCCTTGAAGAGTTGGGCAGCATGTACTCCCCCTAGGACAATGGTGTTTCCTGTCAGAACAAGAATCATCACCAGCTTTGATAATTTGTTTAGCTGCCGTCTTTTTAGTCATTTCAATAAAATCATTTCCCTGGGTGCATCCTCCAGCTGACAAATCACATGTGTAGTCACTTGGACAGCAATGTACATGATCTGAGCAGCATGTAGCCTGTGGCAATGGGCAACAAGCATAGCCCCCGTCTTTTGCCTTACAGCAAGTATTCCCATTATTACAATAGGATGTGCCACCAGGACATACAATATTCCCCACAACTGGAGCTTTGTTGGTTATTGGCCCTTCAACGAGTCTTGCTACTTTCTTTGTAACCATTGGGATTTTGCGGCCACCTTTGTCACATGACACTGTTTGTAAGTTACATGTGTACCCAGATGGACAGCAGTGGACTTTGTCTGAACAACACACTGCAGACGGCAATGGACAACATCCATAGCTCCCCGACATCATCACACAGCATGTCTCAGTATCAAAGCACATTGATTTGCCATCAGGGCAAATGACATTATCTTTAGATGCATGTACATGCAGCAGCATCAGAAAAACTATAATGGCTCTCAGCATCACCATAACTGCCAACGGGGGTTCGCCCTGCAAAAAGGCAACACAATAATATGGTAAACTTTGGACTTGACAAGCATGTGAAATTTTAAAGGAATGAAAGAGCGAAACATTCACCTTGAATCATGAAAAGTCATTTACCAAATGAAACTCAATGAAAAGGGATGTCAAACTCAATACCAGAGGAGGCCACAACTTGCATTGCTATGCTAAATGTGAAATTGGTATGCACATTCTAGTGCCCCATATTGGAGACAATGCAGAAACCATGGATATCGACCGCCAAAAGTGATCTCGACTCATTTTTGTTGGCTCATAACCGATTCTACAACCACTTTCCCTCAAAGCACATTGGAGGGAAAGACTCGATGAATGATAATAGTGCCCCATATCGTAGCGAAATTAAAATGTCAACGAAATCACGTAGCTATTCTCGAAAAATTACCAACCCAAGGTAATTTCAACTTACCAATGCCACCACGTCTCGCTTGTGCGATTTCCAAAGCGATAGGTGTTAATGTTGCTCCCTACTTCCTACTTTGATGCATCACATGACAAACACAGTGTTCAATATTATATGTCAAATGCATCCAATTCAATGCAATTCAATTCAGTTGATCAAAAGCAATAAACCACCACCATAGGACAGCAATGGGACATGGGTATTCTGTACTGTCAGGAAAGCCATCGTACGTTTTCCGACCAACTCCTCATTACAACTGCGGCCAAAACCGACGTAGTTTTAAATTTTAAAAAGGTAAGGAAGAATGCCCCTTATCTCCTTATTTAATAGGAATGGCAAGAACAAATTTATCTGTCAGGTAGATAAAGGTGAATGGAGCTGTAAGTTGTACTGAAAATATGTGACTTCCTAGTGTGAAACATTGACATTCCAATACTGAAGTTATGAAAAAGTGCTGCGCATATGTTCATGTAAAACATCAAATATGTGTGTATGTATGTATGGCTATGTATGTATGGCTATGTATGTATGCATGTATGTAGAATTTGCCAAATTACTACAAAGACCTTGACCATCTACTAATAAGCTACAAGGTGACAAATTAAGCATGCTGCTAATGTATAGGTTCTTGAACAATCAAAGTAGATGAACATTTTTTTGCTTCCTTAATCATAGATACAAAATCTCAATGAAATCTAGCCCCTGTATCATATTTCAACAGGAAATTAATCCATAAACAACTTGAAAAATTGACTTCTACACATGTTCAGTTACTACGATTAGAATCAAAACCCATGGTCCAGCAACTTGGTTCTGTCAACGAGATTTTTGTACATGACTGGTTTCCATCAGTTGCAAGTTGACATTGGTTTAACTTGCATTAACAAATAGATATGTACGCATATATGTACGTATTTGATGGTAAGGAATGGCTACTTAGCTTCCTTTTTTAACTCAAGGGGACAATAGTATACGCAGAGCAAAACTCAAAAGATGCAGAAATAGAAAATGTATGAAATCATATGGAAAGCCAAATGACTTTTCTCAAAGCTTTATGGTTTTATGAACAAAATTCATCAGAGAAAAATTTTCAGATAAGCATTTAAAACAATTTCAGTGTAATGCCGATAAGCTAAAATGAATTGAAAATTATGATGAAAATGCGTTCCAATGGATAATTTAATCAGTGGTATATGTCATATTCTTAGCAGCTGACACTTCCTATTTTACAAAGTAAAAGCACATTAATTATTTGTTACTAACAGCAACAAAATTCTTGAATATTTCACAGTCAGTTGGGGCATTTGTAAAAATTGTTCCAACAAACACATTGGTGCTCCAGAGTTTGTGTCTGATAACTTTGCAGCACCCCAGGTCATCAATGGTGAAGCCAAGATGGTTGAATCTTTCATCGGTTTCAAACAGTGTGGCATTAGTATGTTCACTGAAGTACTGGAAGAATAATGGAGCTAATTTTCATTCAATCAAAACCAACAAAAAAGCAAGTGGGCAATATTTCTCCTTGCAATAATACAAGAGGGCCAAGAAAATGCTACTTAAGATCAAACAGAGCATATCAGACAGCATATTGCTGGTAGGCCCAGTTCCTGACGCAAACATGCAAGAGATGAAGTAAAATGTTATTGAAAAATTGTCTTATTCAATCATCATTGTCATCATTACCACCTATGTTCATGATTATTATTATCATGATCCTGATCATCATCATCATGATCATCACCATCATTTCTTTTCAATACTTGATACCACACAATTCAAGGAAATAATGAATTGCTACCAGTAAAACTCCGCTAATTAATGCATGAAACATTGAAGCCAGCAAGTAGTTTGTTTACAGAAAAAATGAGAACATATTGCTTTTCAAGGCAGCTTTCACTCAAGAAAATAATAACGTTTCTTCATTATGACCATATGACTTTCAAATAGTAGTACTATAGCAAAAATAAACTCACTGCTTTTCCTGACGAAGGATCAACAAAGTCAGCCCAATATCCAGCAGATTGTAAATGCTCGCAAACCTGTTTTGCATTTTCCACAAACTGTAAGACATAAGACATAAGAAGACATAAGAATTTTCATTTTCAACCAAAAGAAGAATTACAAGGAACTGTAATCAACAATACGTACGATTAATGAAAACTGACTTAAACTAGAATGAAACCATTGAATGGAAAGAAACAACAACTACAACTGAATGCCAAAATTTAACGAAGAGAAAGTGATTATATCAAATTTTACGAACTAAATGGTTGGGAAGGGATCTTATAGCAGAGCTAATTCATAGACCCCCACCCGGCTGATCTGGCTGAAACTGTATGAAAACATGCAAAATATGAGTCGTTTCAATGTTTCATGCTTTTACAAAGACATGGTATTTTTTAAGAGCAGAATCTGAAATGTGTCATAGATAGATAGATAAAACAATTGTTGTTCAACTCTTGATTGCTGCCATAATATCCAAAATTAGCAAGATAGACAGATAAAACAATTGTTGTTCAACTCTTGATTACTGCCATAATATCCAAAATTAGCAATTCAACCCTTCCGCCCATAATCTCCAACTGTTGCAATCTTCTGTGATGCTTTGAATATCCCTTCTGCTGTAATTGGTGCTGCCTATAACATTTAGGTTTTGTCTTACGATTCGACCACCATAGATTAGTGTCAAGAGAGGAGGGATCAATTTTATAACTGATTCAAAATTATTACAATTCCCATACATCATTCTGATACTCAATTAAAAGGATATATGAAAATGTGGGAAATATTGTCACTTCTCCCTCCCATGTAATGATTCTCCAAACTTGAGCCATTAAACTACAGCATTTATTTAGATAAATACCTAGAAGTGGAGGTAATTGATGTAGAAGTAAGAGCAGGCCAACTAATGTAGAAGTCATGGATTCAGTCTCACATTCAATGTATGCTTTTGGTTGCCCTCTACCTGTTAAACTACGTTAATAGGTACATGGGGTGAAGTTGGGGGCAGCATGCACTGAAAAAGGAAATGGTTAATTCGCCTTACATAGACATGGTTCAGGACAAAACCTCTAAAGCAAGTTTCTCCCTATCAAGTTTGAGACTCAATTTCACATCAATAAAAACTTCTAGTAGCAAATCACAAAAGGCCTACAATTTCAAATAATGATTCTCTTTCGTTTTCAACTTCCTCTGACCATGTTGCCATATCATTCTTTGTTTTTTGGGTGATTGTCATCACTGTCAAAGAGTCTTTGTTGTTGAAACCATTTCCTGTAAATAACTCTGAAAAACTTTTCTTTATGAAGGTTGGGCAGTCCTGGACTGAGCATTCTACATCATTTTGCTTCCAAAGTGGCAACACCTCTGGCTACAAAGCAACAAAAATGAAATTAGCCAAAATAGCTAAATATCCTAATCTGTAACTTGTTTCTGATGAAAAAGGTATAGTTGATTTAGAAATATGAGGTTTACTCCAAAATCATTGACATATAGACTAGACAAGATAGAGGGCTCAAATGTTTCATGAAGTTGTTTGAAGCAATGTTCTCTTGCAACAAACCTCTTTTAAAATCGTAAAAGACACAAGATCATGTCCTTCCAATTATATTTTGAAGCTCTATTAAAGGGCACAGACACTTCATTTGAAAATAACACAAAAACACTGGATAAGTGGAAATGTACAAAATTTATGAACACTCTTAAAAAACGACAACAAATTTTGCCTACAAAGTAGCAGGATCAGGTGTGGTGAGAATATTGAAAATCTCAATAATTTTAGAGTGACCCTTGTAGAAGCACTTTAAAATGCATTCCATTTAGATCTTCTCTTGATGCCATAGCATGTAAGAACAGGCTTGATATAACTTCCTATATTACATAGTATTGTTCAGTAAACACTAGGCCTGTCCATCAAAGGTCAAATAATCAGTATTCGATTATCTGAGTACTATCCAAATAGCAATGAGGCGGTACGATTATTCGCTTCTGACCGAATAGTTGGAATTATTCGATTATTTGGACTGAAGGATCAGTTGACTTATTGAAATGCTAAATGATCAGTAAATAAACAGAATAGCTTGACTTAGGGAATAATCCAAATACATGTTAGTTGAAGCAGCGAACATCCAGGATAATTCTGATAATAGAAATAGATCAATTGATGTGTCTAGACAGTGACAGCAAAACACTGGGAAATGGCATTTTTCTACTTTTCTGTAGTCAACCACTTGAATGGAAATTAATGGCACCTATTGAATGAGGAGACTTCAGAACTTTTTGAGCCATGCCCTAACCGCGTCCCTATTTGCCGAATAACCAAATATTCTGTAAATTTACAACCAAATATTTGAATAGCTGGAATCTTTGATTTGGACAGCCCTAGTAAACACAATCAAAAGCATTCTGTGAAAACAACGCTGATACCTGAGACGTCTCCTGGACTTCTTCTTTGAATTTTTCATCAAGAAATTGGTTGATAACCAATTGCTTCCTGTAATCTTCTGGTTCAGTTTCAAGAAAGGCATTTGCAAGGGTTTTCCTGGCCACTGATGAATCTGGGTCACACTTATCTTCTGCAAATTGTCCATAATCAATTCCTATATTTCCTGGCAATGGGTAGTGAGGATCCATGGGCCAACAAGATGCAAGCAATTGTGCAGTGTGAGGCTTTTTATCTGATAAAAATAAGAAAACTATTAAAGCAACAATGCTTTTCTAGGGATAAGTTTCATCAAATCTATGTAACCTTAATGCATGGATTCTTCCAAAATACAAATACTTTAAATCATGAAAACAAGGTTTCAAAGTTTTCTTAGTGCTAATAAATACTTTCTTAAGGTTTCCTAGTACATAGCTGCAATCTCCTATGAAGCACATACAAATTATGCAAGAGAACTATGTTTAGTTTATAAAATTTTGCTGAATCATCATTAAGAAATTTTTAGCCTACGAAGGAATGCACATCTCGGCCCAAATGGGGAAAGATAGGGAACGTCATCAGCTTTTTTTCCTGTTTGGTCACTTCAAAAAATTCAGTCCATTTTATATTCACGTCAATTTATTACATTATAAACTAAATAGTATAACTTAAGACAGAACTACAAGAATGAATATATAATAGATTGATTCAGGAGGAGCTCTCTAAAAAGATAAGCTAATCAAGCTTGTGTGAAAAATGAAACAAAATTTTATAAAAACAGTAACAAAAATATAGATGAACCAAAAACAAGCCTCATTTAAATGATTAATTAGGCATATGAGTCAACAAGGTGAGCTTTTAATTTCCGTCAAACTACTAATGGAACTAGTTTGAATTTGACATGTATAGTTCTTATGCTGAATGCTACCCTAAACTTTCTCATCCACATCTAAATGGTACTATTCAACCAAATAGATGAATAAAGGATCACTTAAGCATAATCTGAGGGAATATTTGAGCCGAAGGTGTAAAGACTCAATAAATTCAAGATAAAAACTACATTATGTAGACAACATCTCAAACAATTGAACAAAACCAGCCCTTTTCAATGCCAAACTACTAATTATTCCCGTTTCTCTGAGGAATGGCAGAACAACCAGAAGCTCAACTCACTACCTAATCCACAAACTTTATCTCACAAATCATCAGTCATCCCTGGAACATGCAATTTACAGAACGTCTTGCCTTCTTCTTGCTTTCCTGAATCTTACCACCTGCAACCTTTCAAATCTAAGATCAATAAACTTGATCTGATCCCTCTCTCTTCTTAGCCATTTACTTTCTTTTTCCTTCCTTTGCTGGGGCTTTGTGTAGGCCACCATGGCCTTTCCTCAAAATAACTCACTAAAAAAATTCTAATCTTAATGGCTTTGCTTTAATCAAATGCAACAAACAAGTACCCAATTGGGGAAGGGGGTGCAGTTCCCTGCCATTAGCTATAATGTTGGTAGCTGAAGGTGGTGATGATAATGAGCTGAAGGAGTGATAAATGAAAAACCTATGTCAGATTACACATCACACTCAGTGGAAATCGCAGACTGGCTTGCAATAAAATAAAGGAATGAAATACATTCATGGTTTAGGGCACATACCAATAGTGCTTTCCCGCCCAGAAATTGAAGCGCGCAACAAAAACTTGCATGATTAGAGTGGGACGAGTGATTGACTTTTATTCGAGAATGCAACATAGGCCTTTTGCACAAAAATGGATCATAACAACAGTTAAATTCCAGATAACGCTCTCCACAAGGGAAAGGTTTAATACTGGGCTGGTGACTGCTCCCAACAGAGAGCATGGGTGCGTGGGATCAATGAAGATTTCAACAATGAACTGCATTTATACCATTCTGATTCTGATACTGTGAAACTGCAGTTGAAAGTGATGCAGTAGCAAGCCTTTGGTCTTCTCTGAAGTAGGAAAGAATAGCTCTCATGCTGGGAAAGTATGCACATCTTCTGACAGGTCTGTTAAGAAGCTAAAAAAAAGATTGAGATATGATGCATCTAAATGTGTCAGGAAAGCTCAGTGGTAATATTGTCGCGCATTAATCCTATCATTAGTGGTTTAAATCCACCCTCAGCTAAACTTTCACCTAGAGTGAAGAGAATTGCCAGCTATCTGTTACTCCAGGATTAGAAATCACGAGGTGTGGTTACATCAAGAGGAAGGGCCTGGACACTTCTTGATAAGCAAAAAGCTTCTCAGTGTCCAAATGTCTGCCTTTATATCTAGGTAGAGTTTTAGATTTACATGAAATTCTACAGTAATGTTTAGGATTATAGTACTCCCAAACATACATTTTTATTTAGCTTTAGCACTACTCATACTTCCTGAAGACATCGAAATACCAGGCTATAGAATAGCATTATTGTTAAGATATCTACAAGCAACCTGCCCTGTGTATGTGGGCCTACGTATGTATGAATGCATGTATGAATGTATGTATGGCTGGCAGCATGTATGTATGTATGTATGTATGTATGTATGTATGAATGTATGTGTGTATGTATGTATGTCTGGCTGTATGTACAATGTGTATGTACTGTATGTATGCATGTATAAGTATGTAGCTTGGTCCTGGTCCGCCTTCCATCATAACCTTGATGTAATTTGGTATATTTCACGCAGTCTAGTAAAAGCATTTTAAACACGTGCTTTCAGAAGATTTTTTTGGTTCAAGCCTCTTACATAATTTAAATATACACGCATATACTGTATTTTCTTTACGTGCTTGTTATCACGTTTCGATTGTGCATGACGAAATAACAAACATATATTAGGCCCTTTCGAAACATTTTCTTAGGCATGCCATATTACCAGCAGCCCTGTTTACTCATGAGAAAACCGAATTACAATTTTTGATTGGAGAACGTACCCTTGTAGCCATTTTGTGCGGTGAAATGAGGCAGAGTCTTCCAGCTGAGAGAGATCGTGAAATTGTTTGTTTGACGGCCTAATTAGTCTCGATTTCATATGTTTCAAGACGAGGATGAATTATGAAATTGCTTTACGTATTCAGGTATAAGCAACGATTGAACCAAAGAGAAGTATGAAAATAACAGTGAGAAAGACTAGAAACAGATGAGGGTGGAGGAAGGCTGTACTGAAATGGGTGCATCAACGGCCTACCAAGCTAAGGCTACGAGGATGATGAATTATTTATGCGGATGAAAGTCGATGAGACGCACATTTACGCTAAATTATGTAACGCGCAGTGCCTGGCTGCTTGATGCCAACACGAACCAAGGATTTTCCCATGCTTTGTAGAATCCCCCCCCCCAAATCTCACACGCATCCAAGCCACAGCAAAATTCTTCTCCAGAACAATGATAATAATAGTAATAATCGAAGCTTTAACAGGACAACCTATCACCAACCAGCTCAATACATACTTTTATCATTCGGGTCCTGATATGTTGGCATCTATAATCAATGGTAAAAGATCTAAAAACTGATTATAAGAATCTAATACGGTCCAAACCAAAGATGAGATAATTTCAGTTCATAAAATGATTTCCTAGCGATCGTCTAAAAGAAGTCTTGAAACTTTCTTGCGTACATAGTGGCAAGCTGCAAACAACCCTCGACCAAATCTTCCACGAAAGGCAATGGCAGCGCACCCTCCTAACCTGAATCTACTCAACTTTCGCAGCCCACTCTCATCAGCACTCGCCCCCCTTCCTGACCCCTCTCCTCCGAGACTGGAGCGCACAATTCGAGTCTCAACAATACAATCTCAAGAACTTTATTAACCCCCTGTAGTGCAGCCTCCCAAAGGGGCCCAGCCCCCCGAAGGGCGTGGGTGAAGCTCAGCAAGTCGCGGACAGGCCTCAGGCGTTTCGCAATGTCGCCATGAAAACTTTTATGCAGCTTGCGTTAGATATCCTAAATGTGCATCATCTGAGCGTTACAGAAAATCAAAGATCTTCTAACATTTTGCATTTCGAATAAATTTGAATTACAGCAACTGTTTAATCTGTGTGAATATTCATGAAAATTATATATTAAAATGATTTCTAAGTCTGCACTCTAGTCCAACAATCCTAGAATCAAAAAACAGATTTAGACGTTCACATAGATCAATAAAATTTTAAGACATGGAACTGTGCTACCATCTAATAAAATAACGTGAAGATAATAACATTTTAGCCTTTTAGCCAGGGGCGGGGCTACATAAACTTTTCTTTTTGGGGGGGGGGTACAAAGTTGAAATTTGCCGATAATAGGGCGTGGTTGATATAAGGGTGTGTCTCAATTGGCATATCTCAAAAGAATGCACGCTTAAAAACACGAACAAGTATAAAGCGAACGGCTATAACAGAAGAACTGCTAAAAGTTAAACTACATGTCAATAAAATTAGTCTATTGCAACACGTCTTGAACCAAGCTGAAGCACCAAGCTGAAGCAAGATCCTGTTATATAATTTCATCCGCTATGTCTCTCTCGCAGGCAATTAAGATCAAGTTCTGCAAATCTCGTCGAGCACTTTTGATCTATCAAGGATTTTGACGAGTTTCAGTTTACTACAAGTTCCTTCACTTTTTGCCACCGTAACAAACCTTCGTTGTGCCGATAGACACCAGATTGGGGGGGGGGGTACAGCACCCCCGTACCTCCCCTTTAGCGACGCCTCTGCTTTTAACTTTTAAACTTTCACGTTTATGTTCTGTTTTGGAAAAACGGGGGGAGCGATGCAGCGATTCGTAAAATTCCTTTATGGAATGTGACACGAATAAGATTAATACGGAGATTATCTCTGAAAACACGTGTCCATTTGTGCTACACTCTGAATGCAGAAAATGCAAGAATTTAAGCTAGGAAAGTTTGTGCTGCATTAAATTGTATTCAGTCAAGTGATCGTAGCCCCATTCATCATACCACCTGCAACTTCCTTGCTCGTATTGGTCACAACTGACCCTTGGCTGGAATCTATCTCGTTTGGGAAGTGTTGGCTCTGGAGATGCCTTGCCAAGTGAATAAAAGCTTTTGTAGTAATACCTAAAGGGGGAAAATTATCAAAAGCAGTTTCAATACACAATGCTGATAAAAATTTGAAACCATGACAGGGAATTTTTGAAATCAAATAAAACTAAACCAAAAACTGTTGAGCATATCTGGTGGAAGAATCAATGATGGAAGGAGAAAGATTAATCATATGGATGTCTTGAATTATAAGTCCAACTCACTAATTCATTGCACCACTGGGGATGCTAAACATTTGCACGCCTCCTTCTCTTCCTCCTCCCTCAAGTACTCTTAGCCTCAGATTTACGGACCAAATAGTGAAAATCTTCTAAAGCTGTTAATGCATTACTGAAAACATCACCTTGTGACCTCGCCTGTTAAACTCCATTCCATGGTACACATGAACAATATCGATGAACCCAATTTAACTTACCATCTTTGAATGATAACTTTTTTCCCATCAACAACTTTAGCCGCATTATGGATTGACGTTGGATCACATCTACCATCAGGGTCCATGTTATTCCAAACCAGAAGACGTCCTTTTCTTGGCTTGACACTGATCCCAAGCTTTGGAAACTTAGTCTCACCTCCTTTGTCAACATCCTGAAGGTAAACCAAAACTGTAGCAAACCTGTCTCTGATCTCATCGTCTTCTGTACAGTCCGTGTGATTCTTGTATCCTGTAAGCAAAAAACATGCATTCAAACAGTCCAACATGGACACGTGAAAAGGCTGTATATAGATAAATGAATATATATCTATATCTTCTTCTTTGTCTTCTATATATAAAGAATAACGAGATATAACCTATATATTTAGCTGAAGATTGTGTAACGTGAAACTCTGCGTCCTAAACTAATACTGCTTTTTCTCTCTCGTTGTTCTATCAATTGCTCTACTTCCACTATTGGGCACTCTCTGTGATTTTATCACGTGTCTCTTGGATATATTCACATACATAAATAAATACATATTTATTTATGTTAGATATTTCATATTGCATCCTTTTAGCTTTTTCATACTGCCCAATGCACAGAGGCTATTCGGTGGATCTGTATTCTAGCTTTGGCCATAAACACTGGCACCACTACACACCATTCATACACTTGTGCAAAAATGGGGGTCCATATGAACAATGATAGAAGATTTGGACCTGAGGCAAAGCAGCTTCTCCTGACTGCATTCATTTGAAAACATCACTTTCAATAAAGGGAATCAAATACAACGGGTTGAGGAAGAGTGGACCCCTAGCCAAGATTTAGCAAAGAATTATTTTGTGTGAGAATTTGCTGCTCTTCCCTTTGAAAGAAATTGGAGCTCTGGTCTCTGCATTATTAAACAGCTTGTTTTCCGTTGCTTCACCAGGTCATAGCAATCGTGTCATCATGTCAAACTCAAATTAAAACTATTTGGTGGTAAAATGAACCAGTACACACCTACTCATTCCTCTCCTACCCCCATTATCAGGGAACTTTCCTGGTCAAGGTTTGACGGAAAGAAAGGTTCTGCTTGATTCCCAACAACAAGTAAGATAACAAAAATAGTAATAATGAAAAATAGTAATAATGATTTCAATTATTTTAGGATGGTAACCCATTCAGCAGTGCTGGTTTATAAGGGGCCGTCCGGCTACAAAAAAATTAATCTACTAACTAATTTAACAAAATGGCGGTAACTGAAAATTAAGATACAAATGCTCATTACCAGTAGCAATCCAAAACCAGGTTAAGCAACAAAATAGAACTAAAATAGACTACTTGAATAGCTACTTCAAAAGATTTTACTGATGGTGCCTTTTTTTGCAGCAGCTGATAGACCGTTCCAAGCTTTTGCTCAACTAAATGAAAATCAATTTTGCCAACTACTTGTCCTTTTGAAAGGCAGTTTAAGATAACTTTGAGTGTTTCTTAGAGCTTGAGAGATAGAATAGAATAGTTCTTGCAATCATCACTCACCAACTCCAGTCTGATAAGATGTAATTTGAAATTTTCCACCATGCATCTTGGACAGACCTGTCGCCTTTTCCACTAGCTCTTCGAATATTGTTGAAAATTTGCTTTCACCTCTATAGAATGCTGTACTGTGGCTGTATTTAAACTTCTGTGACAAAGTTCTTGAGAAGGTCTCATTTACACATAGAGTGCCAGGAGTAAAATCAGATATACTACCTGCATTGCTAACACCTATCTTTTGAAGGTGT
Source organism: Pseudorhiza aurosa (assembly GCA_964026355.1). Classification (NCBI taxonomy): domain Eukaryota; kingdom Metazoa; phylum Cnidaria; class Scyphozoa; order Rhizostomeae; family Lychnorhizidae; genus Pseudorhiza; species Pseudorhiza aurosa. Next base: position 9,427,891 of record OZ032115.1, read on the forward strand.
TTATTCATTGTATGGACACCTGCAAAACACACAATTGGAGATTTCTTTGAAGTTTCTTGTACATGGCTGACATGGGCAGAAGTCAACCCATCGCATTCTCTTGGTGATAGGAAATTATCAGCTATGTATACACGAACACCACTCTTTCTATTGCCATGCTTGACTTCCTTAAACTCTATTTTGCGGCCATTGTATGTCAGGGTTACTGGACGCAGGGTTCTGTGTATAGTTGCTTTAAAATTTTCTGCATCCTTATTTTTCTTTACAACAGGTTTGTTGCCATCAGCTGCAAAAAATATTCAAAAGTCGAACTCACTCATGAATGAAAATACATTTCCAAAAAGAAACAACAAAACAGGTGCATGTAGGACAGTGGCAAAAGGCAAATACACACGGAGGGGAACGGGTAGCGTTGCATGACCCTAACTGTATTACCCTTATTGTATTACCCCGATAGCTTATCGCATTTTCCCAGCTTTTCAGACTGCCACAAGCAGTATTAGTGGGAAATCGTTGTACGATTATGAGGCCTGGGATGTAGGTTAGAGGCACTGGAAGTGGGCCTGCAGTTTCTGTTGGCAAGCGTTTTCGGCTCTCAAACATTAGATTTTGTAAGAAAAACTATAAAATTTCATTAGGTATGAGTATGGAAAGAAAATATTAATCATAAAGTTACAGGCCCATTGTGACACGGCGGTGTGTATCAGCAAAACAAGCCTTATATTGTCTGCTTCCATCCACAACACTGACTGTGTCGCCGTGTTAGCAACCTATCGTGTTTAGAGGGAAAACATGATCTTCAAAAAAAATTATTCCTCTGAAAAACTGACTTTGTTCACTTGATTCTTTGGCTTTAGGTTCATCGTTCGCTTCACCTCTCTTTTCACCCGTGAATTTGCTCCCCTTGTCACCGTCATTCTGGTAAGAGTATGAGATCTGGAAGAGGAAGGCTCCAACAACTACAACAGCTAAAACCAGTAAGCAAATCAGGATTTTGCTCGGTCGCTCCTCACTCCTTTCACAATCGCGAGTGGACCTTCCCCGCTTCTTTTGAGTTAGGATGCGACCTTTACGATTCTTTAAATCTCCTTTCACCATTTTGCTGGGTGCACGCTGTCGTCTGAGAAGCGCTAGAAAAGCGGAAGTTGACTCGACAGAAATGATTGTTATTACAACAGTGCTGATCCACTTTTATTTCGATAATCAGATAGGGTTTGGAAAACCATCTCGATCTCTAAGTTTAAAAATTATAATGACTATAGCAATAATAAGTATACAATTTCTACATTGGGCAGTCTGAACTGATTTATCCACAAAGAGAAAAATTATTTACCGCAGGGGCTAATGTTGAGTTTAAGTGAAATCTATCTTCAGAAGTTGAAATAGGAAATGCTATGTAAACAATTCAAAACTCTCGTGGTACGGAGTAGCAGCTAGACAAAATCAGTCCTAGCATAACTGTAATTTTTTCAAACTTTATTCTTGTATCAAATGCTATAAAGGCTACAAATAAGAATCTCACTAAACAAGTAACTTGCATTTGGCTGGCTTACAGCAACTAAAAACAATCATATAGAAACAATAATATGATGCATTATTAAGTAAATGTTAGTTGATAAGGAAGAAGTTTCGGATTTGACCATGGCTTGTTTGTGGAGCAAAAGATGTATTAAGTGGTGCGGATAATGATGGTGGAGGTTTTGGTACGGATAATGATGGTGGAGGTTTTGGTACGGATAATGATGGTGGAGGTTTTGGTACGGATAATGATGGTGGAGGTTTTGGTACGGATCATGATGGTGGAGGTTTTGGTACTGATAATGATGGTGGAGGTTTTGGTACGGATCATGATGGTGGAGGTTTTGGTACGGATAATGATGGTGGAGGTTTTGGTTAAGATGCAATTAAGGTGGCCTTGGTCAATGTCGATACATTTACACATCTCCAGAAAAGAATCAGAGAACTGAATAATAATATTGCCAACCTGCTTAAGTTGTCTCTGCTCATTTCTCATTGAAATAATTCGGAATATCTGGGTCTCTGGTGAAGTAGCCCTTGAATGGAAAAAGACATCTACAATATTGACCAAAAAGAGCAATTATACTGATGATCCTTTTATGTATCTCTTCAGTCGGTCCTTTGAAAATATTCGTATCATTCTTTCTTGAAAATCAATGGCTAGGTAGGAGAACACCAGTTCGTTTACTACTAGATGAGTCGTAAAGTCTTTAATGAAAGTTCTTTAAAGCATCATGGCATTTCTTCTCGTCGATCTGGAACTGAAATTCATCATTAAACGGAGGTTGCCGACCAACGTACCAAGTTCAAAAGGGTTCCACTTCGAACATATCGGGAATGTTACAACACACTGTGATGATGAGCTACGTCACTAAGCCCGCACTAAACAATGTTCCAGGACTTTAAAAAACACTTTTGACGAAGTTCGCCGTAATTTGATACTACCCATTCTTCTTATCATCGCATTCTATTACCGATTCAATCTTTGATGATTAGTTTGTACAACAATTTCACAACCTCCACCATCACCGATCACTTTCATAGAGATCAAACAGCAGTTTAGCTTCCCGCCCAGGATCTATCCTAAAAGTAGTAATCTTATCAACAAATTAATGTTGAGTTCAGATAAAGTAAAAACTCGTTGAATTAATCAACAGGCAATTGTGATTGTGGCAATGAAGTGCGATACGAGGCTTTCTGTTGGCTGAATCTTCACGATCCCAACAATGATATTGCGCATGTTTATGCAGGGTGATCTTAGCATCATTACACTAAAGTACTATTATCAACGGGGGGGGGCCTGTTAGGACTACAGCATCATAAAAAGTAATTCAAATACAATATAAAACCAGTTGGATCGAATTCAAAGGAAAAGAACATCTAGCCCATTTTATTTTCAGGAAAAGAATTATCAAAATCATGTTCAAATTCCTCTTTGGTCTCGATCTAGAAAGCAGAATTGGGTTCAAAGAGCGAATCTCCAAAGGAGCCTCTCTGTAACATTGAGGTCCTTGAAACAGGAAAGACATTCATCCAGCGTCAGTTCTTAACAACGGCATTCGAAGGGCTGCGTTATCATTTCCTGTGTTGTCGTTATAGGTAATCAGACTCGTGTTACTGTTGAGCGCAAAGATGCATGCTGCCCACCAAAAGCTCCCTTACATCCTCCACGTCCACCTCCCATTCTAAAAGATTACAATTTGCAACTAAACCTGCATCCCTCATTCATCCATCCCTTCATTCAGGGTGTCATTTTCCCCATGGCAATAGAATTGCATGCATAATGTATAAGTTTTGGTTCCCACCTCATAGTCTGCAACAGAGTCAAGTAATAAACAAATAATTTTGCCTGAACAGCAAACATTTGACCATATATTGTGAAATAACACAATGACAGCATTCATCGTATATTGGTTGATGATGTCTACCTTGTCATTCGGCAGTGATGGAGAGTACAAAATTTACAAGAGTGACTGTAGACGTAACGCTCTTTTCAAAGTTACCGACAGGGACAAAAAAGTGAATGATGGATTAGAGAAGACACTTTACGTTGAGTACCTCGTGGAGTGCTTGAAAGACTGTCTAGAGAACCACAATTGCTTGTCATTCAACTACAAGGCATCCAAAGGAAATAGCCAATGCGAGCTTCTCTCCTCAACGCTAATAAAGGGTGGTACGCTGGTAGAAGCAGCAGGTTGGAATCACTATGAGCCAGCTCCTCAGAAGGTATGTTTCTGTTGCAAAATCAAAGCATTGTGATTTAGCCTGTTTTTTTCTTAGTGGGTTATGTTGAGGAAGGCTATGGTGGCCTATACAAAGTCCCAACAAAGGAAGAAAGAAGAAAGTGAAAAGCTAAGAGGAGAGAGAGATCAGATCAAGCTTATTAATCTTAGATTTGAAAGATGGGAAGTTGTAAGATTCAGGAAAGCAAGAAGAAGGCAAGAAATTCCATAAATTGCATGTTCTAGGGATGAATGATGATTTGTGAGAAAGAGTTCGTGAAGTAGGCAGTGAAACTTGGAAGGGGTGTGAATGAGTTGAGCAAAACCTAACATGCAATTATTCGATCTTCTAGGAACTTTCTCATAACCGTGGTAGCTAAATTTTCATTGGCGCTAGCAACTAGCGTAAGCCACTAGGAATGTGCACTCAATTTTTGTGACCTTGCCAAACCCATTAGTGCACAATGAAGAAGAAAGGAATAGATCCTTCTAGTAGAATCGGAGTCCATTTATCAGATCAGAACAAATAGCTCGAGAGACGGCGACTAATAGAAGTCAGTCTATTGACTTGGATAGTTTAAGGTCACTTTTTTCAAAGCAAGATTTAGCAGGAGCGCCTTGAAGCGATCTGGTTGATTTTCTGAGTCCTTCTTTTCTTTGTGCGCTACCTTGTGTTAAAGATGAGACTTTGAAAAATACAATCTGCACCTTACATATCATGATGGGTTTCCCGAAACGGAAGAAGGAGGGAAATGGAACAGCTAGAAATGAAGGAAAGAACTTGGAAATGAGAAAGCTGAAAGTGAGATTGCAACACCGAAAAGGAGCGCTTTTGATTCGTGAAAGATAAATGCGAAAATGACGAGAAGACATTTTAGCAAGGACACCGTAACTGTTGCCAATTTTCTTTCTAAATAGAATTAGCTGCAATCAGAGACACAATGCAGAGTTGTTAGCACTCAAGCTGGGGCTCGCTAAATTAAGGTGTTTTTGAGTACGCCGTTTTAAACAGTTTCCCTCGTATTAAATCGAGAAAAACTTTAAACAGTTTGTTAGCAAAATGCTTGTCTCTAATAGCATGGCGGTACCGGAACAAGAAACAAGGAAACAGTCACTTTTTCGCACGCGATTACATTTCATTTTCGCCTACTGCAAACATTGTTGTTAGGCGATAGCAGAAAGAGAGAATAAAACACTAGAAGAGGAGATTACAGGATAGGGGAGGATATGGGGACAAGCGGGACAAGGGGGCAAGGGGGCAGAATGGGACGTGACAGGACAGGTCATGACGTCATAAAACTTTGCAATGGCTGCATTCACCAAGGATTGAATCGAGAACTGTCTGAAACGTTTTATAAAGTCGACTCTGGGGAAGATTTTACTGAATGCCAAATGCATGATTTAGGTCCATTAAGGGGATTAAAAACCGTAGCAAGTTTGTTGTATTAAAAAGTTCCCATCAACAATTGAATCAATGAATCGGAGCACTTGTTTCCTTTACAATTATTTTACTGAATGGCTGCTTCTATCATTTCAATAAAACAAATGTCACGTTATGGGTCATTTTGGCTTTTCAACTTCTTATGCAACTCTGAAGAACTTCTTCCATTAAGTTACACAGCGTTGAAGTTTAGAAAATTTCATTGCATTACTTTTGCAAGAGTGCTTTCATTAAAGCTTTCAAAACATGCAAAAAGCAGATGATTTCTTGAAATCTCGATTCACTACTTGCAGGGTAGTTGCCATTCTGCTATTAAGATTATCCGTCTTCTAGAAAGAGATTTCGCATGGTTTTGCAACAGAGCAACGTGAATTATCTATGTCCTTATTCGCAAAGTGGTACCAGCAAACGGATACAAGTGCCGGTTATTTCAAAGTAAATGCTAATCAATTGCTCAAACCACAGGTTGGCATGATCAGGATATTCGCCGTAATGTAGAATTCGATAGTCAACATAGAATTATCTATATTCACCATAAAGTGGAAAGCTGCCAATTCTACGTACAAATGCTTTCCTCGAAAAAGACCCACAACGTTTTCAAAAAGAGATACCGTCCTGATGAATAGACAGGCGTCCGTAAATCGCTTACATCCAAGGGAAATTCCTTTTGAAAACCCTATGGCAATTGATGAGTTTTGAGCTATGGTGCTATCGTCGCCTTTTGAGAGTTGGCTGGATGGATAGACGCACGAATGAATGGGTGTTGCAGCAAATCGGTGGCGATTGGAGACTGCTAAATAGCATTCATCACTCAACAAAACTATCCTATTATGGCCATGTGTCTCGAAAGTGTAATATCGATAATTATTGTCTAACCGGTATGGTATTCGGAAAGAGAGGGTGTGGAAGGTGCAAGACGAAGTGGAGCGGTGGCGTTAAGGATGTGACGGATTGCTCAGTGGTGAACAACATCAGAAAAACGCAAGACCGATCAAGCTGGCGAAGATTCATAAGGGAGGCAACGGCAACCCGTGGTGACGAGACAACCATCTAAAGAAGATGGCAATTGATCAAATTGTCAATTACATATCAATTTTTGTGCTGCTTTGTGACCAATCCTTTCGTGCAGTCATCCTCATCTATTCATAGCTGGACCATTGGTGCATCCACTTGGGAAGCAAATTATTCTCCCACCCTTTCTGTATTGGTGGTTATTATTTCGTGCTATCAATCCCCACCTAGCTCTTCAATCTATACCAAACAGCACAATTAGATCAAAGTCTATGCAAGAATTCGAAGCAAAACAAACAACACTGCAACTAAAATCCACTGTTTTCATTGAGCGGTGTTTTCAGAAAAGAACGAGCGACTGGCTCAGCTGATGCACTTCTTCAGCCAAGGCCTAAGAGCCTCAATCGTTGCTTCTCTGTGCCATCCAAAGAACCCCTGAAACGCTGCATATATGTTACACTTTTCTTCTGTTTTTCTGCACAGTATTCTCAATAGCAGCCTGAGTCAGTGTAATGGTACTCTTGAATTGCGAGATTTTTCATCATGAACATGCAGAGAATGTGATCATTTAAGCGTGGACCAACAAAGTCTGGTTCGATTCAGTTTGGGCTAACAGTTGAGCAATAAACGATTGATTTGTTGTGCTTTCCTTGCTTCATTTTTCTTCATGCTTCATCTTTCTTCATGCTTCATCTGAATGCCAACATTTTGAGAATCCCCAAGAAAACCTGGAAGCGATCAATGCCATCATCACCGCAAATTCTTCCTTCGATCAAACCTAAATACGCTTGCAAGAGAGTGACAACATTACTGCGCAAAGTTTATGGCCTTAAGAGAAGTTCATTCTTTCAAAACTGTTTCATATCCGACCAAAGGAACTAATGAATTGCATCATTGCCTTGGTGTAGCGTTCAAGCGAGAGAAATTATAACGCATGGTTCGAATCCCGCACGTGTCCCAATAAAAACCCCATTGGGTGGCTGTGGAAGTCAACGGGAAACCACCTCATAAAATCCACTACCCTAGAGGAAACTCAGAGCACTGTCTCTGGCGTCTGATAAGCTCGAAATCATGAAGCATGCAACGTAGCTGCCACTAAGAAGAGTGTATTGAGTGAATTTAATTTCTGTTTTGTAGATCACTCCTGGTTGTCAGGTGGCAGGGCAATCGTCTGCGTGCCCGCGAGGCTACATATGCAAGGATGCGTGCAAGCAAAACCAAAGGTTCCGTTGCACTGGTAATTTTCTCGGAATATGATAAAATCTTCTTACTTTCAAATCATTTTCTTCTTTGGTGAGCACTGTAGTTTCACAAAACCTGGGTCCAACTATAATCCTTCTTGGCAAAATATTCTCACAAAAAGCAATGCTCAGCAAAGTCATTATACACTAGGGGTATTTTCTTATTTAAGTATAGCATAAATATTCTGCTTCAAATCCGCTATCAGACTGTTGACAAAGTCGTCCCAACTGGATTTCTTTCTGCAACGTTTTTTGCTCTAAACGGCTTTCCTTTCAAACCTTCTTGTATTCTTATCATGTTCCTTACAGTTCAAATATTCCAGAACGTAGTACGAGTTTAACCGATAAATGGATGCATACCGTCAGTACTTATTGCTTGCCTCTCGTCCACAATGGGAATCTATGACCACTCTAGGACGATTTTGAAATAATAAGAATTGATACTACTTCCAGATTTGATATGTGCATGTCAAATATCATTGCAGATATCAACGAATGTGCTAGCAACCCATGCTATAATGGAGGAAATTGCAACAATCAAGTCAATCATTACAGTTGCTCCTGCGTCAATGGCTATACCGGCTCAAGATGCCAGACAGGTAAGTCCGGCCACATAAAAAATTGTGCTTTTCATCATGGCAAAACATGCATTTGAGAAAATTGCAACTCAAACCTTCCATCTATGACCTTTCAATTGAGTAAATCCACTGCCAAACATGATAATAACATATAAGAAGCATTCGCACAAACATCTGCCCAATTTTATTATCATAATTATACCTGTGATTAGGCAAGCTGAACCCAAAGCACCTATCATTAGGTAGAGATTTGTCTTTGTATGTTTAGTTTATATACATTTCGAAATTAAATTCTTAAAAGATTGTTGTCATTGTTACCATAAAATTGCTTACAGTTGGTCATATTACTGATTATATTTATTAGAATATTTAACTATAATCATTTACAATGGGAGAACTAAAAGGCCCATGAGATCTGAGACATAAACCCGGTGACATGAACTATCGTGTTTTCAACTCGCTAGGCTAGCTCGCGGTGACCGTTTAGCTAGGTTCTCCGTTAACGATGATGTTTGTCAGAAAATCAATAAAAGAAAGAGAGAGCAAGTGCAAATCTATCGTAGACAAAAGTGCTTCTATAAAGCATTTAACAAACATGTGCCAAGAGCAGAACTTTTCTGTGTGGCTTTTAAAACGAACTTTAAGTGTGGATAGTGTCCCTAGACAAGAATCGAATGCGTCCCAATGCACAAAGTGGCTACTGAAAAACGTTCAAAGACTGCACAATGCTCATAACATGAGCCCTGTAAAATGAGCCCACCAACGTGAAACCAGCGGCATAGGGTTGCGCATGGAGGCCTCGTCAAAGCAACACCACATACATCAACCTAAATCTACAACTTCCACTCCTCAAGCCTCTCCCTGGACGTCGGGTGACTGACCTGGGCTACCAAGTGGAAATTCCATTTTTCCTAAGGGCTTGGTTAGAGATCTATGGCTGGATGCAATCCTTTCACCAGCCAACAATCCAAATACGCTCTCGTATGCTTTAGTACGTTATCGTTGTTAGAAGCTAACTTTGAATAAATTGAAGATGGCACAACATGAACGCGACAGAATCTCTTTTGGTCGCCCCTCGCGATACGCAGTGGACACGCTGATCCTTTTCTGCCCCTGGTCAAGAATCAAATCTTACCAAATAAATTAAATTACCGCGGCGTGTAATTGCATATTTCTGAATTATCTATCCGAGTTGGACAAAAGCTGTTTTAATTAATGTTTCTCATTTTTGTTGTCAGCTCCAAGCTCTGGTGGTAAGTTCTGGGGATAATTTGCACACTCGTCAACAAACAATTGATCCAAGTCAGAGTTGGTATGGCGACAGTGCTGGGTATTGCAACGTTCTTCTGTCGCGAAGACTATTCCGTTTTTCAAGTCAAATTCAGTATCTATTCAAAACTCAATGTCATTCATCAAATGGGGTAAGAGCACGCCAGCAAGGACGTAACAAGAGGGCAGTCTAAATTTAAGGACACGTTGACAGTGATTGCATTTCAAAGATGTTTGGCAGGGATCCCGACAAGAAGTGTTGTTTTTCTATTCTCATATTATTGTGCATGCATCAAGAAACCACGAGGGACGATACAACCAGGACCGTGTCAATTTTGCGACCGAAGTATGAAACTGTGTAGGGAATACAAATGAAGAACAACAAATAAGAGCATAATTACGAATAATGCCAAGAAGCAACAACAACGAAGTGGCACAATAAGGAATCCGTTGTCTTCTTCTGAGGCATCCCACATTTTTAAGACCCTTTTTCCTACGCAAGTAGGCTTTCAATTGGAACACAATTACTCCGCTTCCTTTTGCCTCCCATCTAAACCAGTTGCAAATTTTGACTGAAAATATAAGAATTCGAAAATGCCTGCCAAAGTAAAGTTTTCTGAAGACGCAGCTTTTTGAAGACATTTCTACCCCTTGCAAAAGGCAATAAACTATAGCGTTTCGCGCACGAATTTTCAAAAACGATCCAAAATCAACAATTGAATAGGCTTGCCAGTTATTGACGGCATCGAGCAAAATGTGTGAAAAAATTTTCGCGAAAATATCACTGCAATCAAGGCTGATAACAGAATTTCAGGTAAAGCTCGTTTGAAATGTTTGAGTCGCAAGAGCATCTAGCGAGAAAAAGGAATCTCCTCATTTTAATACACTTGAGTAATCAATTAATCATGCGTACTTATCCGCTCTTATAAACATGAAAACAAAATTGTTTGAAGATTCATTTATCTAGGCGGGGCCCAATTATGATGCAAACAGCTACTTGTTTAGATCCACTGGGAGTCTTTTTATCACCATATGAGATGGTTTATCACGGGTATAATTTTCCAAATAGCGAATCCTGAATGGCGTTTGCAACATTATAAACACAATGACAATGCAAATTGGTATTTGCTGCATCATAAAACTGACAATTTTACTGAACAATTAAACTGCTCCTTAAGTATTTGAAATTCTGTTAATATCTCACTCTGATGAGCATTAGCCTCGATACAGTAATATGCATGGTCCTTAAACTCTGGAGACTGCTGGCTTGTGATTCTACCTTGGCAGTAAAGAATTTAAAAACTGTAGGCAGTGCTGGTATTGTGGGTAATTTGCAATGCTATCATGCTAGAAGCCTGGTTTTGATCCCCCATGGAAGCAACTTCCAACTTACCCTCCAGTATGTCCTCATCAGTACAACTCAGCCCTCATCGTTTCGAGGTCAAGAAAAGACCACTCCTTAATCTGGGACAAAATTTGGCTCTTAACGACAATGCAAAATGCTCCCATCGAATGAATGACAGTTTCGAAAAACTTTTATCAAATAGTCTACTCAAATTCTCGCCCTAACGTGATCGATTATTTTGAATTAAGTCCAAATAAATCTTCAGATATGCCTGCTTTGCTCACATGTTTTATTCTGTAAATAATTCCCCCTTTCTTTGAATTAACATTTTTTTTTAAAGTGACTCGTCAGATTCAACACAGAAATGCATAAATAGAGATTTTTCTATCTCTTGTAAAAGTTATGTAAGGATTTTTATTGTGTTTGTTGTAGAAGTAGATCAAATGCTATGAAATGCTAGGCTTACCACGATATGTGCACATGAATACAACCACTGTATGATAGAGATGCACAACAGATAAAGATGTTTAAGTTTCTTACGCTAACTCTTCAAAAGACTACAAAAATGGGAGATTTTACGTATCTCATTAGCGGTATTTTTACTCATCACCATTATCGTGTCGTCAAAGTTTTCCCATCCAACTGTTAACGCAGTTCACAGCAACAGGGCTGTAGGCCATCAGATCGGCTATGGAGCATTTCTGTGGCAGATATGGGCATTGCAGTTCATGGGAGTTGTCTCTTGTGCAGTGCCACCGTAACATGTGGTTTCAACTGTCTTTCTGCCCCAATGAACGAGTAATTGGTTTAGACAGAGTATTGTCATCTTTCAGCAGTGATTCTTACCGTACTTGTAGCTGAACTTTTCCACATATTAATCTGGTTCCTTACATAAACAGAGCTGATACCTTGTCAATGGTTGGATCAACTCAAAATTTTCGAGTACCCATTTAGAAGTGCGACCTTTGAACTAGGCTTTATTGCTCGAAGGAAAGGCTGCTTTCGATACTTGCACGAATCACAGATGCTTTAGTTAAAGCAGCTTTTTGAAGCTTCAAGTTGTGGTGAATAGTACAGTACACTAACTTTTGAAAGACGACTGAAAAAACTGAATGGAAAACTTCTGGCTTAACAGTGAGACTTTAGGCTGGAAAAGGGATGGTACATTTCCTCCGTTCTTGATCAAAATTTCTTATTAAGTGAGTACAAGGGAGTCAAGACAGAGAAAATGATGGCTACAAAATTCAGCTCTGTGTGCAATAGCATAGCATTTAGTAAATTCATTGCACCAAAACTCACCAGGGCCCTATGTTATTGATGCTTCTCCCAAAAGCAGCCACTTGGACACCAATTCTGATAAGTCCTCCAGGATGAAAGAAGGTCCAAAATGCTGCATGCTGATATGGAACTTCCATCAACGTGCAGTTGCCTATGCTGTATTTTTATATTTTTAGTAAAATATGTTGAGAAAAAAGGTCATGGCGACTTATACAAAGCCCCGAAAATAGAAGAAAGAAAAAAGTGAAAGGCTAAGAGGAGAGGGTGATCAGCTCAAGTTTATTGATCTTAGATTTAAAAGATGTCAAGTTGTAGGATTCAGGAAAGCAAGTGGAAGGCAAGACGTTCCATAAGTTGCATGTTCTTGGGATGAATGATGATTTGTGGGATAGAGTTCGTGGATTAGGCGGTGAAACTTGGAAAGAGTGTGAGTGAGTTGAGCTTCTGGTGGTCCTGACACGCCTCATAGGAACAGGAATGATCTCCCTGATCTCCTGAGAGCGATCACGAAACGCAGGATAGGTTCAGTGGAGAGACGGGTAAGAGAAAGGCCATTTTGTTTTTTCGAGTCTACTGAACTTCTTGATGGATACCGTAATACATGGAAAAGCCCAATCACCAATGCACACAATGAAACTGGAAAGAAGATCGGTACGAGATTATTACCTAAAAATGGCTAATGCAATCCGCACAATCATACAGAATTGCCTATTCCCACGCCTGGAACTAGAGAGAGCTCATTAATCTCTTTCCCGCTAGGTGAAATCTAATCTCTTTGTTGAACTTGAGCCATTGACCATAACAGATCTGTGAGCAGGTGTCTTACCACTTCATCGATCTTGGATAAATACTGCAAAGGGATGCTAGATGTTCCACTTGATTCAGCAGTAATACTACAAACGCTTATCGATTTTCCATTCATAAGCCATAACATGTATCTCGAGTATACAGGTGGTTTGAGTTAGCCATTAGATTCATCAGGACTATTTATCAATAAATAAAATCTGTTCTACACATGCTCTACTTGCTAGTAACGAAGGAGTGACTTGTTCTTTCAGCATTGACTTCGAGCAGCTGGTTAATGCAAAAGCTCTTTTGTGGATCGCAAAGTCAAATGTGTTGAAAAAAAAATGCGGACTGTTTCGATTTTTCTTGCAGCTTGGTTTCTTCACCAAACAGAAAGCTACTTAATTCACAGAGATGGCTGCAGAAGAAACTCCTTGTTTAAACTTGGCAGGAGGAATGCCAAAGTGACAGGTGGATTCATCATGACCACTAAAGCAACTTCTATTGGAGAGTGTGTGAAGAAGTGTCATGCGATTTCATCATGCCTAAGTGTCAATTTCAAGCCGAATTCAGCTGAAAAGAACTGTGAGCTACTGAGCAACAAAATGTCATCAGGTACATCATCTGATGTTGCAAGTTGGAAGTATTATGAACCAGTGGCATCAACGGTAAGGCTAAAAGACGTTGTCATTCTGAATTTGAGGCTAATAGTATGAGCTAATTGTTTCAATGACAAGGTGGGAACTTCGGTTATGCTTCGTGTTCATTTCTACCTCCAAAGCACCAAGCTTTGCTAGATGCTTGTTTTCCATTAGACACTGTTTTTCTTACGAATGCCCTTTTCATCATTAGTTACAGATTAACCAGCAACGGTTTGTTCGCCTAACGATAACCAAAAAATTGCTATCGTCGTTCTTTTTGCTGCATTTTCTAATTGCAGCTACTCCTGCAACTGGCAGTCACCTTCTTAAGGTTTTTAGCAGCACTTTGGCCTAACCATAGGTCCCGGATGAGGTGAAAAATAGTCTTAAATTACGCCCCTTTCCCACATTTCCTGTAATTTATTGTACTGCTCAGATTGAAGATGAAGTAATATCATGACACATGATGCCCCGAATGAATGTTGTTCCTAATGAAGCGAATGTTTCTACAATTTTCTCGACCAGTGATTGATGGTGTGGACGAGTGGTTAAGTCGCCGTATTTCGAATCTTGTGAGGTCTACTCTCGTGATTTCGAGTCACGTCATCGGAACCACTAACCACAAACCAATAGCCAACTCAGTGATCCATCCTTCCGAGGTCCGTACATGAGTACTCAGAAGTATATCTGAGGGATCAAGCACTGGACACACATTGAAAACAGCTAATCTAAAGATGAAGTGCTTCATCCAGTACAAAGATTCGTTTGTATTATCATTATTATTATTCTATGATTCCTGTCATGTCCATCACTGCATTTTAAATGGACTTAAGCATGTTCCTGGTTTATGCGTACAAGAATATCGCCACATGTCAATATCGCACTGCTGCCAAGGAACTGCGTGCTAAACAAGTGAAATAAGCATTCAATGACAAACATAACTGATTAAGCAGTGTTCCCATAACAAGGATATATAAAGAAGTAATGGGACACTTAAGGAGGCAGATTAAGGCAGTTACACTTGGTCGCAATGCCTGAATAAAAAAGTGGCACCGTGGCGTAGTGGTTAGGCATGCGGACTCATAACACAGGGGTTGCAGCTCGATTCCTCAGATCACGTCACCTAAGATCGACTTCCCTAGAAAAAACTTAGATCCCTTTCTCTGACTTCTGCTACGCTTGAAATCGAGTATGCAACGCAGCAATACCAACGGGATGATGCAATAGATGCGATCGGTGACCTTCCAGAAAGAGGGTAAGATATATCAGGCTAAGAAATCAGTCAAGTGCCGCACTTTTGAATTTTGCTTTGCTTTGAAAAAGGAGCCAGTATCACAGCAATTACCCAAACAACCGTTTATAATCCTCTACTCAAAGAAAACGCCATTCACTGAAATGAATAAATCAGATTTTCTACAGCTAATTAGTACCAGCAGTATGCATATTCTGTCTATTGAGAGCATTTATGTGATAATGTCAATGCTTCTCCTCAGGGAGGGTATTATCCGTTGACTCAACTATAGTCATATTTCGGATGGAAGTCGGCTATTTGCTTGACGAAGGTCACGACTTTCAGTCACTCTGAAAGATTCATGGCGTGAAAGCAGTGCCCTTGCGGTGGGACAGTCGGGAAAGTTAAGCTCCTTCAATTGGAGAATCTGAACGATTGCAAACTATTTTTGTGCGAGAAACCGGTTTTGATCCCCCATTGAGGCGACTTCCAATCTGCCTTTGAGAATGCTTCCCCTGTCCTTTCGAATGCTCGCCCCCAATAAAACTTAGTGTTGCATGTTTTTCCCGAGGTCGAAAAACTAGTGATAGTTCTGGGACTGACTCCAATCCTCTGCGATGCGGACATCATCCATCAAGTAGACCGCAGCTACAGAAAGACTGTTTGCTATCGAAATGTCTACGTCAAAGTTGGAAACAGCGCTTTGCGTTAATAACTCAGTTGTAGAAAGCACCATGCAAGTGACATCTAAAATCTTCAGAAGTCCAACTTAGAATATAAGCCGAATGATGCAATAAATTTTAGTGAGACATTCCCATTGCAAAATCTACCTAGTAACAGTTCTTCTAGGAGATTTTCTCCAATTGAGCCTAAAGGTTTGACTATTGCCAGCCGCTAACAGATGGTATCAACTGAGTTGTTGTAATAGAAAGTTACTAGAATGTGTTATCCTAAGTGTACCGTATGTTCAAGATTCAAGAGATGACTGACCCAGAACTAGGGCCGCTTTAAAAAGTGAAGGACCTTGAACTACAAAACTCGGGCCCCAGCCTCGGAATCCATTAAGATAAAAAGAACCAAGGAAATAAACGAGGCTAATCATTGTTTTATAATCATAATCATATGGGGCGAGTAGCCCGGACCGAATTGACTATTTCCCTCCATAGCTCTCTATTGTCCATAGCATTAAGAAGATCTGCAAGTTGTACACCAGTGTCTTCTGTAAGTAGCTTTGGGTATGTCTTGACAGGTCTTCCTACTTTAGCCGTTCCATATAATGATAGTGATAATAATACGAATATTTATACAGGAATTTACACTTCAACATGTAATACTGTTATCAACGTGTGTCCTAGTTAAATTAATTGGAAAAAGGAAACAGTAAAAACCTAACCTACTATGAAAAAATCAAAACAACTTACATTGATATTAATGGAGCTACTTACAACGGCGATAAGAATACATTACATGAATATCTAAAACTTTTCAACTAAAATGCTTCTTGAGAAGCTTATCATAGTCGCTGAAAGATTCAGTTTTTCTGATGTCAATTGGCAGATCATTATTAATTTTAGCAACCATGAAGCGAAGGACTTGAAGAGCCTTTTCAGTCTTAATTCTAGGGAATTTTACGAAACATTGATGATTGCTTGTCTTTGTATCGTGTTTTTGTACTTCAAAGTACTGACGAAAACTATCACATGTTTCTCTGTCTATACAATTGAGGACGAGTTTGCATGCTCGAATGTTATTAGCGTTTATTACGGATAGAATTTCTGATTGAGCTGACGCGTTCTTTGAATAACTTTTAAGGAGCGATCATAAAACGACGAAAGTCTGTTTGATTGGGTAGTGGCTAACTTAAGCTGCAAAATTCCGCAGTAAGTAAATGTAGGCAAAATCATTGAGCGACATATTCTCCTTGCAGAGGTCAAATCAAGATAGTCCCTGAGACTTGCCTATAATCTTAAACTTCCTGATGCATGTTTGTAGCATTTCTCAAAGTGTGAATTAAGGCTTAAAGAGCTGTCTACTTTGGTGCCGAGATATTTGCAGTGAGCGGTATTCGATATATTGGAGCCTCGATGCATGGCGTTGAATGTATCACTTTGTTTGGCTACCATCTGCGACGTTCCAAACAGAAGGGGATTCAGTTTTTCCTTTATTCAAATTGATTTATCAGCTCATTTTGGTCTAGCCAGTCTGCAATGACATTCAAATCTGCGGAAATCTTCGACTTAATAACTTTGATATCCTTATCGGCAACATAGATGACAGTGTCGTCAGCATACTTAATGATTTTTGCACTGCCGATTGTGTCTGTGATATGATTAAGAAATATGATGAATAACAGGGGACCCAAGATCGAGCCTTGCGGTGCTCCTTTTAGTACATCATTAGCGTTGGATAGGCAGTTGTCATAGCTCACCACTACTGATCGGTTGAAAATGTAATCTGTAAGCAAATTTAGCTCTTCATCACGAATTCCATATTGGGGCAGTTTGTCTAACAAGTTTGAGTGACTTCTCGTATCGAATGCTTTCCTTAAATCCATAAACGCTGCACCAACCAATTTCCCTTCGTCCACATTTTTTCGTATGTCATCCAATAAGAGGGTTGCTGCCAACTCCGTTGAAAGCTTAGGCCTAAATCCAAATTGAAAGGCAGACAACAACTTATTTTGCTAAATAAATTCAAAGACTTGCCGATGCACAACCTTTTCAACGATTTTTGATAGAACCGGAAGAACCGAAATTGGCATGTAGTTGTCGAAATTAGAGTGGGAGCCAGATTTATGTATTGGTACAATTTTTGCACGTTTCCAGTCTTCTGGAAAGAGGCCTGTCTGCAGTGAAAGATTAATAATGTGTCAGAGGAGCTGATATGGTACGTGGAGCATCCTTCAACAAACACGGTGGTATATTATCAATGTCGGCTGACTTATTTCGCTTAATAGATTTAAGATATTTTTCGACTTCTAGTTTTGTTACTGGCCGAACATTGAATTTCTTGTCAGTTCTTTTTCGTACAGGCCTAGCGGGTTTCCAGGCGAAGTTGCACAAAGGAATGGCTCTTTCTCGTAAAGTCTTTAGGATTGTAGTGAAAAGTTGCAAAAGCCATTTGCCATCTTAATCGCATCGGTTATTTGTTCACCTTGTGAATCGAAGGAGTGTATCGATGATCCCGCACTTGACTTGGTTGGATATATAGACTTAATAGTCTTCCAAAACTGACTTGGATTTGCAGAGTTTTCTTTCAGTAGATTTTGATGATATGATGACTTGGCTTTTTGGATCGCTATCTTAACCTTGTTTCTTTTCTGTTTACATTTGGATATATCCAATTCAGCCTTAGTTCTTCTCGATTTATGGAGAAGCTTATCTCTGTCCATGCTTAGGGTCCCAAAGTGATACGTCGCTGATTAACTCCTCCTTTCTTCTGAAGCAATGCCCTGTGAAACCTGTCCTTCTTTCCCTGATAATTGAGGAGATCCTAGGCAGCTTCCCATACAGTGGATTGATTGTTGGATGCGTCTTCCAGTTTTAATCGCTGACTAACTGTTGCTTTATAAACACCGCAAAAATTACATTGTGAGGACTACTGAGACTCAGGAGGCTTGGGTGATTGCTAATACAGCCCTACTTCAAGAAGCCCAGGCTCACAGTCAATTCATTCTATTCAACTTTGCATTCAGGTAACACCGGGCTGTTTGGTTCTTGGCAGTGGCAGTGCTTGCTCGCCTGGATACGCATGTGAAGATCGCTGCAGTGGCTCTGAGCGATTTGCATGTGTAGGTAAGTCAGAAACCCATCCAATTGACTGAATGAATCATATAGATAGTGTGTACTAACAGGGACTTAATGAATGAACCAGACAACCATCTCCACAGATATAAGAGGATGTGTTGAAACGAAGAATCTCCGCTTAATGCACATGTGACGTTGGCAATGCATTTTGCAGCTAAATGGAACATATCAAGTGTTGCTATTTACTCAAGAGCAACTAACATCAGTAAATTTTATATTCTCATTATATTTCAAAGCTCCCTTCTTTACCTGCATTTCATTGACTCAAATTAGATATCAACGAATGCGAGAGCAACCCATGCCAGAATGGAGCAATCTGTTCTAACCTGGAAAATAAATATCAGTGCACTTGTCATCCTGGATATGCGGGAGTCAACTGTGAAACAGGTAAGAGCTTTAAGCTCACCTTGCAACAAGGTAAAGTTGAGTCCGATACTTGAAACAAGTGTCGGGAAGAATGATGCTAAAGACGTGTTCTCCTGAGCCATTGCATTGTGCGATAAACGGACCGTGCTTCTCAAATTTAGGCTTTTTTTCTATAAATTCAATAGAAATTATAATACAACAAACAGATAAACTAAACGAAGTTACATTGTGCTAGTCACAGCGGAAATGGACACATGGTCATCGAGTTCCCATTATGAATAGCATTTATGCTAGGTGGATAGATCGAGGGTAAAGAGAAATGTGAAGGAGAGTGCCTCGAGCCCATGGCTTTTTGCAAAGTCGAAATGTCTTCTAACCACAATGACACATCTTTGCTACCTTGCGAATAAGAGAGATGAAGAAGCTAAAGAATTTGTGCTCACACTATGACATAATGGCTGGGATTGATGTCTGGTTGAAATAGTACCGAATGAAATCCGGCTTCATTTACACCACAACGCATCTACACTGCAGTATCAAGGGAAAAGTAACTTCAACCTGGCATGGTTTTATACACACATATGTCCTTGTCTAAAACGGTTCTAAAAAAATATGACAAGGAAAGCTTATGTTCTGGAATTGGTTTGTTTAGGCAGAATTTCTATCTGGATTTGTAGTAGGGTTTGACTAAATCTTGCGCATTCTCAAGGCCTTGCGAAAATTAACTCGGATTGAACTGGGTTTAAACCGAACTATATAGCTGGTTCAACAAGTTTGGATTGAAGCAGTTTACCTACATTTACACTAACGAAATCTCACCAAGGCTACTTCAACGCGGGTTGAGCCGGGTTAGATCACGTTCAGTATAAAATTCAAAGGTAAAAGGTCCTTCCTTCGATGTTTTGTTGACAAAGGCAGTAATAATTTCCGATTTTAAGTCTTTGGATCATGCATTTGTGAATATTACTGGAAGCACTGCGTGTTTAGCTCCAATCCTGTGCCCCAAAGTGCTGAGTGGTAATTACAAAGCAAGTAGCATGGAGCATTTTAAATCTTGCACTACTTGAACCCGGCATTATGCCCAAACCTACCTTATAAGAAGGCTAGCTATCTACTATCAGGTCCAAGATGCGGCTAATGTAACGTAGAGATGACTAGAGGCTTTGAATCTGGTCATAAAGCATATTGCACCTGGATGAATTAGTTAAGAGAGATTATCTAAAGCTTTATTTCCCCTTGCCTAGACATAAATGAATGCCAAAGTGGCCCGTGTGTTCACGGTGGTACATGCACCGATCACATTAACAGATACTCTTGCCGTTGTCCATTTGGCTTCGCTGGTTCAAGATGTGGTGAGTGCTGATTTGCTTAAGATGTTTATTGTGACTAATATGATAAATTATGCTTTTTCTACAGGCTTCTGCTGCAAGATGGTGTCACTGGTGTGAACTCTCAAGCATCTGTTCCACGTCTTCACGGCGGGTTGGGTTAGGCTTTTTATGGTCAGATGCCCTTCCTGCTAATCTCCTACCGGACCCGCACGAAAGGCACCTGACAATAACAATCTAGGCCGAACCGTCATGAAGGCATGGAACTGATACTTGAAAGTTCACACCACCTTGCTGCAGAAGACTCGGGTGCACGATAACCTGATGCAGCTGACAGGGTCGTCGTTTGTCACTGCACTACGTGCTGCTCAGGGTTGACACCGATGACGTGATTTCATCAAGGAAAGTGTCATGACCAGTCACGTCTGACCGTATCGTGCAACGACGACAGCCCGTCCTGCCATCAACCTTTTCCACCATCTGCGACACGCAGAAAATACGCTGGCCCTATCATACTCCAAGTAACATGCAGACGATATGATAAAAGATTCTAATGTGACTAGGTTTATCGATATGATTGAATGTGATGCAAGCAATTCTTGTGATTAACAAACTTAAGGAGATTTGAAAAAGGGATGATTGGAAAGGGTATTAAAATACCGCTAGTTTGTATTTTGCCAAATCAATGAACTCAAAACTAACCTGGGAATTGTGAAAATTTCTTCGAAAAAATTGCTGCAGTAGGCTTAATGCAATTATTCTAAAAATTCAAAATGGCGGCTTGTGGGCCAGCTTTCATTGAGAGCCGGATGCTTCCAATTCAAAGGTAGACATTGGATGTCAAGGAATTCAAAAACGTGACTTTTATGGCTACTGTGATTTCCACTATTGATTGATATTGCTGATGTGATAAAGGTTATCCATTCATATGATTTTTGCGAGTTTAAGACATTTCTTTTATAATGAATACTGACCATTTTGACTGTACCAAAGAAGTTTGCTAGTGGTCTCTATGGCAAGCTATTTTCCCTGTTTCAGAATGCCTTCTTGTCTGCATCGGTTGACAGCCCAATAACTTCAAAAGCATTATCTGGTGAATTTTTACAAGGCTGGCAGACGAGACAACTGACTCATCCATTGCTTGATGCTTGCCAAAGCGTGCTCATTGATCCAGTGGCTGCAGGTGTGTTCAATGTGGCAGAAATCTACTCCGTCGTACAGAAGTAAAATTAAGAATTGAAACAGTACTATTAAGGCTGCATTCCCGTTCCATCATCTAATTCGTCAGGGAAATAGAGGATAAAAAGTACACGATGTTGGAATGCATACGCTGATATGCCCTATTATTCATTCTTAATAGACACTGAGAAGTTTTCTGCTTATCGAGCAGTGTCCAGGTCCTTGTCATCCTGTAGTGCTGTTTTTATATATGCTCACAAAGCAATTACAATAGAATGCAATGGCGTAGTAGTACTGTTTGTTTAACTGTCACACTCTTTCCCCAACATCCTGGGTGATAAGCAGAGGGGCCTCCAGTACTATTTATCAAGTCTTCTTTGTAACCCAAACGAGCACTCAAGCCTCTACTCACCCTATTAATCAAGCACTCTGCCATTGGACTATTTGTATGGTCAAAGTCTATGCATATTGCATGAATCATAGAGCATCATGATAGATAATTCATAGTTCGTCGATCCTGGCTTTATCAGAAATCACACTCATTGCCAATGTTCGATCAAAGGCAAGCATCATTCACAGAAACGGCTTTTTAAAACGTTTTGTTAACAGTTGCCCATGCAAGCAAGTTTTTCTCACTGATTTTCTAGAAACAGAAAATTAAAATTGTTCCTCTGGCGTCATTTGCTTCAGAAGTACTACCTTACAATGGCATTCGAGCTATGCATCTAATAAGGAATTGTGTTTCATGAGCCCTTCAACAAATTTGATTGAACTGAATTGACATGAACTGAATTCTCTTGAAATGAATTGACTTGAAGTAAATCCTATTGTCGTCGAGTCTTTCCCGCAAATGTGCATTGAGGGAAAGTGGTTGCAGAGTCCGTTACGAGCCGAGAAAAATGAATCAAGATCACTTTTGGTGGTCGATATCCAGGGACACCAGCGTGCAGGTTTCTGCATCGTTCGCAATTGAATCCTATGAACTGACTCGACTTGGACTGAATTCTCTTGAGCTGAATTATCTTGAGTTGAATCGACTTGAACTGAATGGATTGATTCTCCAACTCAACATAGCAACGTAAAACCTTGCATGCACTATTGGATTTTTCTTCCAATACTCGTATTCTTTAAAATGTTGCTAAGAATTGAGTAATATATGTTAGTAGAGAAAACAATTTAAAGACTGCTTCTTGGAGTGTTGTCGCAAACAAATACGCTTGACTTACTTCGTTATTGTAAAAATTTTAATTTCATTACCTTCTGGGCCTCATCATCATTTTGATACAGAGTAGCATTTCTATTGCATAGCTCTATTATACCAATTATGCAAATCAGCTGAACGTAACCTTACCATTCGATGCACGTTGTTTCACGGTCCATTCCTGTGGCTTTCAAGCTTTTGGTGGTGTGGAGCCTGTAGGAAGGATTCCATTGGCTCTAGGAGCATATGTGCAACAATTCGATTGCCTCAAGCAAAAAAGCAGTTAATTAAGTAATAAGAGCAAATGGAAATATTCATTTTGAGATCCATTTCCAGTAAGAACACCAACTGTAAGAAGCATTTAAATGTAGAAAAGCAATCTATTCCTGCAACTACAATTGCTATTACCAACTTCAGTCTGCATCTACACAGGAGAATAAAAAATTACCGTCAATCATAGCATTTGTATAAAATTTGACGGTGCCCCCAGACTGTACTGGCAGAGCCCCAGAGCTCCGTAAAACCCTTGCTCAAACCACTAGTCTATTCAGTGCAACAGTATTCTACTTTGAAGATAAAACAGTGGAATCTGTAATCAGGCATTAATCAAGGTTGTAGGGAAGCTAGTGAATACAGCTCAGCAACCTGCTTTAAGGTAGTTTTTTATTACCCTACAAATGAACTCAGCTTGGTCCTTCACTATGGTAATCAACATTTAACGTATTTGTAAGTGGGTTGAAAAAGTAAATGAGCTTTGCAGCAAAATGTCTTTTTATTTTCTTGGCCAGTCTTCTACATTTAATCCAATGAAGTGTCAGCAAATTGCTATTCTTACAATTCAAATGCTAGGCGTAATTATATCACTGTGTTGCTGCAATTAAAAGAATTAAATATGTATGAAATTTGAAGTATTACGTTATGGGTAGTTGAATAAATCGCTCCAGTGCTTAGTATTTTAGACCATTTGTTGCTGGCGCCATTTTCTTTCTGATTTATAGGTATTAGACCAGGGATCAGCAACCAGTAGGCCTCATCAACATGTTTCATGGGCCTCCAATGGCCTAAAAGCGTAAGTCCTGTTTACATTACACCTTTAATCTGGGTTGAACCTGGGTTAACGTTAACCTTGGTTATAAATTTTGTAGTCTAAGCGCTTTCAGCTAATCTGGGTTCAACCTTGGCAAGCCAACCATACTCTGGAGGTGAGTTGTGCTCAGGTGATTTTGAAGATGCAGTGTAGTCGAAAAGTGGGCTTCACCCGGGTTCTACTAATGTTAAAGTTATTCCAGGTTGAAAATTTTAGCGTAAGCAGAGCTACTGATTGATATTGATTAATTGTTCTGATTGATCAATCAATCGAATTGGTTCTTTTCCTTTTTTTTATACACATTATTCTCCCTAGATGTCAAAGGTAGAAATTTGGACACTGAGAAGCCTTTTGCTTATCAAGCACTGTCCAGGTCCTTCCTCTCGGTGTGACCACACCTCATGATTCCTACGCCTGGAATTACAGAGAGCTGGCGACCCTCCTCACTCAAGTGAAAGTTTAGCTGAGGTGGGACTCGAACCACTGACCATAGGATCAATGCGCAAGAACAATTGGTTTGGCTAAACTATAGTGTATCTTCTATGTTTTTGTGTGTGGGCCGCGCAAGTTTTACATTTTGAGCATCCAGGCCATGATCTAAAAAGATTGTTAACTTCTGCAGTATACAATAAGGCACATGCACCATAGCAGTGACTTTGAAGTTGTTATCGCTTCAGCGGGTCCCTCATTGTAAGAGAATATCTTATAATGCAAAGCAGCGTCTTAACGCAAATCGTCACCAATGCCTTCTTCTTTTCCTATCAGTCTGAGAGTAGTTGACGAAGTTTGCTACATTCGATGTCTTCCAGCTCTTTGGTATTGTCAGACGTGCACAAGACTCCGTCGCAAACGAGTCAATGGTTGGGGTCATTGCAGGCATGTTTCGTCTTCAACGTACCCATGTGCTTCAGGCCATGTCGTGTGGACGTGTTGGCATCTGTGGAAAGTTTCAAGAGCTGTAGACACTGGTGGCCAAAGCTATTTCAAATGAGATTTTTTGTCAGATCTACTTGTCAAAAAATTGAGTATTATGATCAGAACTAGATAGACTACGCAGTGATTCCTATTAGAAAGATGGATAGATAGATAGATAGATAGATAGATAGATAGATAGATAGATAGATAGATAGATAGATAGATAGATAGATAGATAGATAGATAGATAGATAGATAGATAGATAGCATTGATTCTAATCAACATTTCTGCATGAAGAGCATTATCTCAAAGTGTTCAAGGGGAAAGTACAAATGACCATAGCAGACTCAACTCTTCGTGATGTTGCTAATGCATGTAATGTACAGTGATGTGACAGATCTTACGTCTCTTCGATTAAATAAGAAAAAGTAGGACTGTACCTCTTTCGCCCTGCCCCTCTCTTCTCCTCTTTCTTTTCTCTCTCCATCGTCAACAGAAACCACTGGTGTTGGCATTGTTATGGGATCAAAATGGTGCTAAATGTAGACATATGTACTGCGTCAAAGGAAAATATGATTTGGGGAAACATTGAATTCAACTGGTGACAAAGATTATGTGTCAATAATCTTTTTCAAAGGAAAATATGATTTGGGGAAACATTGAATTCAACTGGTGACAAAGATTATGTGTCAATAATCTTTTTGGAAACAACGATGCACTTGTAGATGAGTAAAAGGTTTTTTGTACGCAACGATCTTATTCAAGGCAAGGTTTTGGATTGAATTATTGAATTGTGACATTATGTTGCTGATTCATGCAATTTTCGCTACCTGCCATCTGACAAGAAGCTAATCTTCTTTGATCTTCATCATTTTGCATGTGCTAAACAGTAAACTTCGCAATCGTTGATCTGAAGCCATAGCCCATCAAAACGAGACAAGATGTCAACTGCAATGAATTACGCGAATGATTTTGCAAGACACACGGCTTGCTGAAGAAAAATGAAGAAATTCTAGGCCTTTTAGCAATACAGCCATTATCTCAAAAGCTTTTGAAATAATCTCACATCAACTAGATTCACCCATTTTAGTTCTTCTTGAAAACTCTGCTTCATTGCAGCTAGAATTTCGTTAAAAAAACGCTGCTTGACATAGGTGAAATTTTTTATGACTTTACGAGTCATAGTTGGAAAAAATCTGCCACTTACAGGGGCAGGCATGTATTGTATCCTAGCTAAAAAGCTTAGTGCAAGATATTCTTTCAAATCTTGCAGATTTCTTGAAATAACAAATCTCGTATCGCAAATAATGGGTCAACGCTTCTCAGGGAAGGTTTCACACAAAGCGAGACAATGTGAACCGGTTTTGCAAACGCTCAAACAACTGAAATTGGAAAGATGTGTGTGTTTTTGACATGTATCATTGAGTTAATCGGACATTGCGACTGAAAACTGAGTGCAGCTAGCTCTCCTAGGATGATAACCATGATCGAAAGTCTCTTGTGAGAGAACAAGACACGAGACTTCGAATTCCCACCTTAATGCATTACCACATGACTGATATGATAAGAAACTGTATTTCGAACTCTAATTGTTTTTATGGCATTTTGCTATAATGTAACACAGCAACAATAGTTTTCACGTAATCAGGGAACTTTTGTTTCCCTAACTATGAAAGAAACAATTACGGGTCCCAATCTGGAACCATAAGGAATTGATACAGTAACTTACTCCATAGAGTTCATTAATCATTCATCTGTTTAAGGTGAGCTGCAATTCAATAGCAGTTGTCAAATTTAGATATCAGTTGCCACATCTATTGCAGTGTTCTTGCAGTGCAGAACTCATTGATTTGCAATAACGTTTCATTCCATATTGAATCACAGAATGTTGGTAAAAGCGGTTCATTTACTGATAGTAGCAAGCAGTTTTGTCCATAAAATCTATCCTTTTATACACAGGTCGCCCTGCTCATTGTATGCTGCATTCAAAATATACTCCAGAGAGCACAAACTGGTAGAAGCGGTCATTCACAAATTAAATGCAAAAAAATTGGCACACTGCGCCAGGGCGTGTCTTCGAAAGCCAGACTGCGCGACCATCAATTACAAGAAACCTGACTCACTTGATGAAGCTAACTGCGAATTGCTTCACGGTGATGAAAGGTTTAGCAAAATTACGGCATGCAAAGGCTGGAACTTTTATATACCATTGAAGCGAAAAGTAAGTTTCATTAAATTTCATATTCATTATTTGCCGTTGGTTTGTTGCTAGTATGTTTAAATACTAGTTAAGACCAATTAGCACGATGTATCACACATCAAACCAAACTACTGGCATACTCAGCATGTGCACTGCTCACCTGCCCAGCTTTTTGTTTTCTTTTAAAGTGGGGAAGTCTCGGTTCTTACTTTGTGCTATCAACGAGTGGGTATTCCAAAGAAAGCCATCCCCGAATGGCAAGGATTCTACTCCACAAGATATTGTCTTTGCTTATGGAAATTTGTAAAAGCGTTGATTGATATTCACAGGAGCTTACCCGAGTTAAAATTTTTCTGCAGACCTAGAATGATTTCTTGCCAGAAAGTGCATTTATCTGTGGGCTATGCGCTTGCGTAGAAGGAGCTGCTTAGAGGAAAGCAGCTTTTTCGTTTTCGCTTCATGCAAATACAAAGTTACATAACATCAATATCAATGGCTTCTACTTTTTCCTCGACCATCAAGGAAGGCTCGCTTTTCTTGTTGCATGGCACACGATTATCACGCTGCACGATACATGATTCTTCTGTTAAATTGTATCGATGCAGCATTCACACCCTTTCCAAGTTTCACTGCCTACTTCACGAACTCTATCTCACAAATCATCATTCATCCCAAGAACATGCAATTCATGGAACGTCTTCCCTTCCTCTTCTTTCCTGAATCCTACAACTTGCCATCTTTCAAATCTAAGATCAATAAACTTGATCCGATCTCTCTCTCTCCTCTTCGCTGTTCGCTGTATTCTTTCTTCCTTTGTTGAGGCCAACACAGCCTTTCGTCAACATAACCCACTAAAAAGGAACAAACAAATTGCTAAAAGTTTGGAACGACACCATTGATGGCGAACTGTCTACTCTCGCTTTGCTAGATCTTTCTGCAACGCTTGACATAGTTTGTCCTTTTATCTTACTTGACAGACTTTCCAGCATGCATGGAAATGGATTTTCTTCACGTTTCAAAGTTCGACTGCAAATAGTCTAGACTAAATGTAAAAAAGCATGAAAACTATACTTATCTTATGGTGCTCCACAAGGCTCGTGGCTGGGTTTACGGCATTCTCTTGTTTATGCGCTACCCTTAGAGAAATCGTCCGGAAAAGAGGCGTGACGCTTCACCGGTGAGCTGATGACCACAACTGTATTTGTTATTATCCCACTCCTGAATCTGCCATCCTCTCAGTACTACGTATTGAATGACGTGTTTAAGAATTCAATCTTTGATGCTAGGCAACAGGCCAAAAATAACCGTAGGTAATCTGATCTGCTGGCATGCGCAAAACTTTCAGATTTATCTGTGAATATTTTACAATTACATGTTCAAGTCGGATGAAAAGGCAAGCAATTTTTGTGCTGTCTTTGATCAAAACTTAACTTAAGTCTCAAATTTGTGACTTAACTCAACATATCCAAAATAGTATGTAGACATCCACGTGACTTGGAAATTCCTTACGAACGAGGCCGGCGAGGAACCTACTTGTACCTTGTAACATCTAGGCTAGTTTAAAACAATGCAATTTTTTTGGTTTAGCAATGTGGAAGTTGCAGAGTTAACAAATTTTTAGAATTCCGCTGCTAGGATTTTAAGCGGTCCAAAGAGACACAGCCATGTAACTCCAGTACTAGAACAGCTCCATTTGCTGCCAACATATTGCAGGATACATTTTTTCTTGGAGCAGATTTTCAAATTTTAATTGTCGTAAATTCAACTTCAGAAGCCACACCCCGAAAGTCTTTAATTACACAATCTTACTTCATGAAGGCAAAGGCATTTTTTAGATTGAAGCTGTGGAGTAACAAAGGAAGGAAGTGCATTTTTAGCGTAATTCTTTCGTAAATGTTGATGCTAGTGTTAAGTATAACAACTGTCAAAAATAGTGATAGTCATTATCAGCGATAAATTCATACAATAAAATTCTATCAAGTGAGTGTCGAGTGCTGGTTTGGAGAGGGTAATGCATAAACGCAGAGAAATCAGTCTTTTGGACATGACTAATAAAGAAATTTTTCAATTGATAGGTAGTCCCTGGTTGCTTGATGGAAGGAGATGATGCTCCATGCAAAGCTGGACACCGTTGTGAAGAGTCCTGTGAGCCTGGTCCATCAAGACGGAATTGTATTGGTAAGGGCATTGGCGTCTACATTTTTAATGAGCAATGAAAAATTAACAGCTGCTTAAGAGAGCGATGGAAGCTTGAATTTAGATTTCGTAGATGAAGAATCGGATGCAGAATTAGCAAAGAATGGCCCAGATTTACACACAATTATACTCAAGATATCGCCACGTCTGGACAAAAATATCGTTAGAATAGGAATGTTGGGGGAATTTCAGCATTATTTTGGAATAAAAGATGGCGCCCCTAGTTCGCTTTCTAACTTTGAGTGCCGCTTCTGCCAAACCACAATGGGTGCTGCTGTATAGCTTTATGGCTAGAGCACATATCTAATGGGCGGGATGCCCTGTGCTCGAGCTACACTCGTGCATGTCTCTCTTGGCCTTCTATCTGTTTGCCCAGTAATAGAAGTTGGGTGCTTAGTGTCAAGCTGGGGAAAGTGCAGCAAAGAAGGGAACTAGCAATCCTATCTCACAATATCGATACTCCGGATTGTACTTCGCTAGCAAGTGTGTCTTCAGACACTCTTCTGACTGCTAGAATCGAATCAACCTTTACCTGGTAGCACTGTAAGGCCTAGTTTGAGGGTTGCATTTCTACCACATCGAATTAAATGAAACAGCGATAAAAAGACAAAGTCTCAATCAAATGCGACACAAATGCGACCTTTAAATCTGCTATCGTGTTTTGCCACATTACAGTCAAATTTAGTTGCATTTCATTCGACGCGGCAGAAATGCGACCTTTAAACTATGCCTAATTCAGAAATATAATGGGCAAGGCTGGCTTCGTTGAACAGAGGGGAAGCGGTTAACTTTGTTGAACAAAATTGTAGCAGTACTGTCAAGCGCTGTAACTGTGAAACAGCTATTCGACATGGAAATTGGAAAAGTTCAAAAATTAGGTTTTCATTCAATAATCAATATAAGTAAGCATCATTTACTTAGAACTATTCAGCAACAACTACATTTGGCCAACTGATCATTGTTCTAGATATAGATGAGTGTGCAAGCAGCCCATGCGTTCATGGCGAGTGTCGAAATGAAGTGAACAGATTTGTCTGCGTCTGCAATAAAGACTGGAGTGGAACAAATTGCGATAAAGGTGATGATAGACAGCTCATTACAGATACTGCCTTTCACTTCTTCGTCTTCTTTTTCCATTGGCTTTCTTCCCATTCAAGTGGGGTTGCCATTACGGAATGGTCTCCTCCTCCGCCGCATCCTGTCCTGTGCGTTCACTGAGCTTGACGCAACGACTTTCAGGCCATCCCTGATGCAATCTGCCCATCTCCTCCTCAGGCGTCCTCTCCTCCGCACTCCCGTTTGCAACCTCTGTACCTCCTCTCCGCATGGCGAAACCGCCACAACCTGTTCTCACGGAGCTTCTTCGCCAGCCCTCCTACCCCCCTAATCTTCGTCTAATTTCCGTGTCCTTGATCCTATCCGCTCTAGCCTTCCCCAGGGAGAACCTCAGCCTTCTTATCTCCACCACCTCTATTTTTCGTTCTTGTCCTTTCGTCGCTGCTACAGTCTCTATGCTATGCATCAATGGGGCGAATCATTTCGGAACATCTTCCCCTTCACTGCTGCCGGTACCCTTCTGCCGCACATAATACCTGTGAGTTTCCTCTAAGCTCTCCAACCAGCCAGTATCCTCTTTACCACTCCTTTGCTTGAACCCCCATCTGCTTGCATGGTCGATTCCAAGTATTTGAAGTCCTGAGCTCCTTTAAGCTGGTTATCTTCCATCCTCACCTGTCCTACCTGACTTCCAAGGGATAGGTACTATGTCTTCCGTCTGCTTGTTTGCATTCCCCTGTCTTCCATCACCTTCCTCCATCTTTCTGATCTTCCCTCTACCTCCTCACAAGTCTCCCCACAAACAGAATCGTCCCGAGAACATTTTGGTTTGGGAGAGGCGCAAGGCTGAATTTACCTGAATTTTTATGTTCAATTCTTTAAGAATTACCTGATTTTACAATGCAATGGCCTATTTTTACCTGAATCTTAACTCGTTCCAAAATTTGTGGGGGGCCAACCACACCCCCGGTTGCTACGTTCCTACCCACAAAGCACAATAACATCTGCGAACAGCATATCCCATGGGGCTTCTCGTTGCAGTGGTCCCATCATGCGTCCATCGTCACTACGGTGAATGGGAGTGGGCCGAATGCTGAGTCCTGGTAGAGGCCAACCTTCATCTCAAAGGCTTCGGTGATACCAGCCGCGCATCTATCTCTGGTTCGGCTCCGTATCCTGCATCACCCTGATGTACCTTTCATCCACTTCTATTTCTCTGAGACAATTGCCGCATCTCACTCCACGGCTCTCGATCAAACGTCTTTTCCACGTCGATGAAGACGCAGTGCAGGTTTCTTTGTCCTTCACGAAACTTTTCCACGTGTTGCCTTTGCGCAAAAATGGCATGAAGCCGTCCTTGGTGCATGTCCGTGGCATAAAGCCGAACTGTTGGTCTGATATTGGTACGATTGCTCTGAGCCTGTGTTTCATTACTCTCTCCCTGATTTTTAGTGAGTGCGATATCAGCTTTACTCCGTTGTAGTTTCTGCATTCCTGTATGTCCCCTTTATTCTTGTATATAGATATCAAATTGCTGTGCCTCTCTATTCATCTGGCATTTCCTCCATTGTCAGCATTTGAGCAAGAATTTTCGTCAACCAGGCTACTCCTCTGTCTCCAATCGATCTTCAGGCTTCTAACAGGATGCTCTCAGATCCAACAGCTTCACCTTTCTTCATCTTGTTCATGTTTCTTCGTACTTCTTCCTCACTAAGCGTTCTCAGAATTAGAGCATCCTCCCTTGCGGCAATTTCCTACTCCATTCTCGCATTCTCCTCGCTCATTAGCTGGTAGGTACTATCTCCATCTTTCTGCAATGTCTCTTTCCTAGGTTATCACCTCCCCCTCCGCAATCTTCATTTATCTAGCCTGCATTAAATCTTGGGAGTGCTGGTTTATCTGTTTGGCTATTCTTATAGCTTTTCTCTGGCCTCCTTCTCTCTCTAGGTTTTCATAAAGATCATCAACTTTCTTTCACTTCATTGCACTAAGTTCAACTATGCTTCTCTTTGAAGAAGATGATACCTCTAATTTTGCTAACCACTTCATCGTCATTTTGGATAGAAGAATTCCCAGCTAATTCTCGCTTTTGATAACAAATTACCATTTAGCCGGGTTGATGTGCTCAAGCAACCCATGCAAGAATGGTCATTGCAGCGAAAAAGATGGCAAAGTTTATTGCGCCTGCTATCCAGGCTGGATTGGAGCACATTGCGAAAGTAAGAAGAACTCAATTTTCAACGCCAATATTGATTCTGTATATCAGTGTTCTTCAAACAATAGTTGGGATGAAAAATTCCGTTTAAGAGATCATGCATAAATTGTTTATTCAGCACTAAATGAAGGCCTTTCAACTAACGTGCTCGCTGATTCGTTCAATTTTAAGTTTTTTTGAGCTTAGCTCTCACATGGTCTCTTTAGTTCTGGGAGAGGAATCACATGGTGCAGTGATCCAAGACACTGCACCATATGCATTGTTTCTCACTTTCATAGCGTCTAACCTATATGCTAGCTATAAAACAGAGATATTGTTATTGATATTTCTGCTACTGATTTATATGCTAGTCTAATCTACAGTATGTGCTAGCCATAAAACAGAGAAATTGTTATTGATATTGTTACTAATAATTTGCTACTATTTAGACAAACGAGATTGTAATGGCCCGTATTGCATCACTCATGTGGAATGATCTCATGGATCATAACAGTAAAAAATTCTTTCTTTCCCTGTTTTCTTTACATGCAAAAGATTGTTTACACGTCTAAAATTAGCAGAGAAAATCAAAAGTGCTATGTTCATCTTCCGTAGAAACATAGAAACATCTTCCTTTTAACGCGAATGACAGTACTTGTCGAACAAGGATGGCATGCTCACGACTTGAAACAAAGCATTTGCAGGTGTGATGCAACTAAACTTATTACAGTCAAACGTTGCGACACGAATCCAGCTGATGACGCAATAACATTAACGTGCTGCAAAAGTCTCTTATTATGTCGATATTTCAAACTCTGCGAAGGAGCATATTCTTTCTGACTTGACGCATCTGCTGACACCATCCGATGCATTATGAGCTGCTGCTGGATACTTCATCCGCCTTTGAAATTTCACATACTAGATGCACTTAGGTAGTGGTTCTTTCATTGTAATGCAGAACTTATTTTCCTTTGCAATTGAACGTGAATTTCATTCACTATAAATTCTATTGATGCAAATTTTGATTTGACTTCCTTCGGACTTCATTCCGGTAAAATCATCTTGTAAATGACATGATTCGAGTGTCAAGCATCACTATTGCACAGAAAAAGTGAAGTATTGCTTTTGCATTGAAAATTCGAACTCATCAGTGCATCAAAAGCCAGATAATGGTCAGAATGAGCCTTAACCGAAGAGAACCAACCATTATCAACTTCAAAACTTGAATTAAAATGGACTTCGACATAATTCATGCATAGTTCGCTTGATGAGCTATTCATTTATATTCTTAATTATGTATTCCTGTATTCACCTTTCTCTTAATTTACTTTTATCAAATGATAGTAATAAATAGATTTTTAAGAATTCTTGGTACTTCGTATGTAAATGGAATGAAGGGATACCTTACCTAAACATTTTAATTTTTTTGAAACTTCAATTCATTAAGCATAGTTGAAAAAATCTACAATTATGCACCTCTCTAGTAACAGGTAATGTACAACTGGCTATTTGCTTCCATACAATGATAAAGGAAATTGATAGTGAAAAACGGTTAAAAGAAATATAAGATAATAGAAAGAAAAGTGGATCAAATAGCTAGAATTCTAATAACTCCAGATTAGGCCACGATTTATTACTCCTACAAAATGATCAGCAGTATGTGCACCTAATAGCGATGCTCACGACTTTCTTTATAAAGTAATTTTGGTAGCTTTGGTTTAAATTGAAATCCTTAAACATTGAAAGAAGTGAGTCAGAAGAGGAACCCAAAATTCCTAAAGCACTCATCGAAAGAATTACAAATTTGATGTCGGAGTGTGTAGAATTGAGGCCAGTGAGAATGAGACTTTTTTATTTCGTTGCTTTGAGGTTGTTGTTTACTTGCATATTGGATTCGAACCCTTGAGTAAGTTCCATAATGTAAAGAGAAGAGTTTTTGGTTATCAAGACAAGGTCTGGTTTGAGAGAGTCACCGGTGATTAAGCTTGGAGATATAAAAGATGGAAGATCGGCATACAGCGAGCAGTTTGAAAATGAGGAAATGCTTTTGCAAGATGGAGAAGAATTGAGTAATGGCGCCAAGTGTAACGGCCATCTTCAAGATACGACTTGCAGCTGGAGACAATGTGTTGGAGAGATTCAGCCTGGAGGCAGAAAGAGCATGCAGATGATTGAGAGATGGACCATTTACAGAGATTTTTCCTTGAAGCAAGAGTGTTGTTCAGATATTTGATTTAAAAGTTGAAACTGTTCTTTTTGGGCATGCTCTGTTGCGCTGAAGACCATAGACTACGAGTTTTAGAGCTTGCATGAGTAAGGATAGAGGAGATGACAAAACCTTGTATGTTAAGTTCAAGACTGATGTGGCTTTCGTTATCTCTTTGAATAGCAGTAAGAGCTTGCTTCTCGTTCTTATGCTGAGCGTATTGCACGTTACATTCAAAGCTAGATTTCGCCCACAATGAGTTGATATCCGAATTAGGAGATGACTTAAGAGCATTTCTATGGACTGCTTGGCATTGAAGGAAGAATAAACTTAATTCTATACTGAGACTTAGGTAAGTTGAGAGTACTGAAAATGGCGCTGATGGGAAGCTCAAGCCACTGGTGAACATACTAGCAACTAGATTGTCTATGTTTTCAATTACCCAGGTCTTCCCAAGATTAGCAATAGTAAAATGTCACGATATTTTAGAAAGAACAAAGCGATGATACAGCATTAGTTTATTTTTAGGATGGCAAAGAATACTGTCGATTTGTGTCATGAGATTAGTTATGATGCCTAAGACTTCGGAAAGATTATTATGATCTGCTATAGAGATGTTAAAGTAGCGACCAAGGTATCTGAGTGATTTGCCGATCTGAACACTAGGGACCAAGTTATGGTTCAGTATCAGGTTTGGCAGATATTGACCAGAAGAAGTAGAAGCCTTCTTTATTCCAAAAGTGGAACATTTATCAACTATGATGATCATGTTTGCCCACGTGCACCACCTAGGAAAGTGGTCCAACAGAATTTGGTTCTCGTTGTCAAGACCTGTTATGACGGAAACATCGTCAGCAAATTGAAACCAATGAACTAATGAACGAGGGACAGTGATCCTATAGTGAACCCAAACTGATTAAGATTTTCATCAATTTTATTTTATAATGATAACAATAATAACATTGATAAAGAACAGTATGCCGACCGTCATGACAGTGGCTGACAGTATCCGACAGTGGCTGACAGTATCCGACAGTGGCTGACAGTATCCGACAGTGGCTGACAGTAGCCGACAGTGGCTGACAGTATCCGACAGTAGCCGCCGGCCGCCAGTGGCTTAACCGGAGGCTACAATAAGGTAAAATCCTTCAGAATATTTGCCAAAGGCGATTTTTATGATTTCCATGAATCTGAAAATATAGTGGAGGGGGGAAGAATGAGGAGGAAGGCAGATGAAAGGAAAATATTTAGCCATAATGCGATAAGCCTGATAATGCGATAATGCGGTAATGCGATAAGCTTGTTGCAGGTCTGGCTTTTCAAAAAATTGCCGAACGAACTAAAAATTGAAAACTAATTACTGCGTTTTAAAATAAGATTAGGCGAACATTTTAACTACAGCAGAACCATTCTAGCGTATATTTTAAATTCATCCTTATATTTCTATTTTTGGTTTAGCAGATCACAAACTGATAGCAGATTTATCAAGCTGAATCTGGTGACCTGTGTAAATATAGTATTATCATCATTATTATTTTCTACCACTAAATGTCACAGTTCATACTGGTTGCCTCTTCACTGACCAGGTGTAAACAATAATCGTAAGACATTTCATGTCCTGAACTTTGGATACTTAGTACTCTAAGAAGGATCCTGACACTCCCTAGTAGATATGTCTTTTGAAGTGATTTAATGTTCAGACGTTTCTGATCCTATCTTCCATTTCTTTTTTGATGGTGCCAAATGCTTCTATGACAATGGGTATTATTTCTATCTTCATTTTCCACATCCTTTGCATCTCTATTCCAAGATCCTTATGCTTACTTTTCTTTTCTATTTCTAAGCTCGATGAATTCTTGTTCTTTTTATTCATCACACGGTACAGTCATTTCCATCAGCTTGCAAGTTGAATTCACTTTGTCATTGACTATGATATCAGGCCTTTTCGTTCTCATATGTTTGTCTGTTTGTACTGTCATATCCCAAAACACTGCATGTGCTCCAGTATTAGTTGCAGTGTCCGATTGGTGCTCATACCAATTGTCTGATGTCCCGATTCATAAGTCATGACAAATATTCCGATGTAGATATGCTGCAGCCTTATTGTGTCTGCCAATGTATTCTACCTTTGCTGATACTTCACACCCTGATGTCATACGATCAATTGTCTCAGATTCCTTGTAGCACATTCTGCGTCTACTATCAATTTTATTGCCAACTATATGTTTGTGATAATTCCGCGTATAAAGAGCCTGATTTTGAGCTGCTATCAATAATCCCTATCTATACCTGCAAAACCATCTAATACTGAGACTGGAATCAAAACGTATTGGTCATTGATTAATAAGCTTTTAAACAAAGCTAAAATACCAATAATCCCCCCTCTCTCAGAAAATAATATTTTCGTTTTGGACTTTACGGAGAAGGCTGAAATCTTCAATGAATATTTTATACAACAATGCACTACTATTGATACTGGCAGTAAAATCCCTGACATTTTTTTTGCATATAATTCGATCATTGAATTATAATAAAGCTCACGGTTGGGATGAAATTTCAATTC
Source organism: Pseudorhiza aurosa (assembly GCA_964026355.1). Classification (NCBI taxonomy): domain Eukaryota; kingdom Metazoa; phylum Cnidaria; class Scyphozoa; order Rhizostomeae; family Lychnorhizidae; genus Pseudorhiza; species Pseudorhiza aurosa. The sequence goes on from OZ032115.1 coordinate 9,464,750, forward strand.
GCACGATTAAGCTATGCGATGATGCGCTGTTACTCCCCCTTAAATTAATCTTTGAAAATTGCTTCGGTCAAGGTATCTTTCCTGAAATGTGGAAGAAGGCTAATAAAGTTCCAGTCCACAAAAAGAATCTTAAGAACCCTTAACAGAATTATCGTCCTATCTCTTTTCTCCCAATATTCGGTAAAATTTTAGAAAAGCTAATATTTGATACTCTTTATCAGCATCTAGACGTCAACAACGTACTCAACCCTAACCATTCAGGTTTCCGCCAAGGTGATTCAACGAATAACCAGCTTTTATCCATTGCCAACTCTATCTTTCAAGCACTTGACTACAACTCTACTCTAGCGGCTCGTTCTGTTTACCTTGATATATCGAAGGCTTTTGACAGGATCTGACATAAGGGTCTCCTATACAAATTGCGTCGATGTGGCATCTCTGGGAAACTGCTCGCAATAATACATAGTTTCCTTGCTAACAGAAAACAGCGTACTGTTCTGAATGGTAAAACATCTAAATGGGGTGCTATTGAAGCTGGAGTTCCGCAGGGTTCGATCCTGGGACCTCTTGCTTTTCTCAATTTACATAAACGATCTGACAGATGGATTAAAGTGTAACGTTAGATCATTTGCCGACAATACATCGATCTTTACTGTAATTCATGATCCAAATTCAGCTGCCATTGTCATTAACCATGATTTGAGCCTGATGAATCTTTGGTCATGTAAATAGAGAATGTCCTTCAATCCAGACATCAGTAAACAGGCAGTTGAGGTGACCTTTTCTTAAAGACATCCGCCAAATCATCCACCTATATTTCTTAATGACGTCCCAGTCAAGAAAGTCCCGGAGCAAAAGCACCTAGGAATCCTATTAGATTCCAAATTATCCTTTGCTAATCATATTAAGGCCGTTATTTCCAAATCCAGGCAAGGAAAAGGAGTATTGCGATTTTTCTCGAAATACCTACCACGTCACATTCTCTGTGAAATGTACAAACTCTACGTTCGACCGCATCTAGACTGTGGTGACGTCATATATCACATCCCACATAAAAGTTTGGAACACGGTGATGGATTTGTCTTAACTAATCAAATGGAAAAAATTGAATCTGTCCAATACTCCGCTGCATTAGCAGCAACGGGCGCCTGGAAGGGTACTTCTCGCGAAAAGTTGTAAACGAGCTTGGTTGGGAATCATTAAGCTTCCAACGATGGAACAGACGCCATACCCTCTTCTATAAAATATTCAACAAATTGACCCCAGATTACACAAGACATCCAATTCCACAACTACATGAATCCAACTACGATCTTCGTAGAAATGCTACAATAGGGCAAATGAAAGCAAGAACGGAAGCTTTTAAATCGAGTTTTTATCCCAATTGCGTGTCTGAATGGGAAAGACTGGACCCTGAGATTAGACTTTCCAGCTCTGTAAACATATTCAAGAAAAAGCTATTGTCAATGATCCGTCCACTTCCAAAATTTGTCCGCATTCATGACCCAAAAGGCATACCCGTCCTAACGAAGTTACGAGTTGGACCCAGTAAGCTAAATTTTCATAAATTTAAGCACGATTTTAGGGATACTTTGAGCCCTTTGAGCCCTTTGTGCCCAACAAATGATGGTGATTAGGACACGGAACATTATTTCCTGCTCTGCCATACATATGATGCAAATAGATGTGTTCTTCTCAGCAGTGTAAATGCGATACTGTTGCCTCATGGTTTAATAAATCTTTCAAATGAAGAGTTGCTAAAATTCATCCTTTGTGGCCCTGAACAGTTACCGTTAGATTAGAATGCAAAGATTCTAACAGCAACCCCCAAATATATCCAGGCCTACGGACGATTTGAATAAGTCAGGAATGAAAATTTGTAGATTTTCCTCCCTCTCTATACACATATCCTTTTTTCTTGCCCTTGTAACTAATTTTATAGTTTTTTGTAGTTTGCATAAATAGTTTTGTTTGGGTTTATGTTAATGCTCCCCCTGATATCGTCATTGTAAGTGTGGTATAGTAGTTTGTAGCATTGTATTAAGTCATTCGTTTTTGTAAGATTTTATGCTTAATATAAAAAAATGATCCATCTGCTTCACCTTTGATGTTTGACCTGAGCCATTTGCCTGTATTTCGAAAACCAACATGTGGTTTCCCAAGAAGCAAAGGGCACTTTCCATTTAATATTTTACCACACCATCTAATCTTCTTCTGCTTCAAAATTTCTTTCTTTATTTCTTGTTTAGATATTTTTGCATTTTCTGCTGTTCTTTTATTTGGATCGGGTGCAACATTTAAATCTGTCATTTCCTTCACGATATTTGGGGCTGTTTTATTGATTGAGTACTTTGCCTTTGTCTTCTCGTGCATAATAATCTCATTGCTTGACAAAGTGTTTTTGTTTTCAAGGTAATGGTCAAGCCCTACTAATGCCACTTTCTGTCTACTGCGGACTGTCGAATATTTACATAATTCATTAACTTTTATTCGATTAATTTTACTACCCGATTTTTCGTTAAGCTTTCCATCTTTTACAGATACTTTCACGGGCATTGCTCTCAGGAGATCAGGGAGATTATTCCAGTTCCTCTGAGGCGCGTCAGGACCACCAGGATCTCAACTCATTCACACCCTTTCCAAGATTCACTGCCTACTTCACAAACTCTATCCCAAAAATCATCATTCATCCAAAGAACATGCAATTTATGGATCGTCTTGTCTTCTTCTTGCTTTCCTGAATCCTGCCCTCTACAAATCAAAGATCACTAAACTTGATCCTATCTCCCTCACCTCTTAGCCTTTCACTTTCTTCTTCCATCCATTGTTGGGGCTCTGCCTCGGCCACCATGGCCTTTCTCCAACACAACTCCTCTAAAAAAACCGCCACTGGTTTTGAGTCACCAAAGCCTTTCCCGTGTGGGAACGTACTGTCGTATTGAAAGCCGAACTGGCAGGTTTCAGGAGGCCATCTGCCGTCAAGTGGCCAAGAGCCCTGTGGCCACAGCAAAGCTTATAGCAAAAATGAATCACAGAGTCAACATCGAACGTAAGGCCTGGTGGTCTGCCATCCATTTTCACCTTGGGTAAAGGAAGTATTGAAGTAAAACTATCTCGAATAGTCATGGTAAAGAAGCATTGAAATAAGATGCGTAAAATGTCAAAGATGTAATGAAGGCACTCAAATGGACGAAGATTTTCCTCTTTGGTTTAACTGTGTCTGCTTTGCTGCCAGTCAACAATGGCCTAAATTATGCCGGTGAGAATACTAGATGTAATTTCGATTTTATGAGTAGATGTTCTGGAGATTTTGTGAAAGTGCGAGCAAATAGATTTCAATTTGATCTTTTATTTGGTAGTGATCTTTAATCGCAAAGATCATCGGTCTTCTTAGTGGAAAAGTGTAATTACAATCGCATTCAAGTTGAAATGGTACCTGCCTTGCAAGCAAATAGCCCGTCGGTATCAAACATTATTTACATCCTCTTCGACAGAGGCAGATGGGCACACAGCTATTATATCTAGTAGCAACTGCAATGTTTTTCACACAAATAAGATCTGCCAGGATTCCGTTATCTTGAACAATTGATTCGGTCCGCTTGAACGGGTACCCCCAAAATTGAAGCTAAAAATGAATGTATATGAAGTGGCAAAACATCACTAAATGTCAACGTTCCTTTTCAAGGTTGTCACAGGTTCAGAGAAATTTGTAGAAGTCATGTCAGATGTGATTATAGAGGTCAGTGATGTTAACGGTATTCGGACAGATCCCAATTGTATGCGTACGTTGTATGTTTTGTCGTGATCTATGTATGTAAAAAAAATTGAAATTTTATGTAACGTAAAAGCTACGTTAAGCCCGCTATCTATTAAGCCTCCGTCATATGAAGCAAGTATCTTAAACAAGCCCCCCTCTGCATTAAGCCCCTTGGTTTTGAAGAATATCTTTAGATTGACTATGCTATCTCTCCGCTAATCTCAAGCAAGAGACCCGACTAAGGTGAGAGACGTTTTTACTTGACATCTTTCCAATTTTAATTTCATGTGCATTCATGTGCCCCGCTCAAGGGACAATGAGAGTGCCATAGCAAAAGCAAATTATTAATTGGTTCTCCAGGTATGGGAATTTTTGCCAGAGGAGTTCATTCAAAAGGCTTGAAGATTTGTACACTGAGTGGCTCTCTTTGAGGGATCCACTAATGAAGAGGTCTATATGTGAAATATGTTCCATTTAAAGACTTACTGTTGTGTCTTAGAAGCCTAGGGAATACTGATTTGGATCAAAGAGGAAGTTTAGATATTCCAGAATTGTCGACGGACTCGGATGATTTTGGTGAAGATGACAACTTTATCATTTATAAAGACTATATTAAAGCACAACGTATAAAAATTTCCTTAGACTTCAGAAGCTGGCAGTATTAGTTATTTTTTTTATAAACTTATAGCAGAATAAACACACAAAACATTATTTTAACCTTTATATTGAATTTGAAATGTGCCTCTCATCCCTAATGAGCCCCCTTGAAGCCTCTAAAATAAATAAACCCCCCAGGCGCTTAGTAGAGCTTGACCGCATGCATGTTTGTATGTATCTAAATGTGTTTCTATGTATTCATTTATATATGTATGTAATAATAATAATAATAATAATAATCAATTTATTTAATGTTGGCACTACATAGCTATGTACAGTAAAAGGTTATGTTTGCTGTATGTTGCAGTAACAAGCCTTTGGTATTCTCTGATATAAAAAGAACAGCTTGTACGCTGGAAAAGCATGCACACCCTCTGACAGGTCTATTCAGGTTTAAAAATTTAGATAGGATAAATTTAGATGTTATTTTAAAAACAATGCTTAAGATTATATAGTACCCCGAACTGAAATTCATATGGATCCCTAGCCCTACTCACATTTTATGAATTTTGGATAACATTGCTAAGAACTACAAGCAAGCTGCCCCATTTAGGTGTATATTTGTTTGTACGTATGCATGACTATGTATGAATATGTATATATGTATTTATGTATTTGTTTGCATATTCATGCATATATTTCTGCATGTATAAATTTCTGTAGTATGTGTATCTGTAGGTGTTTGTATTTGTATTCATGTTGAAATGTATGTATATGTTTATGATTGTTTAATCTAATTCAATGACTGAATTATTCTCGATGTCTTGAACTGTTCTTTTGATGCTTCTCTTATCTGAACATATCTTAATCATAGCAAAGCATTCTGCATTCTCTTAGAGTTTCCAAGGCTATTAGAGGCTGAGGTTTTTTCTCATATGTATAGATATAAACTCTTAATAAAAGATTTTGAGAAATTTTCAACATTTGACCCACAAACCAAGGCCTGCTATTTGAACTGAGCTTGCTTGGATTGCTATTTTTGCTAAAAATTTACCAGCAAAAAGACAATTAAGTCTTCTGTTTTATTGTTATTGAAAGGGCAAGTTTCTAGAAGATAAATGTTAGATCCATGGCTCAGTTCATGCTTTTATTTATTCACAACCTTTTCCTTACTGTGTGAGTTTCTTTCCTTTCACAGCTCTGTATCAGTCGTGTGGACATTTCATGACATCAAGATTTTTTGATATTAATGAAGGTGAGAATGCAGTCTTATTTCACGTATTTATTTTTCAGGAAATGGTTAAAATTCACAGCACAGCTACTTTTTATGGTTTTCATACTATTTCAATGTGAAGCATTGTAATAAGGCTACTGCTCTATAGGTGCAGGCAAATGTAAAAAACAAGCCAGTGCTTAATTGTTATATTCAAATTGAAAAGAGTATGAGGCAAACCTAGGAACCATACCCTATACAGACCTACTCATTATCTACCCAGAATGATTTCCAAAATTCTTTTGAACTGCAGTGCTAGTGTGAAAATTTACACTAGGTTGTGAGATGAAGTTAAAAAACTAAATTCAAGTCATCTTATGTGTAAGGGTGATTTTTTCAAATCAAAGTTCCCATTATTCCTGTGTATGACTTGCTTTAAAATTGCTCTCAAAAATTCCCCTTCCCCTTAAATGGCATGGATTGGTTTGTAGCATTTCTTTTGGTAGTTTTGTGAGTCCTCTTATTTCAAGGATGGAATATGGTTATAATGATGATGATAGTAATAATGATATTGTACAGTGAGTATCTCTACTAAATGTGTGGTTCTTCAACTCCTCAAGTAAGAGTTAAATGAAAAGGAAAAATGTATAGCATTGCATTGTAATGAGCTCTTTTTTCCTTCCATTAAGAATTTCTTGAACTGAAGTGGTTTATTTTATCTGTTGTTCAAGCTGTTTTTGTTATTCCTTCAGTGGCATAATTCATCACTTGTGAACATCATTGTATTCGAAATTGTCCTTCATCATGCTTTGAGCTTTTGTTTGTATCAAAATAGAAAGCTTTCTCGCAATTTATATATGATTACAAATTTTGCCACCTAATCAACTGACGTTATCCCCTACATCCCTCCCTCCCTCCCTCCCTCCCTCCCTCCCTCCCTCCCTCCCTCCCCCATCTTTCTCTCTCTCTTTATCTTTCGCTTTCTCTTTCTCAGAGTCTGTCTCTCTCTCCCTTGTGACGTCTCAATCTCCAGTTACAGGGAACAAAATCTATTAGAACACCTTTCATCTCCTTTTCTTTCTGTTTGTACTTTGATGAATTTCGCTTCTCAGCATTAATTGAGAAATTTGCTGCCACAGATTGATGAGTAATCGTACACAGTAAAAAAGTGGGCGACATTGTGTATTCTATATAAATATAAAGCTTTTCTTGAAAGTGATAGCCACCTGTTGTTTCCTTAGCCTAACCAAAGGATGAATTGGGTTCCTTCTTCGCGCTCTTTTTGGCTTCCCCTCCAGTTGCACGGCACGTGGCTCATATTTAGTTATGATCATAAATGTGTTAAAGTACAGTATGCCTCGTGCAATTATTGACCATGCTTTTCCTCTCTTTTTAATTATTTATAAGGACTGCTGTTACTTCGCGGCTGGCAGTGCTATTGGCCTAAGTCTTCATTAATAATGCAGCATTCTTTAGCAGCATTCCCTATAGGCAGCTCTTTCTTGCCACGCTATTGTACACTTGTTCTAGTGCATTTTCTTTCTGAATCATCACCTGCGTCTAAACCCTCTGTTGCGTGTATGTCTTCCTTGGTAACTTTCTAGGACGTTGCTGTGGGATACTTAACATTTGTTCGCAAGTGGACTAGTTGAAGCATGGCAAAACATTTTTACCTTCTGAATGACTTGCCATAAAAGCAGCGATCTTCTGCATAATTTATCAGAAAATAAGCAAAGGGGGTTCGCGCGCGCGCGTGTGTGGGGGTGCATGTAATTATATATTATTTGAAATATCGATTTAAAATGACAGGAAGCCGTGCGGCTTTTTGTTTTAAAACCTGCCAGCCTTATCCTAGGTCAAAGGCTGCTTTCAGAGTGCCAGAAAAACACGATTTTGTGCATAGGTTACTAAATGAGAAAGGCAAGGTACTATCAGAATAATTTAGGTTTCGTTCTTTAGCGTCGCTCCCAGTCTGAATCCTTCCGCAAGGTTTGCTGTATTATTAGCTATTATTAATTATTAGCTTATCGGAAATCTACGCGCTCGTCTCTCTGAATGCTATTTCTGCTGCAGCTTCGAAAAGCCATACTACTTCTACTGGATTTAATCTCACTGTGGTGGAATCACCGTTTTGGAAGAAGATTATCTGCATCGAACATAGTCCAGCATGGGGGTAGCCCAATTCTTCAACTGGGCTCCCTCTTTGCCAAGAATACCCCCACTAGTGATGGAGCTTCAATCTTATTCTTAAAGAATCAGGAACAAGGACAAAGAAGAGAATAATGCACTAAACACGCCTGTATTTAACAGGCCAATATGAGGGGCATTTGTTAGTTATACTTTCAGTTGTTAAGCCTCTTAGTATCTGTTTTTCTTGTTTCAGAGGATCCGATACCTCCAATATCTTTGGTTAAAGCATGGCTGTTCTTCCCAGAGGCGCTAAACCAATACAAAGAAGGCAAGAATAGACACCTAGAATATCTCAAAAATAAAGCTTATCACGACAAACCTGCCTATCTCACAGATGACAGTTCTAATGATAGAGTTTTCCAAGACGAAGTGATCGAAAGAGTGAGGCGATTTCTACACCATTATGCGGAGGCAGGGCTAGTAGGAAGAGCTACGCATGATGAATCCAAAGCAGAGAATGATTTTGAAAGGAAGTCATTTAAGATAGGAAAGAACACCGGCAGGTTCGGAAATTACAAGGATTGGGATACAGATTCTACTTTGCAAAAGAAAAAATATGGTAATTCACATGTAGCTAATAATTGGAATGACGGTTTGGATATAAAGGTTAAAAAATCCAACGAGATTGGTGGCGATTATGACGTATTCCATTTGCTAAAGCAAGAAGCAGATTATGCTGAAGGAGACCAGGAAAGTGTCACACAACCGCTACAAAAGCAAGCATTTGGTCAAAAAGATAATGTCCGACCGCGCTTTGAGTTGGATACGGATATACAGAAGTCGGAAGAAATGCTGAGTTCTGAGGATTTGAATAACCATAACAAAGAGCACCTGACGATTAGACCAAAGGCAGCTGCCTCACCATATGATTTCATCGCAAAGAAGGATGCAAATTCCCCGAGTGTCGTTGTTAACAACAAACAGGAACCAAAAGCAGCGAGGGAGACGAGTGTTGCAGAGGAAAGCAGTAAGGACAAACACTTTTACCCAGCTGAATTGAAAGATGCACGTGATTTAGAGCAAGATCTTGCAGCAGGTATTGGAATTTCGGTTTTTTGTTTAAGTCTTGTTCATAATGCGATGAACGCATGTCTTAATGAAAATTCGTATTTGATTTAGAGGGTGCGGTCCCTAGATTTACAACTTCCATAATCACATGTGCTTCGCAGAATATCCTTCGTTGAGAATAATGCTGTGTTTGGCTTAATGATTTTAGGTGGCAAATCAGGCTGTTAACAATAGATAGTCTATCACGTTTATTGTTTGCGAACTCATAACGCAGGTGTTGTGGGTTTAAGGCCTGAACTGTGGACAATGCAAACACTATCATGGAGAAAGTCCCCGGGAAATCTCCTTATAGATATCGTCATCTCCTTAGGAAAATTTGGAGCCCTGTTTTGGTTCTGCAGCGCTTGAAATCAAGTGTGCTACGCAGTTTGATAAATTTATCCATTAATTGAACTTTACAAAAGCGATTGATTTAAATAGGATGTATTTATTCAGTGTATGCATTTTGGAGGAAATTGCGATTTGATGCAACTGCAACTGCCTCGCCTTTTATTCTATCACACACACACACACACATGCACACACACACACACACACACACACACACACACACACACACACACACACACACACACACACACACACACACACACACACACACACACACACACACACACACACACACACACACACACACACACCTTTTACATACAACATAACTTTCTGCACTTCAATACTTCATTAATTTAGTGAAAGGCATCACATTACGTCACTGCGGAAAGAATATTTTTGCAAATCGGAGGCCTAAAAGCAGCATTTTATATCATAGATTATCACATAATACCTTTAAAGCAAAAATAGTAATCCAATCCATAGTCGCTGATTGATGCTAGTAATAATGGCATGCTAGACTTTGAAAAGCAATATGCTATATTTTGCATCCTTTAGAAGGAGATGAGTTGAAACGAATGGTGTTCAGACAGAATCGCTAAAGGCCTCTAACATTTCTTTAATTTGAAAAATCAGCATCGACGCCAAGGGGCTGCCCGCTTCTTTCTAAACAAATCTGTGAAACTCAAGCATCTTGGTGTTTTGCGTGGATTTCCTAGATTGAAAAGGATTCAATTGGCATTGGCCTAATTTTTCTACATATCAAGCATATTTTGCGTTCTTTGGAGCTATTCTGAATGTAGCGCGATCAAAGCTATTGATTAAAAATGATTACCAAGGCTCTTCATGCAGCCACCAAGCTCTTCTCTCCTCGTCGCATCATAATTGTATGCAAGCCGTTTTATTCTTTCCAATTGTCTAATACTTACAAGGAGCATGAACAATGACATTAAGCAGTGCATATACGGTAGATGCATATTGATGCAGTTTTACGGCTTTACGCTGCTTTTAAACACTCAAATAGCGTCACAGGATACATCCGTTGGACTCCAATTGGTTCTTTAGACTAAACTAGAGTATCCTAGAATACATTATAACTTTGAAGTCACTAGCAGCAGGTCATTCAAAGTGGTAAACAACGAGTGTTTGTACTAGGCTGGTAGGAATCAAGAAAAATCGTGACGTCAAGGCAGTATCGTTCTCTGAAGAAGATGTACATATTTCTCAACCCAATAATCATTTAGCTCTTTGATGATGTCAAGTGGTAGGAACTAAGAGACCATGGGCACTTGTACTTTTCAAAATATACTCCTATTGAACTGCGGAAGTGACGATTAAAACCCCATTTAGTAGTCTGAACAGAAGTTAGTCACTTGCTTTGCTCAATTGTTTCTTGCTGTGTTGTTTCTTGTCGCCCTTAGTTATAGTCTTGTACGCTTACTGAAATGTCGATTTCTATGTGATTCTTATAGCTCACTTTATCGTATTCTCTGCTGCAAAACTTCAACACGTAGTGTCCACCACCTTGAGTGATATACACTCTGTATTCAGTTCTATTAGTTGTCTTTGTTTTGTTCGAATGATTATTTGACTCTTCACTACTAATGTATTTTGGGAACCCTGGTTGAAATTTCTATCATTTTGGGATTTTTTGCCGCTCATTGTTGATTTGTCTGAAACAATATACTTAGCGTGTGGAGAAGTTTCGTGATGTACAGAATTCAAGGTTTACAGAAAAATGTGTACATGATTTTATCCAACTGAAAATGTTTTGACTGAAATTCATCAGAGTATTAAACGTGGGGTGATTATTTGGTGAAGATCTTTCGGGTTACATAGCACAGCAGTCAGACTATTACACTTACATCCAGATGCGGATCAATGCGAACGAAGGTGAGTGGGCGATGGAAATAAATGGTTGCCCCTTCAACCAATCATTGCCCATCACTCATCACGTGGTTAAAGAGCCTGAGAAAAAATATGAACCTTTTGTCTTCATGGAACAACGTCTTTTGTTCCGATTTCAAAAATACCAGACGAAAAGACATTCTGGCCTGATCAATTATACGAACAATTTTGCTACTGGCGAGAAAGGCAACAGGAAATCGCCTCACAAAATGCACTTACGTAGAAAAAGTTTCATTGCCCGACCTCTGGTTTCTGCTACGCTTGAAATCGAGTTTGCGACGCAGTTCTGCTTGGAGCGTTTTAGGTTTGGCATGAAATGTTGCCCCGTTGGTGTGTCGCATTTGATATGGTTTTGCTTGTTCTATGGTCCTTACATGTTCTAAGAGGCTGTTACTTCTACCTTTCATTTTCATTTGATTCAATTAAGGAGGGCAGCCCTCCAGCTGGAGCTGATTTGCAAGAGGCCCTCCAAACATTGGCGGGGCCACCTGGATGTTGATTGGCTTCTGCCTGATACTCAAAGGAACTTGCTGTCTCACTTTGTCTACTAGCCTTTGAATTGTCCATGCTGCATACTGAATCTTGAATTGGCATGAATTTAATAAGCATTTATTGGCTGGCTTTGGTGGTTTTATTCTTATGTCAACACCATCTAAAACTGTAAATGAAACAATCTTATTTTAAAAACGGTATTTATTGTCTTGATAGCATGACATAGATTGTATGTATTAGTTGTAGAAAACCTTCACAATCTCTGCACATCAGTATCTCAGTAATAGTGAAAGGAACGGTTTTTGCAGTGAACCGTATTTGTGGTCCGAGCCAACATGTATTTGTTCTGTATAAGTGATTTGAAGAAAGGATTCAATGGAACTTTTTTAAGCACCTTGATTGCTACCTCCAACGAATTTACCTCTCTGGTGATCTGAAGTGCTTTTTCTCATGGCCTGACTTATTGAACTTAATAGTTTGGCCCCATCATGCTTTGCGATTCCTCTAATGTATTTATTTAGTAAGTCGTGAATGTATCATATTATTTTTTCTTTGGTAATAGGGCTTCTGTTGCTGTAGGTGTTGCATTGCAGCTGACTGAATTAATGTTTACAAACATCATATCATCATTGAAGGCAAAGGCGAAACTCCCGATCAACTTGCATTTTTTAAAACGTTTCTTACATGTTACTCAACAGTCTTCGCTTTCATTCGCAGATCCTGAGAAAGGGACCCTCACTCTAACATTTTCTGAAAAGTGAGTTTTTTATTACTAAATGTCTCGCAAATATTTTCATTCATATTCAAAAGCTAGCGAACTATCTGGGAAACTTTTTCCTTTGCTTCTGACTTCTCCAATATATAGAGGGCAATCTGTCAGAAATGCCAGTGAAAAGCCTTTTTGTGGGAAGATTTTTGTGGGGAAAACCTTTTGATATTCATGGGTGTTATTCAACGACAGATTTTTGCCATTAATTATGCCTGCTCTCCAACTTAATGCGATGTTCTTGCTAAAGCTATTTCATCTAATATGTTTGTGGCAACACTTTTCCACCTGCGAGACATTAACCAGTTGTTCCAAAGACACGGTAATACCAGCCATTTTGTTCAACTCTCATTTTCAATGAACGTGTTCACAAGTTCTGATTAGCACCTCGCTAGAGATATGCCATACTGAGCCACGTCTTTGTGAAGCAAGGTGGGCATTTGCTTTCTCATCACACTTATCTCTAGCTTCACACCAGGTGCTCCCCATTCAATCTGCTGGATGGGCAGATAGAGGGCATCTAGATACAAGAACCAGCCCGGGGCCTTGAGCCCTGTAGACATGGCCTCTAACCATCATGCCGACTACTTCCATTTTCAGCATTCAATGCTGTTTTGGGTGATTTCAAAGCTTCTTCCGAATTTCTTTGACTTCCATCGGCTTGACGTTTTATGTGCGGTTACACCGTCTCTGTATAGCTTTCAGCTGCACCTACTGCTGCCCAATTCCGTGTCACTATTACAGTATTCTTAGGATCCGTTGATTTCCTCATCATGCCGTTGAACTATTCTTGTTTATTTCAAATGTTGAAAGAATAACTTTGAAGCGTCATAATTTTTGCCACAAGGAGCGTTCTTTTGAAATCTTTATTCTCAATTTTGATAGCTTCAATCGCTGGTTGCAGTCAAACTAATCGATTTTCTCTTTGACCAATGGAAACCTGCCGATCTTTGAAATAAAAGAACTCAATTTTTCGTTTTGAACCTAGTCTCTGACTTTTCTTTGTATTTCTTAGTTTATCATCAGCATGCAGCACGCCTCGAGCCATATGAAAGCTCTGAAATACTTTGTTTTGAAAGCCTTTATATTTCTTTGTCAATTGTAGCAAGGCTATGTCATACTCCTGGAGAGAATTAAGTGAATGCAGCAGGTGTTGACTGAATATGTAATGTATTCTGTGTCCATATTAGTTTTATTTTGTAATTCGCTAGCAAACCAATTGTCTTGTCAGCTTCGATAGACGAAGCAATTCCTTTCAACGCCAGGCACATTATTCTCTACTCTTCTACTTTTCGACTGAAGCGAAATGTTAGCTTGGGAGCTTGCAGTTCTCAATGTACTTTCTTTCGTAGAGTGAAGCCTGAAAGTCTGAAGAGGATCAGTCGTCAAGTTCAAAAGACATTATGGGGAATCGATGCAAATAAACAAACAATCATCACAAAAGCCTCGTGAGTCTTAGTACCTAGTTGGTTTTTAAACATGAATTATATTGCATTCAAAGTATTCTTTAGATATCCCATTTTGTCACATTTTTTTCTTCCAAATGGAATTATAGTTTGCATCCTTAGTGTAGTTGCTAGTAACTCACATTTCGGTTTCTTTTTATGTCAGTCAAAAAGCTGTAAAAAGGATCCATTGCATGTCTGATTTTGTAAATGAAAATTGACAGCTAGCATTTTTACCTCACTGTGTTTGGATGCATCGTTTTTCGGACCATCTCTGTTAATGAACTTCTTCATCGTATTTTATGTTGGTGGTGTGGGAAGTTTGAAATGATGAATATTACTTAAGCATATATTTTTACTTTGATTGTGGATTAGTTTCGCTGACTTTTTACCCTATGATAGATTATTTCATCATGTGCGAGGGTCTTTCAAATGTGAGAATGAAGGCAGTCATAATATAACACTCAAAATACAAATTTTCTGTTGAGGCTAAAAGCAATTAACGGTTCAATTCAATAATTTCCGTGGTGCATTGTCCCATTATAACATAGCTCCGGGGTTCAGTAGCTTCAGGCCAGGGATCAGCCGAAAAGGCAAGATTGGAAATACACAAGCCTCACATCTGGATTCAGGGTCCTGTAGGGATCCTCAAAGGAGGCAAGGATGATGCCCGAGTATATTATCGTGGGGGGATACTGGGACGATACTGGGACGATACTGGGACGCAACAGTCATGCCCTTGAATTATTGGGCGTGAAGGCTCTTTTAACTATGTGCTATTAAGTTTTGTTGATAACCATTAAATGCATCTGTATACTGGTGCAATCTCAGTTTATTGATGTAACCGGCCAGCAGGTAGAGAGTTTTCCTGCAATCGAATGTGATCTGGACTTTAATAATTGAACAAGAATGCTGGCACAGTTCTCAAGTGCATTCCTTACATCTTACATTTCATGAACTCGTTTGCATGTATTTAGTTGAATTACCCTATCAAATGCTCTGTAAGTTTTGCTTTTTCTTTTCGCTAAAGTCCCAACCAAATTTTCCGTGCTTTTTTGATAATTCTGATATGGTTTGTTTTTTATCGCAGTACAAAGTATTGAATGTTTGTTTTCTTTCAGTGTCGACTCGCAGAACAGCAGAAAAATTCACTTGCGCATGCATGTACCACACAGCCAGTACAGTTCAGAGTTCAACCCAACCATTGTCGCTAATAAGATTAACACCGGTAGATATTCCTTGTTTTTACTAAACTTACTTTGCAATCTCACAAGGTAAGGGCAGCCGGGGTATTGCAGCTACTTTAGGGAATAGAGAACTCCGATCTGTAATCATATAGAGTCTAGTTATGTGTTTGTCGATCTTTCTTATCTTTTTGGATCCTTTAATTTGCTTGGTCTGTTGTCGTTGTACTGTTACTAGTGCGAATTAAGAGTCGCAAGAGAAATTTTACAAGAGAAAATCCATGGAATAAGAGGTCTTCATGACAAGGAAGTTTTCCAAATATTCCGCATTCCGCTGGAAACCTCAAAATTCTGGAGCTTAACTTTTACCTTGAAGAATCTGTTTATGCATTTTCGCCATCAAAGCTCCAATCGTTGAGCTAGAAAGTCGTTTTTCATATTTGAGTTTTTGATTTCATAACAGGAAAAGTAACTACCACCCCGACGTTTATGATCAGCTTCTCAGTTCATAGCCCGAAAATATCAAGCCTAATTCAGTAGGATAAGCATTTTCTACTCGAAAACCTAGTTATTTCGCTTTGCTTTAAGATCATTAAACTTGAAAAATAGGTATTTTTGTGTTTATCGAAGGAAGACTGTAAAGTTGAGAAGTTGAGCTCACTCGTTGAATTATGAGTTTTCTCAAAGATCTATTCCTGATGCTGAGTAGAAACTGGGAGACGTACTGTTGAAAGTTGACTTCGGTTGCTTATAGAAAACAAAAGAGCCAGCCATCGGCTAGACCGTGTCCTAAAATGATTCATTGAAAAATCTCATGGCAGCTCAAATCATGTTTCGTGCTTTCCACCACTTAATCAGTATAATTTATTGATGTCACCTAATCAGTTCATTTTAATGGTGGAATGAGCTGATAGCTTTGAATCTTTAAATTGCAGAAGAGCCCTTGAGAAATAAGCTGTCTTCAGCGACTGGTCTGAATTTATTACATGCAAGGAGTGCAGTAAGTAGTTGATTCCTGCTCACACCTTTTCATTTTCCCTTCATAACAAAGATTTTGCGTCTGCTCCATGCATGATTTATTATCTTTTTGACAGGCTGTTGATTTTTTTTCACTCGCCCCTTTTCGACCCAGTGGTAGGCGCCATTTGATTTATGTTTCTTTTAATTGTTTGCTGGAGTAAAACTGAATTAGTAAATGTGCAGATACTTTTGAAGAACAGAACCGTAAACGGCAAATTTCAAACAAGCAGTTTTGAGTCTCTCCCCCCCCCCCTTCCAGAAATATATAGGTCGATATCTATGAATATAAGCCAACAAGGAGCACCTTCTTAATATCGTAGTGATTCCTTCTGATGTACAATTTCTTCATCATCGCAATGCTCTTTCGCAGGCTGGTGCATCATACAAATTACCTAAAGTTGAAGACTGGGATGAATTCGCAATCATAACCGCCATTGTTGGTGGATGTACTTTGGCGCTTATAGTGTCGTCACTGATAATTTGTTCGATAAAAAGGTAATTGTAAACCTGCAGAAAATGCAATTAGGATTATTTTGTCTGGATTTTCATATCTTTTAATTTTCATGAGCTCCCTTATCATATGCTGATACGGTGTTTTCATTGAAGCCGTCGAATATCTTTTTCTTAGAAAGTATTTCTCAAATCAGCAGGAAATGTTGGGTAAGGCTTCTTTGATAGTCAACTCGAGCCATTGTGTCTCGCCATGTTGTTAGAAATGACCAAGACATTATAATTGCATCGACGTATTTCTTCATTTCCTTAGAAGAAATAGCGGGAAGATCCCTGTAGAGCTGCATAAGAAGGAGGCAATCACTGATTACGAGGTTTGTATAAGAAATTAGCAATATATTCCTTTTGTAAAAACTGTGGAAAGAAGGTCTAGAGAACATGCGACTAAGGGGATGGTGGGGAAGATTCGATGAAGGGGGGGGGGCGGCGGCAACAGCTAAAGTTTTTGGAGGGTCTGGGTCTGGACACGGTGTGTACCGCGGTGACATTTTAACGACGAACTGCGGATCGCGGCAGCTTCAAGCGGATGGTAGTCAACGCGAGACCCTGTCAAGGCACCACGAAAAGAATTATGTCAGGGACATGCATAATCGAAGTCCAAGTAACAGTTAGGGAAACGTAGAGAATCATTGCAATATTTTCATGAAAATGGAGGGGAGGAAGATATCCCCACGAAAGGGGAAGCGAAGGGGGCATGGGAAGAATGAGATAACTATGAAAAAGCTATCCTTTGATTGTAAGTAGTTAGCTGTCGTGCAGTCAATCTAATTTTGATTTGCATGGCAGTCAGCAATCCCGATAGAACTTTGTGATTGAACGCCATCTTTGGAAAATTTGATGAGAACTTTGATGAAAGTGTTGATGAAATGAAATTGGCGCGCATTGGTTCAACACATTGTAATTGCCTCGTCTAGCTACACAGAAAGCCTCTTTGTCGATTCGTATGGAAAGTGTGCCATGTTCAACCGTTTATACGATACCGCATTCATTTCATATCGTATTCGTAAGCGTCTTTGTTTTATGCCGGATGGGCAAGCGTCTCCGTGTAAACGGAATGTGAATCCGACGACATCATTTCGTACCGTATTCAAACGAATAAGATATCGTGTAAACGTGGCATTAGGGTGAGGACAAATAAATATGTACTATAGCTGAGGATAATATCTGTCTAGCAGGCTTATTTGTAACGGTTGTATCGGTGAAGTTGATTTTGTTATCTGTTGTTCTAGGAGCTTTGTAGAACGCAAATGGCTCTGAATGCTGCATCTCCCGGAAAAGTAAAAGCACTGAATGCTGATAAACAAAGACATGGTCTTGTGAACGGTCAAGGCAAATATACGAGAAAGACTTGGTAAGACAATGCTACGAGATTTTTCAGTATCCATTTGTCCCAGTGTTCCACGGGGTCTAATTTCAACTCGGTTGAGATCGGTGATTATCAGCTTGCGTTTCTTTTTCAGGCGAGAAGAACCTCATGCATACAACATGGATATCTCAACAGGACACGTCATTCTTGTAAGGGGCTTTATAACTTATGCTGGCTAGGCTAAGCCAATGAAAATTTAAGCACTCAGAGATAATCTAAATCTATAGTGACTCAGCTTTCTTACCCTCATATTTTCTATCTACACAGTCATTGCCATTTTGCTACCCTGCGCAATTCTATTCATTCAATCTATTGTTATGTCCTGTCGTACTCGCCATCAACTCATCACCTATTCATCTACTTGCGTCATTACCAACCCTTCCGCTCCTATTAAAAATCGATGAATATGGTAACTTTAGCTCTTTGTTATTTGCCTATATAAACATGCATTTTATTTCAATAAGTCAATCAGTTAGTCAGTCATTCAAACACAACAGCACTAATCGTCGTCTCTCTGACTCCGTGTTCTCTGCACGTTAAATAAGACAACAAAGCAAGAATCGTCCATATGGGTTGAGTCAAACACCGGTTTTTTAGGACCAGTTTCATGCGCACATCTTGATTCCTAAAAATCTCCCGTGATCTCTTTATATTCAGATTCATTTATGCGTGTGATCATTCTTTCTGATTTCAAGTTCTTTTGCTGAATTTTTTTAATTCTTTCTTGTTTCATTGATTCAGAATGAATTGTGTATGATATGATCAGATTGATTTGATTTGATTTAAATCTATCTGATTTTGATCTCCACCAATGAACCGATTCGATGATTGGCAAAAACGCCTTACACGAAAATATTAAAGTTTCGAGCATATCTAAGTATGAACTACTTATAAATGCCTCACTAAATCTCATTCTTTCAGGCATATATGGAGGAGCATTTACAAAATGAAGACAAACTGAGCCAAGAATGGGAGGTGAGCGCATCTTGCTACTTTTCATTGAATATTATTTATGAACTTGCATGGAGTTCCCAAGTACAGGCAAAAACGAACCGAATATTTATCAGCGGTGATGGTAGCTGAAATTGTAACCTCCCTATATTGGACGCCCTCGCCATTTACATAATTGTCTGTTATAGACTGTTGGTCCATAGAAAAGAGTTCACTTTTATAAGGAGTCAGAAATGAGACAAGGACGTGTGATTTTTGTCTGGAGATTCCCTTGACAGAGCTTCATTTCCATCTGCTTTTCATTGTTGCCTTTTCCTTAACTTTGCTTCTTTCTTTCTTCCTTCTTACTTTCTTCTTCCTTCTTTCTTTCTTCTTCCTTCTTACTTTCTTCTCCCTTCTTTCTTTCTTCTTCCTTCTTACTTCCTTCCTTACATTCTTCTTCCTTTCTTCTTCCGTCTTACTTTCCTCTTCCTTATTTCGTTCTTCTTCCTTCTTACTTCCTTCCTCCTTATTACTTTCCTCTTCCTTCTTTCTTTCTTCTGTTTATATGCGTTCTTTTTTCTCTTTTTCCATTTTTTACGTTTTTCTATTTTGCTTTCATTCTTCTGTTTACGTTGTTCTTTTAATATTCCTCTTTATTTCTACTTTCCTCCTCTCTGCCTTCTTTCTACTCTTCGTCCCTCAATTGTTCTTTACCTTTGCGTGATGTTTGTATATTTTGCAACACATTTCCATTAAGTATAGAGTGTCGTCTTCCACAACCAAAGTAGTGAAATTTCTCATTAAATGTTGAAGGCATTATGCAACTATAAAGCTGATCAAGACGAGGCATCTGTTGGGGATGACAGCAAGAATGTTAGTAAGAACAGATACAGCAATGTATTGCCATGTGAGTATAAAGTCATAATTTTAAAACTCATCAAAATTAACTGATCTTCTTTAGAATGGGTGTTCAAATTATAGATGTAATTTGATTTACCAGGCTTAGGTCGTGCATCAAGTGCTTTCCTGGCTCTGATTCAACGTCCGGATAAATGGGAGAAAAAGAAGGCTCAGGGATTTGAGAACTTATTATGCGGACTTATCTTAGTTGGTTTACACACCACGCTGCGAATAAGCAAAATGAAATGAATGGCTGTAACACAATTTTAGATGACTGAGTCTTCTAATTTTTCTTCTCGCATTGATCCAAATTATACAGCGTAACCGGTGTAGATAGCTGTTCATCTACATGACAGCCGAATGCATTTCCAGTCAACCCAAGTGGTGCTTTGGTGTAGTGGTTAAGCATGCGGACTCATAACACGGGTTGTCAGTTCGATTCCTCCATGTTTCACAATGAAGAGGCCACTGGCGAAGAAGGCAGCGGAAACCGCCTCATAAAGTCCACTTCCGAAGAAAAATTCAGAGCCCTGTCTCAGGTCTCTGCTATACTCGAAGTCGAGTATGTAACTCAGTGTCAACCCAGTTCAGTGGGACTTCTACCCAACTTTATTGATTCTTGGATGGTTTCTAATTCCTAAATGGTTTCTTATCTTGTCCTTTATTGCAGATGATCATTCGAGAGTCAAGCTGCGTGAAACTGCGAATGTTTTTCACTCCGATTACATAAACGCCAACTTCATTGTAAGTGTCTCGTGTCTTTGGATTATTTGAATGCAACGGTCCCTTATGCACCATGTGTCTTTTTATGATTGTACGCAACTGTCTTGTAGATGTTATAAACTCGTTTCATGTAAGTTCTCAGCTGCATTAATTATGCTTCTTATTGTTCCCATCAAAGTAAATTTATGCACTTCAGAGGATAGGATAGGGCGATAAAAACAGTTGATCCCAACCAATGTATCATTGAACTCGTAAAATTTTTAGACATTTAGGCAGATTGGACATCATTGAAGATTCTGAACGTCTTCTGATAAGATTTCTCAGAAATCTTTACCGTAAAATGATTAATTGTAATGACCATTCAAAATGTGCCGATTTAAGTTTGAGTGTACAAATTGGTGTTTGATTTTCCAATAATTACACTCAATGAGACGAAAGCATAAATCTAACTGGAAGCCAAATCACACTCTCGCGTTCTCGTTGAACCTCATTGTGTTAGTCCACAGTCCAGTGTACACCACATGATACGAGACAATGTTCTTGCATTTGTGGTGCATTGTAGGGGTGCAACCCACATCGCCAGAGAATGGAGATGGTCCTTGAATTAACTATTAATAAGACGAGATTTCATAGATTTTCTTCTGTATGGATCCATGTTTATTGCATTGAAATTCTCGGATTTCGTCACAGACTGACTCGGATCCAAGGAGCCCTGCATACATTGCTACTCAGGGACCACTAGATAACACTATTGCAGACTTTTGGCAGGTGAGTTTCTTTACTTCGAAGAGTTGGTAACGTTAGGATAGTAAAAAGAAAACGGAATTAGACCTGTTCCGCAAAAGAATGTTCTTAAAACCGTGCATCAACATTTATGTCAACAGGAACAAATATCTTAGAGTATTATTGTGTATTCATTTGATAGGAAAGTATCGATTGGCAGTTACTAAGTTTTGTTCCATAATAAATCGATTTTTTTATTAAATTACTACCGAAACAATACAGAGAGGAATATGGTAGCTGATTTAATGTATTGATAAAACGAGCAGATAGCCTTACTTTGCTAAGAAGAATTAGTTTTAGCATCGAATTGATGCCCAATCGTTTTTCAATTGGCATAACAATGTAAAGATAGCTTGTATAGACACTGCTGAATGGGTTATGTACTTCACCCTTAATAATTCTTGATCTTTACACTCTCTTTGGCACCATTCATGATTTCGATGGTTGCCAGTATCTTGCGGTGGTATGATATTTTCCCCAGTTTAATTGAATTTTGTACATGTAGTTTGCATTATGGTCAAAGCACATTGCCTTGTCCTGAGGGTCTTGGGTGCGAATCATCCTTGTTCCCTTTTCTGGATGCCCCAGATCGGTTCAAACATGAGTTAATTAGTACCTAGCGTAGCGCTGGAGGGCAGATTGCATGGAGGAAAGGAACTGGCCATCTTGCCTTACAATTTAGTGGCCCATGATGGCACCGCTAGTAAGGAGCTGTTCGACGCTTTTTTGCATACAGAACTCAACTCTCCTTTCTTATTACTCATTCTATTTGATTTAAGTAAACCATTTTATGCTAACGTGTATACCATTTTCTAGATGATTTGGGAACAAGGAGTGGTGGTCATTGTCAATTTGACCCGTTTGTCAGATATGGGCCTTGTACGTGATTTTTTTACCTTACATTTATATTGATTTTATCCATCATTATCTCCAGTAAGCACGGAAAAGACTTTTACAATGTAAACGTGAATGTATAATCGTTGGCTGTTTGGCTCTTACTTGTGGATATATACACTCTCTCTGTTTTAAACGCTGGCACATTCTGTTTCCCTGCTTAGCACTCAGAGCTTTGGCCAAGGACTTAGGAGTCAAACACACACTGCCACCAAATTACCATCCCCCAAATGTAGCATGAATTCTGCATGCACAGGTGCATTGCACGGCGCTTTATTCACCAAAGCGATTAGGAAAGGACCTTTGACTTTGACTTTGATTTGCAGTAGCTAAATATGAGCCACACATTCAATTTTAGCCGCAGTGCCAAAGGTACTGGCCAGATGAAGGAAGTGAAGTATACAATACATATCAGGTGATCTATAAATGTTTGAAATCATTTTCTCCTGCTTGAATGATTTTTGCTAACTCAGAATTAAGCCTCTGTTTCAATCGCAGCTGCTCTGCTGAATGTTTAAAAAAGTATCACAAATTTTCCAATGCATTTGCCTGATGTTTACGCAAATACTCTTCTGGCATCTGACGATGACGTAATCTGATCTCAACTCGTAACATTGACTGCTGGTATTTGTAAATTGTTTTTAATGCTCACGTTTTGCCGTGAGAGAGCATTTTTATTATTGTTATTATTATGACAAGCACTGGGCAGACCCTGCTTTGCTGGACCTTCAAACTATTTCTTCGCTTAAGTTAACATTGTATTTCCTTCTTTCTTTTGCTTCTTTTTCCGTTTGATTTGTCATTAGTATTAAGTAGAAACAGTCAATTACACACTGCCTGTTATAAGAGAGGTGTGTTTTTGTATTTTAAATATGCAGCTGACGAATGGTTTAAAAAATTATTGTTACAATCATGTAGAAGGTACAAATCAAGTGAGACTGGATTTTCCTATGATTTTATTTGAGAGATGGAAAGAAAGATTTTGCCAAGAGGGAATGCTCTGTATTATATCAGCATTTTACTAACGCGAAACAGCCAGATTTGTTAATAGTCTATTAGGCTCAGATTTTTAGAATCTACACAGCTTGGTTACTTCTTTATATGAAACTAATTCCTTTCAGGTGCATCTTATCTCGGAGCACATATGGTGCGATGATTATATAGTCAGGAGTTTTTATTTGAAGCATCTAGCGGTAAGCTCCTCTACATGAATTATAATGCCTGTTGTCCCAGTATCTCATTGACTGTTTCAACATTATTATCTGTATTTGTTCTTTTGTCGGTGTCGATCAATGTATCTTAAATGCGAATTTTGTGCAGTGGTTATACATTGTATCTACTGCTTGCCTCGAAACCGGGAATATACTTCCATGTGGAATACATGCATCTGATGTATACGGTATCACCTTATTTGCTAACCCGATTAATGTTTTGATTGCATTTGCTCTTTCGTAAAGATCTATTTAAGTGCGATGTCAAAGTTCAGGATCAGGCTGCTGGCCTTCGTGATTTGAATCTTATATTACGACTTCGTAAGGAATGATAATCTTCTCTTCATTACGGAGAGCAATTCTGCAAAGTCAGTCATTCTTTATTGCTCCCCCGATGTAATTGTAGAATGTTTGTTGTTTCTGCTTACATGGACTACATCATTGTTATATTTTAGACCCAAGAAACGAGGACCATAACACAGTTTCACTACCTCACATGGCCTGATCTGTCTGTTCCGGAGAGTCCTAAGCCCCTTTTAGAGTTTAGAAGGTTTGACTTCCTTTTAATTCTGCTGTTCTTGTGCACGATTTGGCCACATGAAGCATTTTTAGGTGTGCCAGTATCAGTTGGTTTTTTGGTTGTAAAGTATTCAACCATATTTTTAACAAGCCATTCAATTTTTCTCCAGTTTTATCTTTATCCTATCTTAGTAGGATTTGTCTAAGTAAAGTTGCTCCTCACTTTCGTAAATCAATGCTGTTATCCTATGCTTTATTAGTTACGTGTTCTAATGCTCTCTCAAAGGAAAGTCAACAAGTGCTACAGAGGCCAAGCCTGCCCAATTGTGGTTCATTGTAATAATGGAGTTGGCCGGACAGGGACATATATTCTCATTGATATGGTTTTAAAGAAGATGATCAAAGGTAAACGGGGTTTGCAATTTTTCACAGTTTCCCATTACGTATTCATAACGGAAGAATCACAACGAGAGTACTCTTAGAGTGTGTGTGTGTGTGCATGTGTATTTGTGTGTGTGTGTGTGTGTGTGTGTGTGTGTGTGTGTGCATGTGCATGTGCATGTGTGTGTGTGTGTGTGTGTGTGTGTGTGTGTGTGTGTGTGCATGTGTGTGTGTGTGTGTGTGTGTGTGTGTGTGTGTGTGTGTGTGTGTGTGTGTGTGTGTGTGTGTGTGTGTGTGTGTGTGTGTGTGTGTGTGTGTGTGTGTGTGTGTGTGTGTGTGTGTGTGTGTGTGTGTGTGTGTGTGTGTGCATGTGTGTGTGTGTGTGTGTGTGTGTGTTTTTGTGTTTGTTTGCTATGCAAGTAGTTAAGTAGTTACATCCCTCCCTGGTCAAGATTTAAGCATGTCAGTCATACTGCACCACGCATAGTTCTGCTACCTATTCCTACAAAACTCCCTCTCCCTAACGTTGTGCATGATCCATCCGATTCAAGGTACAAAGGAAATAGACATAGCTGCAACTTTGGAATATCTCAGAGATCAAAGACCTGACATGGTCAAAACAAAAGTAAGTTATTCATTTGGGAGTTTGTTTAAAACTTCTATTTCTTTTGCATCTTTGATTCATGTTCTTTGATTATCTAGTCCAAAACTATAGTAATATTGATGAAATATTGATACAATTCAGTCATTTTTGTGTCCCTATTTATTGTCGAAGTATCGTGAGAATTCTTATGATTTGATTTTTTCAGGCGCAATTTGAATTTAGTCTCTCAGCTGTGGCAGAAGAGGTGACTGCGATATTGAGCTCTTTATCCAGTTAGAAGTCGATGATCATATCATATATTTACTTTGCTGTAAAATGAATTCTGTAATTAGACAAATTGCATTTTATTTGAATAAATTCAATCAATGTGATGTTTTAAATACCTGCTAGCAGGTCGTGTGTTGCGCTTTGTCAATTTTTTATTCACTTGGGATGTTAAATGGGACTAGCATACTAAATATTAAATATTCTTTTTTCATTTCTGTATTATAACGATGCAATTCAATTAGGTCAGGTTAGTCTCAATGAGGTCAACGGACATATTTCCACTGCAGATCATTCAAAGTGTAGTCCAATAGTTTGCAAAGTATGTTGAAGAATGTTTCTTGCAATGT
Source organism: Pseudorhiza aurosa (assembly GCA_964026355.1). Taxonomy (NCBI): domain Eukaryota; kingdom Metazoa; phylum Cnidaria; class Scyphozoa; order Rhizostomeae; family Lychnorhizidae; genus Pseudorhiza; species Pseudorhiza aurosa. The sequence continues at coordinate 9,490,158 of OZ032115.1, forward strand.
ATTTTAGCAGTACATTGTTGCACCAAGCGCGGACATTTCTACCTAATGTTTCAAAGTCAAAGCAGCCATGCATTATGACAATGTGATATTTTCCATTGAATATTCCCTCTGTTGAAAAATTGCTCTTAGTTTCAACGAATGTGAGGTGCGATGGACATGTCTTGTAAAAGCAAAAAGCAGCAACTTTTTCTGTGTTTGTTGTTACAAGAATGTGATTTAATGTTGGTATGTTACTGCTTATCTATAAACAATGTTTGTGGAGATTATGTCCAGTGTCCTTTTAGTATATATGTAAACAATTTCAATGCTATGAGTTTATCCTTAATGCAAAGTAAGCTAACTATAATCATAATCTTACGAAATAATAATTTTCTGCATGCAAAAACTCTGTTATTTGTTTTCCGTGTCGTTTTTCTACTTGATGATTGGAAAGATAAGAGACAATCACGATTAAAAGTATTGCCGCTTGACCATTTATACTCGAGTAAATGACAATTGCTTTCAGTTGCAGCTTTGTTCAGTCCAGATTTTATCCATCAAATATTTCAGATTTTGTCTTTTTACAGAGTCAGATGGTCCCAGGAAGTTTTTATTTATCCTAGGCAGCAAATCTAATTTCTTATCACCACATTGGCGCCTTGACACCAGTGATGATCGGGCGTTGCTGGCATTTATAATAATCAAATACTGCTCAGAAAAGGTATCTCTTCTTGCATTCATCCGAGCATGAAACGTCATATAATGGTCGAAATGAGAGCTCAAAACCTACACCCAGATTCGATCGAGACTAGTGAAAGTGAGCCATTGATACATCTGGGTATACATCTCGTGGTATCAGTTCGCCATTTTGTCCGACCTTGTATACCATGGCGAAAGAAGTTTCTTCTTTTGCCAGCCCAATATTGACGCTTCGTACATCTAAAAATTCACCCGCTTCTAATTCCATTTGGTTGCCAAAAGGAAAAATTCAAGCACTCAAAGAATTCTCACAGGTCATTAATACTGCCTTTTTTAGATTTTGATACGTCGCTGCGATTCCAAAAATGTGGAAATGTCACAGATTTTTCCATCAGTCATTAGTCAACTCGACCGACCACTGGTGTGGAATCTCACTGTAAACACAACGAGCAATAAAGGAGCTATTTTATGATGATTCAAGTAAATCAGCATAGCCACTCGTAAAGGTGACAACTTTCCAAAGGTTATTGGTGACAGTCGATAAAAAAGCGAGTTCAAGTTGACAATTCGATTAAGACAATGCGGTTACTTAGATAAAAAGACGTTTTCGATTCCATACTAGAGTCATAATAATAATGATGATAATAATTTGAATTATTTTAGGACAGTAACCCATTCAGCAGTGCTGGTTTATAAGGAGCCGTCATCATCATTAATAAGAGAAAGACACAAATGTAAAGGTTATATATTGAATGAAAGTATTCCTTGAAGCGATTCTAACTGTTAAAGAAACATCTCTTTTAAACCGGCAATGCATCTGGAACCTGTAAATAACCATTGTCATTACTGCTAGGTTTTATCACATCACCACATCATGGGTTTTTTCTTGCTTTTCCTTGCGACACATTTTGATAACAGCACCATTTGTTGAAATGTATATCCTGTTTAAAGATTCGTTGTATTGTTAACTGCGGACATGGAGGATCACGCCAGGCTGAGTGAAGCGAACAGCAAGAACTAGTATGATCAGGGACGTATGAAATAAGGAATGCCGTCATGAAATGGAGCCTTAACAATTTGTTATTTATTACAATCATCATAAAATTGCTCCTTTATTGGTCGCTGTCTGTAAAACGAAATTCATAATGCGCTTTCCTTCAACGAAATCTATTGCTGTGGAATCAATTGTAAGCATTTGCAGTCATAGCACACGCCCATTAAGAACGATTTTGAAAAACGTAGGAGCAACTCATCGAACTGCTTCTCATTTTCAAAAAATGTTTCAATAATACACAACTTCAACGGACGTTAACTAAAAATTCTACAAAAATAACGAGGTTCAAGGTAAAATCAATCACTCAGAAAGAATGACCAAACATTTTAGAGTTTCCAACAAAATTATCTCAACACTTTATTCAATGAACATTCCTATAGTGACTAACAAAATTCGAGGTCACGCTTCAAAAGCAGTCAATGCATACTGCAAATTTTGATAGAGAAAAGGTGCCAGCTAGGTTTTGATGGAGTGAAAAATGAATTTTTTCGATGTAATATGGAATTTTTCAAGTACTGTTCTTACGATGGCAATCTCGAACGCAGTCATGTTCAAGCGGGAGCTAATGGCCTATTGGGAATAGGTGAGAGCAGCCAATTTATATTGCATACATGAGTAGCATCAATGCAGGCAATTACGTCTAGTGAAGCATGATGACACGTCACTTGGAGCATCAGCAAGATCTTCGCGCAACCACTACTAGCAAGGATAGGCAGTAACGAGTTCATTAAACGATGAACTTGAAAATCGCTGTTAATTCAAAACAACATTTAAGATGTTATAGATACAACGCTACTCAACACAAAACTAAAGCTAACTTAAGCAAAACTAAAAAATTTCCGCATTTAAGAAGCCACAAAAACGACGTTGCCTGTTCCAAAACTGTGTCCTAAGTAAACTAAAAATGCAAAGGATATCCTTGCCATCTAATCTTCTTCTAAGAAGAAGATTCACTGCATTGAAAAAGACCATGGGAACTCAACACATAGTGCTACCAGTCGGCCAGCTCCCAACTGTAGCATTCACTGTGCATTCATAGCTGTGAGGCTCAAAGAATAAGAAACGAGGATGAGGGCCGCCAACAAAACGGTAAGGGAAGGAATTTAGATTGATGTACCATGAGAATTCCCAATTCTAGTTTCGAGTTTCGATGTGAAATATTCACTGACTTAAGCACAGCGCTACCAGATAGCCAGCCCCCAATTATAGCATTCACTGTGCTTGCACAGCAGTGTGGCCTACCCACAGGCTAATGAAACGGAGATTGGCACCACCCTATTCACTGAGGGAGGGACTTTGACATTCTGACTAGTTTTAAGCATTTTTGAAATCATTTCAAGGCTAAGAAGGGTGTATATACGATTCAATCCCTGGAATAGCGACTGTGGCTGGATCAATCTATTCTTGAAAGAATAAGGTCTCAAGAGTAAAGAGAAGGGAGAAAAATTAGGCATCCTTTAAATATTAAAAATAAATATGAATTTCGGTGCAAAATATGTTGTCACGTCAAATTTGGCAAATACATTGGCAAAGCATATCCGAATCACCATCAACTTGAAATACATAAAAGACCCTTAAATGGGGCTGGGGGTACCAGAAATGTTCATCATGAGCCAATCAAGGCAGCAGTGATTCTAGCTACTTCCACGCGGAGGACACAAGCGAAAAAACCTGAATGTAAAACTATTCGAAATAAAAAGAAAAAAACGTGCTCTATCGTAACGCCGATGAATTACATTGAATTACAAGCATGCGTTTCGAAAGTTTGCAACGTGAAAGCTAAAAGCACTGGGAAGGACTGAGCAGTGACTACAACGCTTAGAAGTTCGACCCGTCTTAGCATTGCTTATGAGGGAACAATAACATGACACCGTCTCCTTTTAAACTGCCAATGAAAAACACAAACGAAGTATCAACGTGGTCACGTGACACTCAGAGTGGATACATTCAAGCAGATAGGCTTTTTGTTAAAAATGCAGATATGCGTGACCTAAAAGCAATCAAGGCACTGCTGGATATATCTTCATCAATGGATACTGGTTTGAAAGGCTGGTTCTATCGAAATATATGACATCACCGGAAAATGAGTGAACATTTCTTTAAGTAAGGAAGTGGACAGAGAAATAGAAACCTATTGGAGAGTATCTTAGCCGTATTGACTGCCTTACACATTAACGATAGCCTTTTGCATTTCTTAGAAATTGATCATGCCCCAAATTATGCGAAAATACGACTTAACTGAGACGTTTTGTCCATCAAACCGATATTCAAATAACAAGCAAATACTACAATGAAGTAACGATTATTCTTCTACGGAAAGAAGCATCAAAGCTCAGGGCAATGAAGTTATAGATTCGGAGACCGTAATGAAGGGTCCTCTGTACAACGTTTGAAATAAACAAGAAAGATATTGCTTACGCCATTTAACGTTTAAGACAAGCAGTCTGGTATCAGCTATACAGTTGTCTATCCATTGAATATTCCCATTCAAGTGGATAAAGATTACATTAAATACCTCAAAACTTACAACCAGTTTGACTGATATCATTTCAACGTGTTTGCAGGGATGCGACAGTCCACCTCATACTAGCGTTGTGTTTTCTTTGTCATCATCAGAATCATATTCGTAAGCAGGTGGGGTGAGGCTTCGTCTCTTATCCAAAGTACCATCTGCTGTTTGAATCCATGCCTAGAAAGAAAAGAGGCTATGTTTGAAAAATGAATAGAAAGAATGAGATGGTTGACCCGAGACCCAGAAGCAGGACAAATCGATGGACACGAATTGGAAGGAGAACCTTGTAACAAGAATCCTCTTCAATCGATTTCTTTCAATTTTCCCTTGAAAATGGAAAGTACATACTTGCTATTTCGATACATACCATGAGAAATGAATTAAAGAGGATGTATTCATAACATATGGCTGAATAATAACAGTGTTAGCAACCTTACAGTCTATGTAAATCGATTCTCTAAATTTCCCTTCATAATCAACTGTACACGTTTTACTGTATTATCACATCGATCACAGATTGCAACTTGGAATTTCCAAGATTACTTGACGAAGCAATTGAACAAATCAAACGATAAGTTCCAATAGGTTCGAAACAACTGAATCAATACTGCATTATCAAAGCGACGAATGGTGAGATTTGCATAAATATATGTATATATTTATGTTGGTCTGAAACTGAATCACAACAGAGGATCGCAATTACAATACTGTTAGATCAAACGCTACAGAATCTATAACTGATACTTTTGCACAAAATTTCTAAAAATTTCCTGGCTAAAAGGAAACTGCGGTTCCTTGCATCAAAAGTATTTTTTATATTATGCCAAATGAATAACAGAGCATTTATAAAGCAACTCCTACACCAGGTAGCAGCCTCAACAGCAAAAGATTCAAAAATGCAGTCAGCTATCTTTAAGAAAGAAAAGACACTTGACGGAATAAAGACTTGAGGGCGAAGTGCTACAGACCGCGGAAGTACGTAAAGTAAACAATAAACCTAAGCGACGGACTGCAGATCATTTCACGTAACAGAAACAATACCACGAAGAAATAAAAGCCTGTTTACAAATAAAGAATAGAACGCTGCGGCTTGAGGAAAAAACAACAGGATACAAGGAACAACAAGGACTTTAATTTGTTAATAACTTCCATAACTACCACTTTCATCAGCAAATAGCACACAGGAGCAAACCAATGGAGAATAGTTGTGATGGGTGAAGTGAATGTATTAACTACAGACATCAATGAGAGAAGTGATCAAAAAGAGGCGAAAAAAGTTACCAAAGGAAGATATCAAAGCAAGATATCAAAAGGAGATATTGCGTGAACAGATCGAGAGAAGACATCAAATGAATCGATCGAAAGAGGATGTAAAAAAGAATATACTGAGTCAGGAGGTCAAAAGAGATTGTCGAAAGAAGATATAAAAGGAATTTATCAAAGGAAGATGTCAAAGGATGATATCAAAGCAAGATATCAAAGGAAGATATCAAAGGAAGATATCAAAGGAAGATATCAAAGGATGATATCAAAGCAAGATATCAAAGGAAGATATCAAAGGAAGATATCAAAGGAAGATGTCAAAGGAAGATATAAAAGGAATTTATCAAAGGAAGATGTCAAAGGATGATATCAAAGGAAGATATCAAAGTAAGATATCAAAGCAAGATATCAAAGCAAGATATCAAAGGATGATATCAAAGCAAGATATCAAAGGAAGATATCAAAGCAAGATATCAAAGGAAGATATCAAAGCAAGATATCAAAGGAAGACATCAAAGGAAGATATCAAAGGAAGATATCAAAGGATGATATCAAAGCAAGATATCAAAGGAAGATATCAAAGGAAGATATCAAAGGAAGATGTCAAAGGAAGATATAAAAGGAAGATATAAAAGGAAGAATATCAAAGGAAGATATCAAAGCAAGATATCAAAGGAAGATATCAAAGGAAGATATCAAAGGAAGATATCAAAGGAAGATGTCAAAGGAAGATATCAAAGGAAGATATCAAAGGAAGATATCAAAGGATGATATCAAACAGACATTGAATGAACAAACCTGGGCAACGACATCTCCATTATCATATAAACGCCTCGATCTTCCCGTGCTGTCAGTCTTGTATTTGCGATGCTTCGCTTTCTTCTCCTCAGCTGAAAAAAACAAATCACCATACTCTGTGACATCAGCGGTACTAATTAGTTTTTGAATGAACTTTTATGAATATCTAATCATAGCAGAGATGGTTGCTAGCTACTTTGAAGAACTCTTAAAGAAGTAATGTGCTTTAATACTCAGTCCATGGACTATAGACAACGATAAACTAAAATCAAGACAGCAAATGTACGTGCTATTTTTCATGGGAAATATTATGAATGCTGCACTAAGGTACATTGCATATCTTGCTCACTTCGGGTAAACAAGAAGAAAGTTATCTCACAGATAAGGTAAAATAATCCATTTAAATGACGCCAAAGTTTCGCTACCTGGGCAGTGATAGTATCCTTTTGCAGTCTTGTAAAACTGTATGCAGCAACCAAGGACTAGGAGAAATGGCCAAACAGCAAACAGTGTCCATGAAAACCAACACGGTTCGCGACCATGGACGTTAAGGATAAGGTTGTACGCATATGTTGCAACTAGAAACAGATCCAGGAAGTAATCTATGGACAACATTATGAGAATAGCTCCAAAACTGGTGATGTATACGATGGCAGCCTTCCTTTGCCTGAGAATTGCGATTATTGCAAATATGATGCTTAGTCCACCAAGAGTACCAAGGCAAATCCAGATAATGTGCTGATCGAGGAAAAGCGTAACGACGAAAAGGACAACGACAGTGAAGAACAATCCTTGGATTATACTCGCGATTATGAGACCAATGACTGGAAGCGAGGCGGCAAACAATCCAAGGAGCAAGCCAGCACCGGCTGCTATCGTAGACGTCCACAAAAGACCCAAGTTGGTTTTGTTCTCCATGACTAAGTAAGAGAGAACACTTGCCAGTGTTAGGCCCATAATGAACATCGATAATCTGAAGGCACGATATCCTGGAAGAAAAACATCGAGCAGTAAATCAGTAAATCAGTCAATTCATCAATTAATCGATCGGTTCACCAATCAATCGATCGATCGACTAATCAATCAATCAATCAATCAATCTCAATTCATCAATTAACCAATTGATCAATCCATCCAGCCGTCAATTAATTGTTCAGTTAATCAATCAATTAATCAGTCATGAATTAATCGATCAGGTAATCAATCAATCGATCAATTAATCGAATAATCTATCATTAATCAACAGATCAATCAAGTATTATTAATTAAATTTGCTATTACATCAATTGATTAATTTTGTAATACGACAATTTTGTTACTGCAATGAAGATCAGGACAGCCCAGCGAATGGAGAAGAGACCCCTATTCAAACTATTCTTTGACAAAGAGCTGTGCTGGAGACCTACTTGTCCCCGCTAAACAACCCAAGACATTGAAATTGAAGCTTTTATCAAAATGACTAAAGATTAGGAGACACTCACCAACAGTAATCATGACAACTCCAAAAATAAAGCACAACCCGCACACTGCAGTGATTGGAATGTTTTTGTGGAAATCATATTCGAAAGACTTGCACAATTCAAGCTCAGGTGATATCGAGCTGACAGGTGTTGAAAACGTAGTTGATACATTGACAGATCTGACTGGTTCCGTTGATATGTTGGATGGTGTGCTAGCATTGATTATGTACGTTATAGTGCGAACGGCGTGTGAAACGTTTGCGAACGGCAAAGAGGTTGCATTGGGCGCCTTCGTTATATTCATCCTGCTGCTGCGAATCGCTCTAGAAAACAAAATGGGATACTTTACTGCATCCAGCCAATGTCAATGCAGGGCAGAGTTAGAATTCAAATGGGGATAGTATGAAAGATTCAATTAAAATGCTTCAGAGCTATTTCAGTGAGTCGAGCATACAGAAAAGGCCACTTCTAGTAGCTGAATTGTGTGAATCATGCACAAGGGAAGTCTGTCATGAAAACCAGCCTTCTGTAGATCATTGCTTAAGGCTTTGTACAATCTGATGGGTTCCAATTATCTACTTGCAAAAACGGTCGCTCGCGTGCATTAATACATGCAGAGCTGTAGCGCACAGCAGAGAAACCATTGAATCTAATAGCAAACCTGATTCAGCTTCAGTTGCTGAAAGCGATTTGGAATCGTAGGCCATATGTAAAAACACGTCACCTTTGAATGATTAAAATCATCTCAAATACATAGGCGTCGTGGGCAATAAATCTCTTCTACATTAAATGTTTCTATTCTAACGAACCAAAACAACTACGTTAAACATTAAATATGCCTGAAAACCATCTTTACAATTTCTGGACAACGAAATTAGACGGCATTTATAGCAGTGGTAGAAGATTGCTTTCCTCAAATGAAGAAACAGCAAAAAATCAAACCAATCATTCAATCTGCATCAATGCTATCTGTTCACAAATTCTATTGCGTTTAGCCACGAATGGGTTAATTCTCGACTTTCTCCATGCGACGTCTTATTTTCATTCTACGTAGTAGGAAAATTGAATCAAAACCGAGTTCTATTGTTGAAATGACTGCCTTGTTAGAGGCGCAATATCTTGAGCCACAGCAATGTGGGGTAGGGTGGCCGGTTTCTCCCCCCCCTTACCCTCAGCTATATACCAATTACACACTTAATGTTGGATGGACAGAGAGAAGGCGAAAGAAACGCGCCCAAAGGCGTCTCGAACCAGGACCGTCAACACAGCAGTAACACGAGACGTTTGCTCTAACCAATATGCCAATTGTCCCTCTTCAGCTGGCCGGGTTGATATTATTCAGTTAACTAACCACACTCGGTCCGACATCCTTGCACTGCCAAGTTCATTCATGAATCGACGACATAGAGAACTTTTAGGTGACCTCTGTACATTCCTTACCTTGGGAAATCGGATGTTGGCGAAGAAGAAGAGCCGAGAGACTTAGGAGAAAAAAATACAATGGCAAATAAGCACTTAGACGAAGCCATAAGCCTGCTTAAGAAGTCTAGTGTGTCTGGTTCCATCAGTATAACTCATGCTTAGCAGAATGGAGGAAACAAATGAGTTGAACTATCCGAGGGAACGGTATTCAATAGATCATCAATTCATCTTGACTGGGGATTCTCTTGAATGTATCGGTACTAGCAATAGGTGAGGCTAATTCATCTAAACGCATCCGCAGTTTCAAACGCTATTTTTATAACTGCTACTTCTGTTTTAGTGGATTGTGCTGAGAGGAAAATGTTGGCCCATAAGAGAGCTCCAACAAAAGGAAAAGCTATGAAAACAAGGACATCAGTTCGATTCTATTGATTCTAGATTTGAGAGAGGACATGTAGGGTTCTGGAAGGGAAGAAAAAGGCAAGGTGTTCATGAATTGCAAATACTTGGGACGAATGATGATTTGTGGGATAGAGTTCGTGGATTAGGCAGTGAAATTGGGAAAGGTGAGAGTGAGTCAACTTCTGGTGGTTCTGACACGCCTCAGAAGAAAAGGAATGATATCCCTGATCTTATGAGAGTAATGTCCGTGAAAGTATCTGTAAAGGATGGAAAGATCTGCAACAAAATGAAGATGGGAAAAAAGTTGGAGAGATCTGATGTGGTTGAAACAAATGGCTTTGGATTGGAATTCGTCAAGACGACTTTTCATCCCCAGGTGGATTGCTGGAAACTGAAAAGCTTAAACTAAGCATCGAAATGAGTAAAAATCTCTGCAATCAAAAAGATGAATAAAAAGAAGACACTAATAAGATTATCGGTGATAATATTTACTACAGATTGTAACTTAAAACAGCGTCTTGGTTTGCAAACATATGCCGAATGCAGACAGACGTTTCAATAGTAGCGAGCAAGATTAAAATCATAGAGGAAACTCAATCAAATGGAAGATACTTTTTATACATACTACCTATCGGTTCTACCTAGATGTCAAAGGTAGACATTTGGACAGTCAGAATCTTTTTGCTTAGCGAGTAGTGCCCAGGTCCTTCCTCTCGATGTGACCACAGCTCGTGATTCCTACGCCTGGAATTACAGAGAGCTGGCGACTCTCCCTACTCTAATGGGAAGTTCAGATGAGGATGGATGGATACGAACCACTGTCCATAGGATCAATGCGCGAGTATCTTACCACTGAGACCTATCCTGATAAAATAATTGTCGGCTATCAAGAGAGGTTGATTGCACCCAAAATAAGATAGTACCATGCAAAACCATCAATGATCTATTGAAATTCCCTAAAGAAAAGCTAAGTCAGTCGCATAGCTCACAATGAAAAATGTCGCACCAAATAATTGTCATGGACGTCGATAAAAATTGTCTGGTTTTGCAGCATTGTGGGTTTTAAATGACATTTTCAGCAAAACTCTTATGGCAAGGAATGAATGGTTCTACATGAGGTCTCAAATTAAAAGTACAGGAATCAAGATGCTTGACAGCACAACTCGACGCAAATCTATTGTAGAAGGCGTTTGCGTATTGGAAAAAGATTCAATAGCTAATTGAAGAGAAATTTACCCTGAAAGCATTCAAGACAAGGTGGATCAAGAAGTTTCTCAACTGTGCAGCACAAACGGCGACGAAGAGGTGACAAATCGTTGGGTATTTAGATGTGTAAATTGCTGAAAACCCACATACAGTTATCTCGAGATGGATCTAGAGAAATATGAACACAAATGGCGACCGCAGCTAAAAATGAACGAGCTGCGAAGGAGAAGACACAGTTACAAGCAGAGAACAAATTCAAAGCATGCAAACCTAGACACAACCGACTTCAAATCCAATTAATTCTTTGTCCAAACTTATGTTGAAATTCTATGAGGCGAAACAGAACTAAAACGATTGAGATTGTACAGCAACAAAGTGAAGTTTTGATAAACAGGACACAGTTTGGAACCACAGCATTGCAGGCTAGAAAATTAGCTTTGTTTCCCTCAATGCATGGCGAACTTGAAGTTCTCAGTTAAAGCCTTTTTCCTCATTTAACACTGACATATATTTCTAAGTGCTTAAATAATTTACTAAAAATAACATTGAAAATTTGTGATAGCCCAATGAAATTTCCAATCCTAGCATATAAAGAATCCTGAAGATTGGTAGGCATGTGGTGTGTTTGTGTGATGTGTGATGTGTGGTGTGTGGTGTGTGATGTGTGGTGTGGGGTGTGTGGTGTGTGGTGTTTGACGTGTAGTGTATGATGTGTGGTGTGTATGTGTGTATTATCTAACAATATACAACAAACACCACAAATCCCCTTCGAAACCTTCAATATCCCTAATTGCCAGTCCAGCTTCATCAGAATCATTCAGAAATGTATACGATACAAATAGTTCATTTAATCTGAACGGGGAGAATCGCTTTTCAAACATTTTTCGAATACATTGTGGGATTTAGTGATTGCAATCTATTAGAAACTATTAGACAGAGACTATTAGAAACTATTAGACGGAGACAACTCAGCTTCCTTGGCCATCTCACGAGGAAAGAACGTCTAGAGAAACTTCCCACTGAAGGAAAGTTGGGTGAATCGATAACGGGGGGGGGGGGGGCGGCAACGGCTTATGTTTTTGGAGAGCCTGGCGATGGACACAGGGTGCTGCGCATCGCGGCGACTACATGCCGATGATAGCCAACGTGAGACCCTGACAAGGCACCCAGAGAAAAACTATTTGTTAGAACTTGTTCCTTATAAAGAAGGCCCAATTAACAGCTATAGAAAGGTAAAGAACCGCTGCAATATCATCTTGAAGAATGGAAAGCAGGAAAATTTCGCCATGAAGGTGAAAATGAAGGGGGCCTGGGGTAGAGGAAACCAGGGATGCGGGAAAATTTATTAACAAAATTGAAATAAATTGAAATTTGTGAGGTGTTCATTTAGCTATGGATTTGCTTATGGTTTTACAATTGGTTTGGAGATAACATAGCCTCGTTTCAGTGCTTACTTATGACATCCTTTTAATGGCGCCTGCCAAGCATCCTAAAGTAGATTTATGACACTGCGAAGCCACATTCATCGAGCAGCGTCCAGGTCTTTCCTCTCGGTGACTACACCTTATAATCGCAACACCTGAAATTAGAAAAACTAGCCAATCTCCCACTCCTGAACTCCTGGATTTACGAGTGTTATCACGATAAGCCTGTAGAACCAATCTAAACGATTCCTATCAATCTGGATTCAGCTTGAATGATCCTGTTTCATCCACACAAATCTTGTCAGAAAATGAATAGCAAATACGAAGGCAAGCAAAACGCGGATAGGTTAAGATGGCTGCAAACTTACAGATAAGGAAGATCCGCCTTTACTTTCCTTTTCAAAGAAATTACTAGCATTATTCATTCATTCAAGTCGAGACGGACTGGGGTTTTAGTCAAAATGGAAATCGTAGAACCACTCTCTCTTGCTAAGGAATCAAACAAACTCCTTAGGATGATTGATAGATGAGCAATTTCAGTCTCCTTTCAACTAACAAGGTTAAAAGCTCTGAATATCAACTTAGATAACGACAAACGTTTTCCGCATGATGTCAAATTGAATGGAGTCTTGACGAAATAAGATACCAAAATACCAAAGCCAAGAACTATTACATTAAGTTCCTGGAAAGATTGAACAAATTTAAGATACCCTTGCATGATAACAATTTCACATATATTGATACGGGTTTACCTATTCAGCTGTAAAAATGCTGCTATCAATAAATCACAGGCACTTAATTTCGATTAAAACAGCAAAGAAATATGCAAAATGCATGCAAAGTGTCTGCATACGTGAAAAGGCGAGTGTGGAGCGCGTAGAAATAAAAATCTAAAGATAAATTACTTTTTGTAACAAAAATACGATGCAGCATTGGTTTAGTGATGATGCACGGGGAATTGATGGAGATACAGAGAAATTCAGCGAAACAAGCCCGGCTGTTTATTAATTAACAACACCCCTGCGGTGCCAGGGTTAGGACAGGGCTACTGAATCCCCTGCGTGTTGTAAGAGGCGACGGACGGGGTTGCGAAAAGAGGGGAATCCGGCGTAAAAACTTTGCCGAAAATCGAATGCAGGAATAACGCGCTGTGCGGCGACCCCGAATAGGGAAGTGCAGAAAGAAGAAGAACAAGAAGAAGAAAAAGAAGAAGAAAAAGAAGAAGAAAAGTTCATTAATGAAGAACGACCGCTTGGCGCAATCAGAATCTTTACCAATATCATACAATATGGAAAAGAGCAAACAATCATGACGTCATATGGGATATTCTGGCCCTTATCTCACGCAGCAGTATGACATGTAGTTAATTTGAATCAAGGAGAACCCGCAAAAATCGATTCTTTACAACTTTTGGTAGAGGAAAGAAGCATTCGCGCTTTTAAGTCTGCCACTAAACCCTCCATCCATACTATGTTGTGCGCGTTTGATTTCCGAATTGAATTTATTCAATGACAAGAGGGAGGAACTGCAGTTGCCGACGAGAACTATCGAAGGGAAGTTAGTGCCACTCTACCCATAGCCGTGAATTGCAGTTCGAAAACATTATGCAAGATTTCTTCGCAAATTCACGAACCGCTTTTGAGGAAAGTAAGGTGGCAGCAGGTAACTGAACAGGAGAGAAGCGACAGTATGCAATTCACGGCACTCAATGCACTTCAAGAAGGAAGTGGGAATTTCGTAGCTAAGGCAATTTAGAAACGACCTATCAGTAAGTGATCCTGACACAAAAATCTTCTTCACCATCGTATCTAAATTAAACACTTTTGCATTAATAATGCATTGAAAAAACCCACGAGAAAGCAGCGAATCGTTATTCGTTGAAATACGCACATACCCTCCTTTCATTAAATTTCAAGGCTGTCTAGATCTGTACTTCAGACTTCGACGTCTACTCTGCGTGGCAGCTCTCCTGCGGACGGCGGCATAAGAAGTCTGGTTCACACATGCGATGAATATCGTTGGTGTTATCAGATGCAATCATGGGATAACAGCTACAAAATTAGGACTTCAACACGAGCAAATATGCAAGAGAGCAAGGTTTGCCACCGGGACATCCGTAATCCAAAACTTTGCGCGCTTGTAATGAGCATCTAGCGACAAGTCAGTCTGTCGGTTATTGAGCTGTTACACAATACGGCTCAATCTAATCTTTGTTGATAGAGCTCAAAAAAGGTTAAGGCTGTATGAAAAGAAAGACATGTCTTTGTGAAAACAAAAACATCCAGACAAAGGATCACATGAAGCAGTGAATTTGCAGAAAATGGCATTGTTATCAGTCATGATTTCAATTAAACTGGAGAAATGAAATCCAGAGAAGGGAGTTATTGTATCAATAGAAGTAACGTTGATGAGAATAAGCATGGTGTAATGCCTGGTGAACAATCGAAAACAAGTCAAGTCTGCGATGTGACATCGATCGAAAATGAATTCAAAATGAATTAGGTTGAAGACAGATAACTGCCTTGCTCTACGCTGTTGTGACTTAATGCGAGTTTGTGGCCTTTTGGCCGCAGGAAAGGACATATAATAAGGTGTTGTGCCATCGTGGAAGTGTGAAGGATGACAATTGAAGAAGTTGTACGTCACTTTGTACTGAAAGGTGAAAGAGTCCCGAAGACAGTGGCTGCTATGTTTAAGGAAAAAAGATCAAAAAACGAAATTTACATGACATGATGACAAAGAACAGCGTTCCACGGGAAGTGCGTCTAGCCCTGAAAGGCAGAATGGGCACACAGATAGATCCCACCTTGTGTTGATCAAAGCTCAACTACTGTAGCAGCCGAAGAAAGGACGCGTGCGATGGGAAAACAATTGTCGATGAAATATGAAATGCATCTATACAAATATCACGCATAAGTACCCCACTTACTGGTCTATATTGCTCATAAAGCGAAAATAACATTGGCAAATCGGTGAGCGGGAACTAGGGAGGATGTTGATAACTCTCTAGTAGCACTCAGAATTCTGTTTTTCGGTAGCAGAGTACAGGAAATTCTGAACTAAACGACTCGATCTGTTACATTAATCAAGGGCTGAATTGACATTATGGATAAGCTGTGTTTACCAACCTGAGTTGCTACCAGAATCGCAGTTACCGAAGAAAGACTCATAGCAATAAGTGATGGCGGCGGAAGGAGCCAGGGAGCGGCGAGGAGGGAGCGGCGAGGAGGGAGCGGCGAGGAGGGATTAGAATGAGCGAATGGTCTCGCATCACATTCTCTTCACTGTCAGACCATGCTTTTTTACAATAAAGAATGACCCACGTAAAGCTTTTACAACGTTTTTACATTGCCGCGAATGTTGAGACTGCATGAAAGGTGGCAATGTTACATGCTGACTAAGGTTGGGCTGTCTCTAGGTCCAGCAGAAACCTTTTAGTGCGAGGGCGCTCAGCAATTGTTAACCAAAGACCAATGAGATGGATTTGCTCCGAAACCGGATATTCAAGACAGCATTAGAGACATTTTGCTTGGTAATGAATAGCAAATCATTATCAGCTTTAACAAGAAGCTAACTTAAGAATGACTAAGACGGAGCAGGAAGCTTGGCAAGAACTCTTATAGAAATTTCCAAAATTGGGGTATTCTAGATTTGCTCTGGTACAAACAGTGGGCTCAGAAGTGGTTAAAGATGGAGAAATTAAATCTACTCGACAGCAGTGAAAAGCACACGAACCAATTTACACCTCTGAATAATGCCATCGAAGCAGTGACGTGCGGTGAGAGTCATCGCCGGTGAGGCACTGACGTCATCAGTCAGATTTACAAACATATGAACCATACAGAGTAGCTTATTCACCATTTGATTGATGACAGTTAACATTTCTTGTTCAAAATGTCACTTTAACATGTTTTTTTCCATGTACAAACTTGTACTGTCGAGTGTTTTAAGAGCTGACGCACTGTTTTTTATGACTCGTTTGGTCAAACCAAGTTTCGAGAAACATAGCATTTTGGCACAGTTGACAACTATCTTTTTCAGAGATGTCCCATGATGATAGCCCTGAACGGGCTGGACAAATATCTCAGCCATGAGGGGGACATTATACATATTGGACGAAATCCGACGAAAGAGAAGACTTTGGTAGCTACGTTGCGGGTGTACATTGAAAAATGTTCTTTCTTCAGTTTTAAATGTCTCTCTGTTTAAATGGAAATCACTGCCACAGGAGTAAGCCTTATTTTATTAGTCCTGTTCCGACTGTACGTTTTCAGTCTTTTCAGCGCAGAGAATGACCGCTCCACCGATGCTGTAGCAGCGGGAACAGTGAGTACGATCTGGGGCAACTTTGTCGCTTCAGGAACTGTTGGGATAAGATTGTTCTGGGCCAACAAGCTGAGAAACTGTCCAGCAGATTTACATTCATCCCTCGCTATTTGTAAGCCATACAGTCCAAAAGTCAAAGAATTTGGTTTATCTTGACAGGCGCTGAAGTTTCACGTCATCAAAATGATGTGACATTTCAATGAATTTCGCACACGAGGCAGGGGAACCCAGTGCCTTTTCGCGGGCATTTTATGATCGCTTAGCACAAGAAACACATCATTTACATACAATTGTTTATAAAAACAAATGAATAAATGAACACTTTACATTATATACATCAGCTAAACTACGTAAACCCGGCCAATATAATACAAGTAGTTTAGCATTTGAATACCGACCTACAGAGAGACAGCAATACCGTCTGATTGAATAGTCATTGCGCCATCCAAGGTGAGGCTCAGCAGGCTGCTGCCTCACCGCACATCTCTTCTTAGTATCTGCACCGCAAATACGGAAATTCAGCGAAAAAAAAACACCCAAAATAAATTGAAAAATGACTGTAAAGCACAAATTACTGAATAAATTTAGTCATTCAAAATGTTTTCAATTCTTTCTTTCCATTATGACCTGCATTCCTCCTCACCTGCCTCCCCTGACTGCACGTCACTGCATCGAAGAAAACGAAGCAATGGGAAAACCCAGACTAATCAGGTTCCTGCAATTGGGTAATAAATATGGCTGCTCTCTCTCTTTCCCTCTCTCTTTCCCTATCTCTTTCACTCTCTGTCTCTCCCCCTCTCCCTCCCTCTATCTCTCCATCAAACAGCTATCTAACGCTCGGCTTTCATATAGGTCTTTTTGCCTTTCGTCCTTACACATACAACAATCGTAAGTTTCGTCTGAGCGATATAGAAGCCGGTTTGGCTCATTCCAAGGATCAAATAATTGTTAAATAATGGCATACGCAATTATCGCGAAAAGCAGATGTTTTGGCCTAACTCCTTATACAATAAAGGTTTCTATGATCAATGCTGCCGTGAAAATAATGGCATTCATTTTAGAGGTTGACCTTTTGTTAATAAGCAGGGCTGAAATAAATTTCTGCAATACGTTTAAAACATAAATTATGTACTCACACGCGGTACTGCTCATTGTCTCTGTCGAAGTTGCAAGGCAGGAATAAATAACCCTCTACTAACTGTCTAATGCCGATTAATCAAACACTGAAATCCATTCAAGGAACCAGTATAAAATATTTCAAACTTTCGTTTCATTGGGAAATTGCACATAGGTAGTTTTTCATGAAGTTCAGATGGGTTATTACTTCTAACAGGACACATGTTAGCGACAAGAATAATTCCCTGAATATCCCGCATAAATACTCGTAGACTATTATCTTTTTTAGTTAATATGAGCATATCAATAAACGGTTTCCAAGTACATATCAGCGTTCCATTTCGTGACTAGAATCGTACCAATACCATTAAAAGCTCATGATAAGATCTACTAATGAGTGGAATACCACTGGCGAACCTAGCTGATTGTGTTGGCAAATACTTCTATTCACGGGAACAATTATTCAAGTCATTTTTGAAGTTATGTAGCTTTCTTCTGTCCTAATGTGGTATGTATGATATAGTTTCGAATAGGCCGTTGTAACACGATGAACTCAATACAAGGTTCATACCTAACGCGAATTCTATGAAAGAGCAGCCCAATCACGTCTTTCATCTATAAAAAATAATGTTTTGAAATGGATAAAAACGAGCAGGTTTCGAGATGCACACTTCTCTGCTATACCAGAGCAAGTCATTGCCGCGTTTTGAAATAGACCAATGTGAAAGGCCTAAAGATGCAAGTATATGAAAATAGATTGCGCAACTTACAGCCTCAATTCTCGAAGAAGATTCCTTAGCAAGTATCGATCATGGAAGTGTGTGCTTTCTTTCCACTTCAACCCATGAAGTTTCCCAGGCTTGCCCGACAGCCTCGTCTCTTGAGGTTTCACTGACCTTAGCTAACTACCAGTCAATGTCGGTTAGATAAAACGGTGGCGGCTTCTGGCTTGCCTCACCACTCTCACAACTTAGATCAAAACGATTCTGTTTTGACTCGAACCAACAAGAATAAAATCCAAAGTTTCCAAGCGATCACGAAAGTAAAGAAATTCCCTTACCATAATTTGCTCAACAAAGTGAACTAATACAGGTATGGGCGAGGGTCGACATTGGCTCACAGTGACCCCCTGACTCAATTATCCGTGCAACTAAAATATAGAATAACATGAATATTGATAGAAGATAATAAAGACTGGTTGTGGGTTTTATGATAGCGGCTGACTTTGACTCGACCTGTTTTTACAACATTTAATACCAACACCGATGGTGATGAAGGTTTGCAATGCTGAAATCCACCACACAAATCATCCGCATTTTGCATTTTGCATTCAACAAAATTTCATGTCGACGTCCGACTCGTTCATTAGCTCATTGCAGACGCTGAACGGATGAGTTTAACTCCATTCTCGAGTGGATAGACCTTTCCGGCAATCGCACTTATCTCAATAAGGTAGCATGCTATCAGTTCGTCACTTTTTAATGCTGTTCTAAAAGTCATCCCTTCTATCATGGTGGTTGAGCAGTTGCTTTCAAATACAACACATGAACGTTGAGTGAAGCATAAACCACCTCCTGCCCCCCTCCCCCCCCCCCCCTCATATGATCTAGCCTTCGCATCTTGTCGCCCAATTTGGACAACATAAATCGTTTGGAATAAGGGGATGTGTGAAGCATACTCGGTTTCGAGCGTAGCAGAAACCAGAGACATGGCTCTGAGTTTTTTCTAGGGAAGTTCGCTTAATAGGGCGGTTTCCCGTTGCTTTCCTCGTCAAGGGCGTTTTCATTCAAACACGTTCAGGATTTGAACTCACAACCCCTGCGTTAGGAGTCCGCACGAACAACCAATACACAAAAGCACAAAATGGTGTCAATAAAAAGGGTCGAAAACCTACCATGAGTTTTCTACTGGAAAGAGGATTTAATGACACGAGTCCTGTTGCATTTCTCTTTGGGAACAGTGCAGGATTCGAACCAACGGCCACTCTGACATTGGGCTCATTCACACTCCCTCAAACCCCAATACTTTTGAATGAGTCGTTTAGCAGCTGAATCCATATAACAAGCTGTTGTGTTGCCGAAAATGCTATATTGCTCTCAACGGTTTTAAAAATTTCTGAAACGGTGAGCAAGAGATTCGAGGACCTCCAAAAATGAGCAATAAACATGATCTATCACCGTCTTGAGTGTGAGCAAGAATGACGATATTGACCCAGAAGGCGCTCAAGTCAGAGTTGTCTATTTCTAAGTGTCTGCAAGGAACTACCGTCGAAAATGTTGGGGCCTATGGTGAAAGAATAAATCACAAATACGGAACAAGAGGCAAGAAAGCTACATTGCGTGTTCCAAGGGTCAGGAAAGAAGCCGCAAAAATTCTTCTGGTTCCAAGGCCCATATTGTTCCAACGAACTACTAGTTGGCACCCGAAGCTTAGAGTCCATTGTTCTCTTTGAGTATCAGCTTAAAAACACATGCAAGGATTTAAATTGTTTATATAAACTAGGTTCCTAACGATAAGCATCGAAGGACATTCAACATTTTTACATTGTATATAGAATGAATTAACTTTCTTTAAATTTTCTTTACTTTCAATCCTAAACAGGGCCCTTACTGATAACAGTGCTTGTAGTACTGACGAGGTTTAACCATCCATAAATATTTCTATGCTGCCAATCTTCCATTAAGTATAATCCCCAACAGAGTTGTGTCATATAACCTAGGGCAAGGGAAGGGGAAGTTTCATGCAATTTATGACGGTAGCACTACGACAGTGTTAATCTTTGATTGTGTGAAAACAGTATAGTCGGTCACATGGATAGTACACGTCGCAATAAATGAGCCGTCCCATTCAGTGCTATCTTTTGCAATTCTTGCAGACCAGGGTTCCCTGAAATTCACTTGATATGGTCTTCAGTTTTCTTCTTTATGATATAATAATAATAATTATTATCATTATTGTTAAAAATCCCCCCCCCCTGACTAAGCCCCTTGCGTTTTATAGTAATTTTTCAAAACTTTTCCTAAGGCGCGTCACTTTACCTTATGAAAAAACGGGTCCAATAGCTGCCACAAGAAGCGGAGGAGCATGTAGACAATAACCGGCTTTTCTATACTGTGGAACAGAGTCATATTAAAGAAGTTGACCTGCTCTTCCAGATATCTACTAACTCCTTCCAAATAAAGACGCCTCTAGACAAAATTAGAACGGCGGTACTTCCTTAACATGCAAGAACTGAATCATGAATATTTAAACGAACATGGTCTGATTTAATGATCAACTGGGCACGGTACGTGTTCTCATTCAAACAGGAAGACCTATGTAATTACGCGACATAGACCAGAAAATTTTTGTCGGCAAAGATAAATTTGATCTCATATTCAATATCACTATTCTTCTTAGAAGGCCAGTCTCATTAAAAACCTGGTTTATTGATGACGAGTCGAGCTACAAAATACATCGAGGACAGCGAACTCACAGAACTACTCTAGTTGCAACTTATTGACTCAGTACTTTTAGAAGTTAAAGGCCAAGAAAATACCAGCAACTTCATAAACATCTGGACAACCTCACTTCTTAGTTGGCTCCATGCAGTAGTTATGAGTGGAGAAACGATACGATTCTATTTAGCTTGGTTTTGCTAGGCTTTGTTCTTTATTCACTCATATTTGCTGATATTTGCCTGATACAACTCAAGAAGCTAACGACATCAGCACCCTTGTTTTATTGTCCCATTAATAAGCAATGAAGGAAAGAGCACCCATTGTCAGTGACAGGGAACATTGGATTGAGACAAGATCAAACGTCACCTAATCTTATGCCCCTTTACAAGGATCCCTTCATCCTAATAGTGCTTCTTACTTTTCACGCCACATCAGCTAAAAAACTTCACTAAGTATCGAAAAGAACAAGAGTTGATGAAGAAATGCAAAAAACCAGCAAAATCTTCTTGGTTTAAGAAAGGGATTCTTGTTAAAGGACGAAGTTAAACAAAGATTGCACGATAATTTCGGGCCTAAAAACGCATATTTTCAGCCCAACTAATCAACTGGCCAACTGCTGACGTTGGTTTGTGATTTCTCATCAAAGATTCATCTCTAGCATACCTTATACAAATTAATGAAGTCCTAGCGCTGCATCAATCACAAGTTCATGCACATGAGAGAACTTCCACTAAGTGACAGATGCTAGGTAACTTAAGAAATCGTGTATTCATCTCCCTGCAGAACGATTGAATCGAGGAGGTATCCATTTTCGCAGCAGTCAGATGTGTCACCTGAGTATCAGCGCTCACAACTTCTAAAAATAAAGCTAACTATATTCATCTATAAATCGCGCAAAAGGGTAAGTGCTAGAATCAGGCCTGATTGGAAACGTGCGAGTTTATTGTTCAACTGAAGTCTGCAGCAGGTAAAATTCTCTATTGTTCAGATGGTTAATACATTGTTTGCACAAAATGCAATCCAAGCAGTCTTACTCCCAGCCGATGCTAACATGAATGTTTTTCAAATCTATTTGAAGGTCCTACTCATGACTTCCTGCGTCCATCTTATCGCTGAGCGACGGCTTTAAACGTGCTCCTGTACTAAGATGCACACACTTTTCAAGGCTACCTTCTTGAGGTGCTGGTTTTGAGTATACTTCAAACAGTGATATAGGAAAGCATATAGAGCAATCGGGGGGTAAACATGTATTGGAAATCTGCATGCCGAGGTGCGTTCAGTCGACGGAAACCCATAAAATCGAATGATAGTAATTGGAAATAAAAGATAGAGGTACGGTTATATGGCCGTCTTTCGTTACTCATGGTTCTGCAAGCATCGAATGCCTTTCGAAATCGGCGATGCCACGAAAACATAAACGAAAGATGAAGCTAGGGGAATGAACCGAAAGAGTGAAAGATAAGCAGTCTTCACTTCCAACGTGGCAATCTGTCCTGCTAAAATACTCTTCTGTTTGTGACGTCGAAAGTTTGATTCAATAAGCAACAACAGCAAAACATTACCTAGCTGACGATCGGCTAAAAAAACGACCGGGTGATTACCAGTGACGAAATGGACTACCACTTCCAAACAGATCAGGCATAGGATATAGATTTTGAAATGGAGGAGCTTTGTAAGCCATTTCAAAACAAGGCTTCGGACATCACCAAGAACACAAAACGTAACACAAGTGCGTAATGCAAATTATGAATATAAACGTGAATAAAACTTATAAGGTTTTTATGGTAAATGGTTTAGGATGCACGGTCTTGAGGCAATTGCCGCACAAAAAGATTTGCTAAGATCTACGTTCCTGCTTAATCTATTTAACAGATGCATACTTAAATAGGGTATGGGCTGATAAAACTCCGCTGAATTTCCGGGTGTTGACTGACCGACAAAGATATGATTAACTTGGAAAATAAACACGGGACACAATTCAGCTTTTTCAAAACAAACTCCAGCTTGTGAAGTACAGAAAGTGATAACATGAAAATAACTCAGACTCACCAATGAATTATGATCCACCGAGTCGTATAGTTCGCCCTTCAGATTCTCGACCTATGGAGAAACGTTCACTGTTTAGTCGCAAGGATGGTGAAACTTGTGAAGAATAATGAATTATTAAGTACTGACATGAAAATTTTCAGCTATGCAAATTAGTCTCTGACTAACGAAGATGCACTTGCGAACCAGCTGCGAAATTACGACCACAAAGTAGCACGATATATCAAAGCTTTTTTAAAGATTAGATTTTATAGATTAAAAATATCAGACTTGAGATTACCAACCCATTGAGCCGTTCGATTGGACTTGATGATAATAATCATGATTTCACAAATAACAATTCTGACAGGGTATAAAAGCCTACTAGAAATGCATGTATCGTACCTATATCGTTTAGTGCTGTGTATGATATAAGTAAGCCCACATTTACAAGTCAAAAGTTACAGAATTAATTAAAATTCAAGTTTGTAAGTTACGAATTTCATAAGGTGACAATTATAAAATGTAGCAGCAGGCAGCTATGCTGAATGCTCTGCCTCTTTATGCTTCCTATTTTCCGTTCATGGAGAGACACTAGACCAAATGTTAAAACCAATATGAGAGCGTACCATACACTTTAGTGCATGTTCGAAAAATCTAGCGTAAACCCTAACAGCGTATCATATACTCGTGTTGGAATACTATCCGGCATGCATGCCTTCTTTCGACACGTTTGATTTAACATTCCGCAATTTGGTGTAGAAATAACTTGGAAGAATCGCACGAAAGAGATCATTCTTGCCTTAAAAAACAACACGCAACTGACTCTTGAACATAAAGCGATGGTTTTGGTGCCACAAGGCAACAACATCCAGTCTGCGAGACTAAGGTATCAATACGTTACAGTTATTGATTTGGTGCATTAATGTGGATTTGCCTAGATCTCCTCAGTTATTCAGCAACGATGATTACTTCTAGCCGGCCACTGCTATCGAAGTGACGAAGCTGCAGCAAACCTAATACTGTAGAAACCAAAACATAGTCATGGAAGACCCGGTAAACGTAAATTTGACTACGTCCCCTTCCTCACGCAAAACACCAGGCTTGCTAACGAAGAACTCCGCCCAGCCATGTCAGACAGAGAGTTATGGAGGCGCGCCCGACTGATGATGATGATAATGACGTTACAGTTGGAATGCGGCAAAAATCAAATTTCAACCTCACTTCGAACAATGATTAAACAAGCAGACGATTCTGCTTACGAAAATTACAAAATGTAATGTTCACATAACACGAATTATGCGTACTTTGATAAATTCAGCAGCAACGAACAATGTGCTACATTAGGCCTACTGAATGAATGGGATGATTGAGTTACAGCTTTGACTCTATTCAGTGACTAGCGATATAAAACAAAAAGGCAAACATCAAATATGATAAAAAATCGCTATCAGTTGGAAAGTCACAAGGTATCTTGGAACATTTTAGCAGCTAGGAAGATAAACTAGCTAGCTTTTGGCAATAATTAGGCATTATTATCATATGTTTTGTAAATCATAAGTTTTTAACATGCCCTTGTAAAAATCTCTGTGAGGTTACCATTCATAAAGAACTAAACATGAAATATAAATGAAATGACGAAAGTCGAGCTTGAGGCTGTTAGCAGTGGATGAGACAGGCCTATACGAGCGCCTGTACAAAAATTACTTAAGCAAAATAGATGAACTTTTATGCGGTCGCCGAGCTGTTATCCAGCAGCATAATCATCCGAATTTTATGAATGTTAGCGGGTTAGCTATTAACATTCAAGTTGCAAAGAATATTTACCTACCTAATATCGTTAGGTGGCGACATACAGTACAACAAACATAGATCATCGCAATCTGCTTAATTAGATAGCTTTACGATAAGCACTGCTCAATGTTTGCTGCAAAGGAGGAAAACCGACGACCATTTGAGGATCCCTTCAATGTAAGAATGCTATTCATCTACTGCGTCTCACTCAAGTATTTAGATAAATGACGTTAAAACGGATCCTTCTCAAAGGCTAATGGCTGTGAAACAATGCAAATAAAGGGTGAAATTAGGCTTGATTAAATTTGCAAGAAGAGAAACAGCAAAGGGTTGTCGATTTCGAGCGTAGTAGATATAAATGATTGCTCTGAGTTTCTCAAGCGAAGTGGAACCTTATCAGCCAATTTAAGAGGACATCAAGGCTTCGAGTTTCACATACAACTGTAGATTATGTGAGAGTTTTATTGAAAATTTAGGATTTATTCAGATGGATTTATGCTTTTCGTTTTATTCCGTTTTGTTTGTTGGTGATATAGATATTTCGTTATTCCGTTTTGTTGGCTGATAATATTGATACTCTGTTTTGTTCGTTGACAATATTGTATCAAACTGGTTGGCATTAATTAGCCTCGAGCTTTTACGCAAGCCAACCTCAAATAAAGAATTTATCACTCCGTTAACTTTGTTGCCGTCACTGCTATTATTGTGGCAAGTGCGAATTTGAGCAAGTGACCGCTGCGGCACGATTCCGTGCAATAAACTTCTGCACCAGAGCACTACTACAACCGGAACAAAACACACTCAAATTAGGGAAAGCCACAAAAAGATGGTTATATTGATGAACAAATCTCCATCATTTAGATTGCTCAAGGGCCCCTTGAAAGTCAACTTCTGTTGAAGGGCAACCCTCCTTAAAAGAAATGAAATGAAAACGAAATGAAAACGAAATGAAAATGAAATGAACGATAAGAGTCGTGGAATCAGATCCCCGCCACGTGATAAGACGAAAGATCGTCGATTAGAAACAAACGGAAACCAGCCCAAAAATCGATCTAAATTTCAAGAAAATCCTCGGGGCCGTGCCTTTGCTGTCCGCTGCGCTTCAAGGTGCAATAGGAAGCACCGGTCATCCAGCCTAGAGACATTTACAGGGCGGCTACGGTTCTGTGAGTACTAAGGAGGAAAGAGCGAGCGAGCGAGAGACGTTTCGAAACTGAGTACGCTGTGGAGTGTCCTGATGACATGTCATTCATTGTAATTAATAAGTTATGGACGTTTTAAAAAATATGAAGAGGAAGACAAGAAGTAAGAAGTGTGCGAAAGAATCGACAACGAGCGAATGCGCTGGTTGGAAAAAGATTCGAGTTAAAAGTAAAACTTACTGCTGCTTGAATCGTAAACTCGATTAAGTCATGAAATTTCAAATCGAAATAATTCGCTCAACTTAAATGGTTAAACTGCGCACTGTTCATAATTAAGAAAATGTTTGAATAAAATATTGTGTGGAGACATTCATTGCTGGGCCATTCATAAATTCCTTTCTTTCGCAAATGGCTAGACAGAATTAGGGGAATTCAAATGTAGTTATGTCACAGTCTGAGAGGCATGCTGAATCAACTTGCAGGAATTCTTTACTCCTTTTTTCATCGTCTAGCGACAGTGGTGCTTCACCACGTTCCCTTACAAAGCAGGCTATATAATATGCATTTGAACCAGGCAATGGTCGACAGACGTACAGTAGACGACCTAAGAGTGTGCAGCACGGTATGAGGCGAACAGAAGGGTGAAGGAACCTTAGAACCGCGTTTATGTAAAAGCAATGGAGCATCAAGCACTCAAAGGAGCAGAGTCTGCAACCAACAAAATTTAATTAAAATGCATAATTACATACATAAAACTAAAACCAAGGAGAAAGAGCGAGGGCGATGACTTGCACGGGCTCTTCAGAACACGGCGAAAGAAACTGGCCGCATCATGCAGATATAAGATCTTCATACAGAAATGCAGACAAGGGAGAATATTTTTTAGCTTATCACACCGCAAATGAGATGAACCTTGCCGCACCAGTAGACCGTAAATCAAAATTTTCTCCATTCACCATTGTGGAATCAAAGACAAATGAGAACTGCATTGCTGATAAAGTAATAATAATAATAATAATAATGATGATGATGATAAATAACGTGAATCTTTATACAGGAGTTTACACTCCAACAAATAATGCTGTTATCCACGTGTGTCCTCATGGCTTGGCTCGCTTTTATTTAAAAAAAAAGTGCCGAATGATTGAAACAAATCCTCTTGTTAGTTAATAAAGAAAGATGATATGGTTTAATTGATGCTTTATTGATGTAAGAAACAAGACTGCGGCAACATACCTAGAAAACCACAATTCTCTGCATAGTAACAAAAGGCAAGTTGGTCACCAGGATCCTCATACGAGGCTGTTTAAACAGGCTGTTTCACACTACGGTCTGTGCAATTCGATACACTGACAGCAACTCCCGTTTTACGTGGGCAAAGGAGCTTGCCTGTGGTCCTAAATCAAACGATTAATTGGAAGGACACAAATTCACTTTGAATATCCTCTCACAATTTGGAAGCTCGTGAGAAGTGGATGACCAGGATAAAATTTAACATGATAGCTTGAATGGTTCAAGAGCCATGACTGTCGCTATCTTTCCACGACAAAAGAACATCGTGTGCAATCTGGTGAATGCAATAACAACCACGAACACAACCAATACAATCACGATCGGTTACGTCGTCCATCTGGGTGTGATACCGATTCTCACCAACTCAGCACATATGTAGCACACTGCTAGTGATCTGATCTGTGCTATGAGGCGTCTATGAGCTGATGGTGGGTGCGGTGACTGAACTCAGCAAAAATAACTACCAATGTCCAGTGGGAAACAAACGGCATGGACTCCTCCGCAGTTCAGCTGATACTGACATTGGGCTGCTCCGACTGATACATTTATCGCATTAAATACCCTTATCAACAATTTTAGATCAACATACTGGTTTAAGGGTGCTTTGAGGTTAAATAATCAGATCAGAATAAAATAGAAAATCGCAGTGATCCGAATGCCAATCAGTGTGGTCGTTTGTAGTTTTATAATGTCAGCCATGGCCATTTTCATTTGGAAAAATTGATAATGTCAGCCATGGCCATTTTCATTTGGAAAAATTGATAATGTCAGCCATGGCAATTTTCACTTGGAAAAATTGATAATGTCAGCCATGGCAATTTTCACTTGGAAAAATTGATAATGTCAGCCATGGCCATTTTCACTTGCAAAAATTGATAATGTCAGCCATGGCCATTTTCACTTGCAAAAATTGATAATGCTAGCCATGGCAATTTTCACTTGGAAAAATTGATAATGTCAGCCATGGCAATTTTCACTTGGAAAAATTGATAATGTCAGCCATGGCAATTTTCACTTGGAAAAATTGATTATGTCAGCCATGGCCATTTTCACTTGGAAAAATTGATAATGTCAGCCATGGCCATTTTCACTTGCAAAAATTGATAATGCTAGCCATGGCAATTTTCACTTGGAAAAATTGATAATGTCAGCCATGGCCATTTTCACTTGGAAAAATTGATAATGTCAGCCATGGCCATTTTCACTTGGAAAAATTGATAATGTCAGCCATGGCAATTTTCACTTGCAAAAATTGATAATGTCAGCCATGGCCATTTTCACTTGGAAAAATTGATAATGTCAGCCATGGCAATTTTCACTTGGAAAAATTGATAATGTCAGCCATGGCAATTTTCACTTGGAAAAATTGATAATGTCAGCCATGGCAATTTTCACTTGGAAAAATTGATTATGTCAGCCATGGCCATTTTCACTTGGAAAAATTGATAATGTCAGCCATGGCCATTTTCACTTGCAAAAATTGATAATGCTAGCCATGGCAATTTTCACTTGGAAAAATTGATAATGTCAGCCATGGCCATTTTCACTTGGAAAAATTGATAATGTCAGCCATGGCAATTTTCACTTGGAAAAATTGATAATGTCAGCCATGGCCATTTTCACTTGGAAAAATTGATAATGTCAGCCATGGCAATTTTCACTTGGAAAAATTGATAATGTCAGCCATGGCAATTTTCACTTGGAAAAATTGATAATGTCAGCCATGGCCATTTTCACTTGGAAAAATTGATAATGTCAGCCATGGCCATTTTCACTTGGAAAAATTGATAATGTCAGCCATGGCAATTTTCACTTGGAAAAATTGATAATGTCAGCCATGGCAATTTTCACTTGGAAAAATTGATTATGTCAGCCATGGCCATTTTCACTTGCAAAAATTGATAATGTCAGCCATGGCCATTTTCACTTGCAAAAATTGATAATGCTAGCCATGGCAATTTTCACTTGGAAAAATTGATAATGTCAGCCATGGCAATTTTCACTTGCAAAAATTGATAATGTCAGCCATGGCAATTTTCACTTGCAAAAATTGATAATGTCAGCCATGGCCATTTTCACTTGGAAAAATTGATAATGTCAGCCATGGCAATTTTCACTTGGAAAAATTGATAATGTCAGCCATGGCAATTTTCACTTGCAAAAATTGATTATGTCAGCCATGGCCATTTTCACTTGCAAAAATTGATAATGTCAGCCATGGCCATTTTCACTTGCAAAAATTGATAATGCTAGCCATGGCAATTTTCACTTGGAAAAATTGATAATGTCAGCCATGGCAATTTTCACTTGCAAAAATTGATAATGCTAGCCATGGCAATTTTCACTTGCAAAAATTGATAATGTCAGCCATGGCCATTTTCACTTGCAAAAATTGATAATGTCAGCCATGGCCATTTTCACTTGCAAAAATTGATAATGTCAGCCATGGCAATTTTCACTTGGAAAAATTGATAATGTCAGCCATGGCAATTTTCACTTGCAAAAATTGATAATGTCAGCCATGGCAATTTTCACTTGCAAAAATTGATAATGTCAGCCATGGCCATTTTCACTTGCAAAAATTGATAATGTCAGCCATGGCAATTTTCACTTGGAAAAATTGATAATGTCAGCCATGGCAATTTTCACTTGGAAAAATTGATAATGTCAGCCATGGCAATTTTCACTTGGAAAAATTGATAATGTCAGCCATGGCCATTTTCACTTGCAAAAATTGATAATGTCAGCCATGGCCATTTTCACTTGCAAAAATTGATAATGTCAGCCATGGCAATTTTCACTTGGAAAAATTGATAATGTCAGCCATGGCAATTTTCACTTGCAAAAATTGATAATGTCAGCCATGGCAATTTTCACTTGGAAAAATTGATAATGTCAGCCATGGCAATTTTCACTTGCAAAAATTGATAATGTCAGCCATGGCAATTTTCACTTGCAAAAATTAACTTCTTAATGTTAACATCTTGCAAAGAGTGGAATTCTCAGTGCCGCAGTCTGAACTAAAGGAGGATCAACACATAACGGTAATAATCTGGAATTTACTTGCAGTGAAATTTTCATCAAGAAAATACCAAGCAACTAACGTTAAATAAACGCGGCATTAAGGAACATCTTACCTATGTCCAAATACTTCTTAAATCAATAAGGGAAGGACATTTTATTTTGTAAACAAGCAACAGTTTTCAGTTTTCAAAGAAAGAGACGTCCAGGATTATTCCAATGAATCGCAGATCTTGGCAACTTTTACAGATGCTTTCGTTGACATTGCTCTCAGGAGATCAGGGATATTATTTCCTCTCCTCTGAGGCGTGTCAGGAAAACTAAAAGCTTCACTCATTCACACAATTACCAAGTTTCAGTGCCTAATCCACGAACTCTATCCCACAAATCATTATTCATCACTAGAACATGCAATTTATGAAACGTCTTGCCTTCTTGCCTTCCTGGATCTTACAGCCTGCCATCTTTCAAATCAAAGATAAATAAACTTCATCTGATCTATCTCTCGTCTTAGCCTTTCCCCTTTCTCCTTTCTCCCATTACTGCGGCTTTGCATAGGCCACCACAGCCTTTCCCCAACATAATTCACTAACACAATCCCCGACGAGGAGCTCAAAGACAACGAAACATCAAACAACATAACTGAAAGATGGGCGAAGGTATTCTTAGGACACTGCGAACCTATGCTTATCGAGCAGTGCCTGGTCTTTCCTTTACATGTGATGAAACCGAGTAAGTCCTGAGTGTAGAGGTACAGAGAGGTGGTGGCTACCCTCACTAAAGGTGAAAGCTAATAGCCTTAGTCACCCGAGGCGCTAATCATCATGCTTTTGCACAAGGCTACCCTCACATTCCTTCTTCTTCTCTTTGGCAAATCTCTATTCGGGGTCGCCATAGCAAGTTCTAGCTCTTCGTCTGTCCCGGTCTCCAGCGTCTTTCTCCTCTAATCCA
Organism: Pseudorhiza aurosa; assembly: GCA_964026355.1. NCBI lineage: Eukaryota > Metazoa > Cnidaria > Scyphozoa > Rhizostomeae > Lychnorhizidae > Pseudorhiza > Pseudorhiza aurosa. The sequence goes on from OZ032115.1 coordinate 9,521,485, forward strand.
GCCTCCCGCAAATGCTTCCTTACTGCGTCCACCCACCTCCTCTTCGGCCTCCCTCCCTTCCCTCCTCGACACCTCCATCTCCAGCACCCTTCTCCCACGTACTCTTCCCCTCTTCACTTCAAGTGTCCAAACCGTATCAGTCACCCACTCCTCAGCTTACCCCAGGCTGTTGCTCAACTCCGCCAATCTTTCAGTTCCATTATTTTACAACACCAGTTATCAATAGGATCCCTAGCTTCACACTCTTCGCTGTCCCTCCAATGTGTTTATTTACCCTTGCCTTACACTAAAGCTACCCTTACACGAAGGGGATAAATTGGGGAAACACCAAGTAACAGACAAATCGGTAGTTGACAGTCACGATGTGTCTGCTTTCAATTCGTCGATAGGCCCTTGATTAAAAGTAGTTAGTTTCTGCTTCTAACCAAATCAGAATATCAGCAAAGAATGTTAGAATATCAGTTATTAGTAGGATCGCTATCATCATCATTATTATTATTACTATTATTATGGTCATCGTCGACCCCGCGTACTTCATAAACCTAAAGTTCTAATCACAGCAAAAATTGGCCTCACGTGGCTACCGTTAATTCAATTACCATCATTCTAGTAAGGTTTGTAGACTGGTGAACATTCAATTTGGTTCGAGGCCTAAACGACAAACTATACGAGGTAGACCGACCAAAATGATATCAGTGTAACTAGAATCGTGTATTATATTTGATTACTGTTAAATAGATGTGCAGTTGATAGACGCTGATTTATCTATACATCTATTGATTTCACAAGAATAACAACTTAACAAGAAAAGTATGAATTTCTTGATATATCTAAGCTAAGCTGTCTAAGCCAAATACTGCTCAGTCTTTCGATCCCTTTTAAATTTCGCCTCATTTTAACATTACTAGACATTGAATACGCCAAAAATTCCTAAATTGGTAAACACTGAGGTCGCTAAAAGCCTCGGCGTTTGTATCGAAAAGCTTAAAATGTTTAAATCAACGATTTGAATCTGTGTGGAAGGTTGGTTATATCAAGCGGCCGCAGCTATCGCTGGTTGACATAAAGATGGGACACCGATGGTAGGAAATACACTGATGGGAGAATCCCGAGAAAGCACAGAGGACATCAACTCACCGTGACGAACGATTTTCTCGAAGTAAACTTGATTTGAATCCGAAGTTACAGCCTCCGAAATTGTCAACTACAGACACGGTTGAGATTATGCGTCATTCTGAACAACATAACGAAAGGTTCTGTCCAGGGAAGTGACTTGAATGAAACCGGACTACGGATACGGAAAACGTGTCACGCCTTCGTTTCATCAAGCCACCATTTATGCTGAGCTTAGCTCCAACAACAGGTTTCACAATACCAAGGGTGTCTTGAGTCGCAAATTACAATGACCTTTGCCTGTCTGGGCGATTGACAAAGCATGTGGAGATGAAGGACCAAACTTCAAAGCACAAGGCTACCAGTAGACGATCAAGTTACCACGCAATATATCGATTTAATTCAGGAGGAATAAAAATGTCCCACCCAATTATGTATCAAATGAACCCGAATAGAATTCGAGCCTAGTGGATATTATTGCAGGATTGAGTCATAGCATAATATGGCCACTGTTACAGCCTAATAATAGAGAAAGCAATGTAATACAATTCAGCCCACAGGCTGACATCATCTTCGATAAATCCAGTCTCTTAATAAGAAGAGTACGAAAGCTGGTAAGTTTGATCATAGGCCGAACATGTATACTTTCTCAAGAGAAACATAAAAATTCTGCGATCAGTTTCACAATGAGACGATCTGAAGCATTTTTCTACATCGGATGAAACACTATCTTTAACTCTCGATTGATCATTAAAACTATGGCTTGTGCGATGGTCAGGTCCCCAATGTAAATAACTGAGTAAAATGCAAGCTACAGACATCAGAATCTTCTGTTGGCCGAATCTGAAGTCAAGAAATAAAATTATTTCCCTTGCCTGGAGATATTTGACGATGGACAAGACAACGTTCCATCGCTTTCCCGCGTCCTTCTCTTCCATTGCCCCCATGCTCATCTTCATCTACAAAACAACCATGAACGCCTCCTGCGGGGTACCACACTGTTGAGTTTATTTTTTCCTCGTAAGTTTAACTAATAAAAAACACTTCAACGAAGGCAAGTTTTTGGGCATGGCTATCTTGCATGGGATCTCGTTATCTGAAAAGAAAGCTTGAGAAAATACGGTCCATTCATCTCATCGTAATCCTAAACAGCTGCGATTACACCTAATATTCTTCTGAATTATTTTCAACTGCCATCATTGGCGAAATTTCGATCATTTTATCACTCTCTGATTTATCTTAAATCGTCCATGCAGTCGATCAGATGTTATCGAAATTCTGCAAAAGATATCATCTTTCATGCAGAAATCATCTCAAGAAATATTGACATGAAAAGCCGACATTTCCTCTACGGATTCTTTGAAAGTTTACAATTACTCATCGGACTTCGCATAGTAATAATTAACTTCACGGTAATAAGATATTCTTAAGTCTAGCAACAGCAAAACCGAGAAGTTTTTCAGAACCGTACATACCATGCATTTTCGTACCTATATTAAAATTGAAGAACAAAATCAAACAAAGATTCGAAATAAATCTCGTGAAAATTTTTCACCAATCGATGCGTTCAATTTTGTAGTCTAATAATTTCCACCTTTTATCTGGTTAAGATCTAAAACCATACAAAATCCTACCCGACGCGATGTGATAAAACGGCCTAAATTGCACTTTCGCACAAACATAACCGCCAACTAACCACCTTAAAATTGCGGGTGTTTTTCAAAGGAAATTTCCAAAAGATTTTCCATGAAAATGGTATGAAATCCGGATGGAGGAAGCAGACATCAAACAAATTGTTTGGGCAAATAAACAATGCTTTGGGCCATTTGATGAATCACATAACATAACACTGACAGGGCCTATAATATGAAGTCTGATATCTAAACAAAAGAGTAAAATCGGTATAATATGAAGAACTTTAAATGATATTCGTCCTCTTCAAATACGCGCTTTCTACAACCTTTTCGCAGTAACTCACACGAAGCAGACCTGTGGTTTGCCGTGTCCTGGTATTCACGAAACTGCCATCAGTTCGTATAAGCTTCCAATCGTTCTTTGGTTTTCAAGATTAAAGATAAAGCAATGAAAAACTTACCGAATAGGCCCGTTCTAGAGGCCCGTTCTACAGCAGAAATATTTACGCGTAGCTACCCAAGATCAGTCAATGAGCTGTGATTCGACTGAAGGAGTACAGTTGATATTAGCTTTCTTTGACATAAACCGCTGCTTGTAAGAGGTGCGTTCGTCACACACCCATTCAATAAATTCAATAAACGAGGTATCGGGTGTCAATACGACCATGATAATTCTCATTCGCGGACAAAAGTGAACAGTTAAATAAGAAACTATGAAAGCATTTAAAAGGGTTCGTGTTTATTGGGATTAGCTGAAGACAAAAAGAGAGAATTCTCGTTGGCTTTTACACAAACAAACGCTTTAGGAGATTTACGCTCTGCTCTCCAATCTAAATACATCTTGACGTAAATCAAACATGTGAAATTAAATTCTAGCTGATTAATGTCTGAAATAAGTCTAAGATGGGCTGGCGCCACCTGCTCCTAATAGGAAAAATTGCCAAATAATAAATCATTAACACCTTGAAAAAGGTGGCATCTTAAAAGTGATTAAAAATCATACTGATCAACCGGCTCTTCCCCTTTAAATTATTTCCAAGTTGCAGCAAATTGTCTTCTTCACGGCTTGTTCCATTGCTCATTCATTTATATCTGTTTTCTAATGATAAGCCTGGCGAGATATCTATACAGGATAATTCAACCAGCTGTGACATGTTAGCAGCTGTAAAGAGAAGCTTTGTTATCAAAAATTAAATGAGATTAAAAGAATTCCTAAGTTAGAATTTCCAGCCTGACGCATGACAAAATTCATACCATACAATAAAAGCAACTTGATCCATTAAAATTTCTTCGCTGCTTCAAATGAAGATAAACTCCACAATCTTTGAGCAAATTGGTATATCATTTCGATATCAGCCTCCATATAAAATCCTCTTTTTGCATTTTCAGTTTTCACCCAAGGAATTCTTGCCTTCACCCCATTGACTCTTGCGGGCATAGAATCCTTATCAGAATCAAATACTGTCATTTGACTCTTGTAGGCATCTTATGCTCTCTAAGCAACGACTTTGAATATGATTTCTAAACATTTGCAAGATTACAGGGCACAATGGTAGTGGTTAAGGCATTTACTCAGAGGTCATACGATAAGTGGTTGGAGCTCCATTAGCTTAACTTTTACTTAAATGGAGGAGAGCCACTAGCTCTTTGTCATTCAGGGGTAGCAATCAGACCATGTGGTTACATCAAGAACAAGGATCAAGACATTAGCTTCATAAGCATAGCATCTTAGTGACCCAAGATGGAAGCTAGGTAGAATACATAATAACATACTCAGAACTTTGGAAGGTAGGTAGAACAAAAAACAATATGCTTCGAGCTTAAGTTGGCATATAACATACTAAGAGTTCATTTCAGTAAATAATAGCACAGTGAATTCTGAGCTACCCTCCCTTGCTGAGAATGACTTTGATAAAATAGGAAGTCAGCTGATGCATACAAGGCAGGGTGGAAATTTTGAGTTAAGAAAATCAAGCACTGTAAATCTAATTCACAAGCTAAAATGCAATGGTTGACCCAAGTAAGGCGTTTGATTCAGTGGTGGATACAATCAAGGAAAAGGGGACCTTTATACATTTCATATGCCAGCTTTACCTGATATCTCTATTCATTAAAGACCTCAAATTTTCAGTGAAAATAATCCTGTCTCCAATACAAATTATAAACTATTGCAGAATGTCTACTGAAACTACAAACCATTATAACTATTATAAAACTAAAAAAATTCCTCTGTGGTCACTTATTAACATGGTTACCAATCTGTGTAGTCAATGGGGATTGTCAGTAGAGTGAATTTGTCTAAAGATTGCATTTAATCATAGCATTTATTCACAGCAATGCGAAGATGCTTTAACCAATTGCATCAACGATAGTTTTAACTAGAGATTGACATACTGACACAGTAGCTATTACACGATGAAAAAACAATGCAGTGCTAACCAAGGGGTAGGGATACTCCTCTCTTTGAAAAGAGTAACAATCATTTTTTCAAACAAAAAAGTTTGGCTCGAATATTTGGGGGACTTGGTCTCCCACCTTCCAGCGGTCCATAGCCCTACTTACCAGCATGCTTAAATTATTTTTGAATGTAAACATTGACTCAGCAAGAAATTCTCGGAATTTGTTTTCAAACAGATCTAGACTTTAAGGATTATCGGCATGATTTATCAAATTTTGTGTATGAAACAAACGCCAGTTTTTGAATCAAATGCATAAACAATAATAATGAAAACTTTCTTAAACTTACAGTGACTATTTCAAGTTGGCATTCTCATTAAAACTGAGCACGAAAGCTCTTGATAGAAGAGTATACATTTAGTATACCGCATGCATAGTTAAAAGGTGCTACATCCTTCAGTGAGGGCGGTTTTGCCACAAAATCTATATATTTCATTCCTTCATAGCATACCACGGGCATTGCACATAAACTTTCCCATTTAATAAATCATTTTTATAAAAAGATTAATCGATAAATCCTCGATCAAAATATTCTTTCACTTGAGAAAATCAGATATTGAACCAACAGAAACCAAGGGGCCTATCACCAATCTAACATCTGCCATCTGCTTTTAAAGTGATTCAAGATGTGTGCTTGACATGAGAAAAGCCTTGCATAAGGGTCAGCAATGAAACACGTCTCGCTAACAACGTCAAACGTTATGGAAAATACTTCAAACTTACGCAATTTCCTGTGCTTCTGTGACTGGTTTTACGGTCCTTAAATTACAATAACGAACTTCATGTACGTCAAGAGGTCAGCTTCCAACCCAAACAAGCTGATACCAACAACAACCACATTCAGTGCTGCGGGGCAGCTAAGGGGACATAGCAGATCAAATACAAAAACCATTTAATAATATTTTGAATTGAGCTTGTTTTTTAGTAGAATATGCACAAAAGTTGCGAGCAGCCTAAACAAATCTACGGAAGGGCTTTTGGGGCATTTACTGAAAAAAAACCTATCAAAAATTTTCCTCCCGGTCTGACGGGCTTTCGATGTAACAAACTATTTTCTGATTTCCTTGTTCGTTGTATCGGAATTCCACTGTAGGTACATGGAAAGGTAGGAAAGACCTATTGAAAGTTGACAGTTACTATAGATACAGAAACGTTAACCAAATTCTAGTTCATCATAGATATTTCAGCTAGTCTAGCTCATGGAAATAAAGATAAATGCTACATTTTCATTCAAAAATAGGGTCTATTGATGAAAGTTTCGTCAGCACTCGTTCTGAAAGTGCAGAATCAAAACTATGCCAAGAAAAGCATATTCGTAGTGACCTAAAGTAATTTAAAGCTTACTACCAAAGAAAAGGTTTCATCTAATACTTTTCAACTCTCAAGTAACTTGAAATTGGGTAATATTCCCATCAGGCAACTCCAGAAGCTGGAGCGACTAATTCACTGTCATTCGATTCCTTCATCGATTAACTATGGACAAAGGCACCTGCCCAGAGGAACCGAGACGCTAGCAAACACCACCATGCACGGCAATGTAGAAGGGAAAAGGAGGAGGATGACTGCGACGAATTAATTGGTCATGGAAACGTAAGCGCTGGACAGGGAAGACTGTGTTGGAATGTGTGCGCAGAGCTGGGCACAGAAATAAGGCTTCAGTTTATAGCAGATACATAAAGCGAACTCAGGTCGTGGGGGATGATTGATGGCTCATACCCCCCTGCGCATGCTACGATTAAAACAGCCCCTTGAAGGAGGACCTCAACGGAAAGCCGCCCCCTTGAAAATATATTTAAGATCCTGCATCTGGATTCTGCTACAGTAAGATATTGGAATATGCTGAGAAGTTATGAAAAAGCATTAAATATTTTGGATTCCCTGGCTCGCTACTTGACTGTATTGATTTTTTGAGCCAAACAAAGCAAAGTGAGCAACGATCGATTGATTCTTTGAAGCATTCAATAGAAATAAACTTATCAAGACGCCGGCATCAAAATGAGTGGCTCGTTCAAGCAGTCTTTAGTGGTCCCGGGTGAAAAAACCAGACCACACGAAGAGACGTGAAATGTTTAAGAAATTCATCAAATTATATATTTAACGTTGATATGTACTATCAAATACCAGAAATAGAACATGATTTTAGGAGAAATCAGACTCCCGGACTGTAATTTAAAGATGTATCAAAACCTATCACATGCATAAAGGCCAAACATAACATAACATGAATCAGTACAATCTAGCAAATCACTAGAAACTATGGCAAGAGAGCACTGCAGCAGAATGGGTATTTCGTGAAACTATCCACATAGCTGGAATACAATGCTCTTAAATATATGTTTAGCAAAGTTTCGATCCTTTCAAATATTCCAGACAAGATAAGAAGCATCCTTAGACTGGTGGTCATACCTAATGAAGGGGACTGCTCTGTAAAACCTTTATGGGGAAAAATGCGAACAGCAATTCTTCTATTACATTCTCGTCGATTTTCTCCTATCTTCTGTATTCATTTTTACGTTCTTTCTACCTAGCATCCGAAGCAACAATTTAGGACGTTGAGAATCTGTGATGATCCAGAAGCGTCCAAGCTGTTCATCTCGACGTTACTATCTATAGGGAATCCTGCATTGCAGCGCGGTAGTGAATCTCAATTATACATTTAGTTCAATGCGAGTCTTGGATCACTAAGCATTCTCAAGGACGTATGAAGCATCTAAAAAGTGGGGGGAAGGGCAGGTCAAAGGAGGGCACATTCTAAAACAATGGAGGTAACCGAAAGTAACAAAGTCTGACCACAGATAATGCAAAGTTGATGAAAACAATGCTGACAATCATCCTCATAGAAAGCCTTGATTACAAATACCGTCCTGGGTCTTATCTTGCATTGAGAATTTGGGCAAAATAATGGTTATGCAAAAAGGGCATTTTTGGATTTAGAGGGGGCACTATTGCAAAGTTTGCCAAAAAACATGGGGGGGTCCATGGCCCTTCTGTCCCCTGGCTCCTACGTCCCTGGCTATCGTCATATATGTTCCACATCAGTTGCAGCAAAATAATACTACTTAAAGTCCTTGTAGATTGTACCAAATAGACACCAAATAGACACCAAAAACAGAACAGGAGAAAAGAGAAGCTTTTACATCAAAGAGGTACTTGAGGAAACCGAATAGGTGCAAGAATGACTGACACGCACAAATATTATGAAGGTTCTTTTATCGACTGCAAGGCAAACGATCCACGCACAATCAGAGGGTAACATCTTGCAAGGCTGCAGTGCCTTTTTAGTTAGTTGTGGCTCAAATTTGCAACTTGTTCGTAGCCTATGAAACTACCCTCTGAGCATGCCTTACGTCAGTACGATGACAAAACTCTGGAAAAAATTTGACAGAGTTCTCAACTACACAACTGTTCACATACAATAGCTAAGTCGATTGCTTCTTAACGATGAACGATCTACTAGCTGTTAACAGAAACCTCAGGGACGCTGGCTTGTAAGAGGCCATTGCTGATCGAAACATTATCGTCCTTGTCAACGTCCATTTCAGTACTGTGTGCTACTTTGCTTTCGCCGCCATTCTCCTTGTCCTCTTCATCATCTGAGGGGTCTGGGGTTGTAGTCAGTATATTTCTTGCCGCAATAGTACTAGCTGTGTTCGGTTCTTCCTTCAAATCAAACTGTACAGTCTTTTGCAATTTAAGAGAGCTGTTCAATATTTCCTGATCTTCATCATTAGGGATGACACTAAATGATATTTCCAGTGGTTTCCTCTGAAGGTAAACGGAGATGATTTTATTCCTTACAGCTATTCAGATCCATTCTAATTTTCGTGCAGGCTCTAACTACGCTTACAATTAACAATAATTATGTGCGGTCAAATACATCGTACTCAACCATGGGAAATGGAGATACGTTACGAATACTCGGGATTCGAAAAACAACTTCACGGAGATTGCATAGAAATATCTGTCCATGCAAGATAGCGAGATAAGCAGCATTAAATCACAGAAATGAACTCATCCTACCTCTCTAAATATCCCATAGATTCTTATTACATCAGCTAACGTTAGTTCATCTAGCAGGGATTCGTCTGTCCGCCAAACATCAACCTTGAATGTAAAGAGTATAACATAGATGTTTCTTTTCTTTGTTCGTATGCAATTTGCAATCAAGACAACATTTACGGGACAACACCACCGGGAGCATAGAACTACATAGCAGCTCTGTGACGATTGCAGGTAAGAAATGCAACTAAAACTACAAACACGCAAGCAATCCGGTCTACTTAGTATGGCAGCTGCACGAATGAGGTAATGATTAGTAAACGAAATTCAAGCGTAGAAAATGTCATCGAATGATTGTCTGCTTCAATAAATTAAGAATATTGAAGATCCTGCACACTTATCAAAACATATTTCCCCCAATGGGATGACTAGTTCACGAGAACTATGTAAAATCGGACAGTTTGAAGCTATAGAAGAGGAGAATACAACAACAACATCGTATTTTCTTCCCCATCTGGTGACTTGAAAGTTCCATTGAGTCCCGCACTCGAATCGAGCGTAGAGGAGAATCTCACTAGAAGGGAACCATCCAAAGCCAGGGCATTATAGGGTGGGGTGACCAGTTCTGCTACTGGGACCATTTTTGAGCCAGTATCGTGCATTATATCGTCCTCTAGCTAACAAGGGAGAGGGAATCCAGAAACAATACCAGATCTTCGGTAGGCGCGCGATCTAGCCACCATACCAACTGCTCTATTGCACTTGTTCTTATTACATTTTGACTGGTAGAAACAACACATTGGTTGAGAACGTTTCCTTACAGACCGCATCTATCTTTAACATGCTCGCAACTATAGTCAGTCTGGGGGCTTAAGGACTAACTGAAGTCCAGCAATTACAGAAACTTCCAGACAGAGCAGCCAGAAGAATCACTGGCAGCCACGATTGAAACTTTGGTTGTAAAACAATCTATGAGTTAATTCAGAGCGAAACATAAGTATTGGTTTATGGCCCGTAAACGGCTTGCCCCAAGACATCTTTCCAATTTGTTTGTCGCAAACTTGAAAAATTCCACGTACCGCTACTGACCTCAGGTTACCGAAAAAACTTCCTCAAATGGGCAACAAGTTTCTCTTACAGGGGAGCAAAATTTTGGAACAGCCTACCATGCATAACAAACCAGTCATCTAACCTTGCCACCTTTAAAGGCAGCAACATGTAGTGTTTAAGACTTTGATCCGTCTTTCATAACCTTGATTCTTCTTGTGAATAGGTTTTTAGCAGGAAATTTATGTTGCAATTAGGTTTAGATTTCGGTTTAGATTTCATAAGAAGAATTTTGAAATTAGATGGAAAGCCCCTTGTAAAGCAGCTACGGCTGAAGGGCTACCCTCCTTAAATCTCTTTAACAATAATAATATTTGTTAATGATCACAATGATGATAACAAGAAATAAATAACATGATAATGAAAATGATAATAATAATAAAAACAGGCACATACCTCCCAATGAAGTGGAAGGTCGAACTTTTGTAGTATAAATTTCTTTAAGACACGAACGGGAAGATTCAATGGGCAGCAAAGATAGCGTGTTGGAAATATGCTAGTGGTCTGAAAAAGATGGCAAAAATGCATGAATAAGAAAGGAATCAATGGCGGTGGAAAAGAATCACAGCGAAATTGGGAAACGATTTTCAAGAACTTCTAAGCAAAAGAACGCCTGTGTCGTCTTTATATTGAGATTCCTGTGTGGATTTCACCAAATAATCCAATATTCGGACAAAATCTTGTACTTGACATCAACCGGATCTCAACAAGGAACTTGTCATCCTTTCTAATTATGAAGAGCTAAATCCAGTAAGTTCAATTCATATAAAGGAGATAATGTCATTGATGTAATGAAGCGATTTGTAACTCAAAAGATGATGCATGTTCTCATGTCTGGCTTTGTCTTTGATTTTGAGGTAGTTTATATACACTCATGGAAATCGCTGCACAGAAGCCTGAGTCATAAAATGCATTGGGCAGACAAGTAATCAATTGAGAGGTATTCGATTCCCGTTACCAATTCTATTGTTAGGATGAGCAAGATTCGACATGCTGTGAAAACCGACTACACATTCAGATGAAAGCCCAACAGATTCTCGTTGATAAAAGCAAAGAGATAAATAACGGTCATTAAAAGCATGCAGGGGAAAAATGATCAATGAATTATTCATTATCGCAATCACGATTTTAGTTAATTAACAAGGAACGCGTCTGAACGATTCCTTTCCGTGAACACATCGTTGTCAAGTCAAACAGTTGAAAACAAGAAAAAACAAGTGCAGCACAACTGTTGAATAAAGTAACATCAATGTCAGCAAATGAGCTTCAGATCACAGCGACTGCACGACTAACAAATCAAGAAAGCGACTTCTGAAAACACAATAGGACACCAGAGGTAGACCACACCTAGCACACCCTCTCTTCTGTCACATTCAGAGCTGTCGCAAGAATTCAACTTGCTTGTAAGGTACTCTTAACTGATCTCTAATGAAGACAGCTCACTAAACTTGGACACTGCAACATTTATGCCGTGAGACAGAAAGTGAACCAATCTCTCAGCAAATCCAACGAGTGAATAACAACAATAATAATACATTTATGCAGGTCAACAGATTCAGCTTAATAAAGCTGCTATCAGTCTGGGACTTGCTAAAGCAAAAGTAGAAATATAAGGATGAATTAAAAAAAGATAAGCTAAAACTTATCTAGTTAAAATGTTCGCCTAACTTTATTCTAAAACGTAGTCAGGAGTTTTCAGAAATTTGTTCAAAATCCCAGCCCTTTGGAAGCAGATTATCAAAGCTTGGGAAGTAAAGGCAATAAGCATATTGAGCTGGAAGAAAAAGGAAAATGGATGACTGATTTGAACAAAATCTCAGACGGATGTCCTGAGACTATTACCATTGATCCTTACCTTTTCATTTCGCACAGTCCTTGGCTTTCGTCGCCTGTGGAAGCAAAGCAAAAATACAAAGCAATAGATCAATACATTGCAAAGACATAATCACACTAGCATTTAATTCAAAGTCGCCATTATCTGGTTGGTAGTTTGCAAAGTCAGTACGATGCAAGTTGGCTAGAAATAAGGCAGCTACGCACGACACGAATCGAAACGCTATGAAGCAAAGCTCATTACAGGGTTCGATATAAATAGTGGTGTCGTGGTGTAGTAGTTAAGCATACAGGCTTATAACGCAGGGTTTCTGAGTTCGAATCTTGCTCGTGCCACAAAAAAGTACCATTAGTCAGGATGGCAATGGGAAACCACCTCGTAAAATCTACTTCCCTAGACAAAACTCAGAGCCGTCTCTGGTTTCCACTTCGCTTGAACGTGAGTATGCGACGCAGCTTTTTTCAACATATATAGTCAGTTCGTTATAGCTTAACGCATCAAGGATACACCAGGTCCAGGGCGCAACTGACATTTCAGTAAACCGGAAACCACTAATTTGATAATTCTGAGCCAACTCAAATTCGACCTTTTCTGTTTTAAATGCAACTGAATGGCACATGGGAAAAAATAACATGACGTTTGCCCGAAAACTTGTATTCCTGGTTTAACTAGCAATAATGAAGGTTACCTGAAGTACGATAAAGTGACAAGTATTCTACTGTGATCTTCAAACAGTGCGCCAGATTCTTTTGAAACAGTTGGCTGACCTATGGACAGGAGGTCGATTGTACTACAGAACACTGCATTATACTTCCATACAATGTACGAAAAAGTGCAAATGACGAATAAGGCAGAACGTAATTAATAGATTGACACAATGAAAACTAATCTGGCTGAGACAACGATCCCGCGGAAATTCTATTATTTCAACTCTGATTCACATACAAACAAAGAATGAGGGGTAATAATGAATTGATCCCCTCCTGCAAATTGGCCACATGAAAAAACCTAACAGGGAGAGACATTTTAGTAGGGGAAATCAATCGAACGTGTTTGACAAGAAAACATGGCTTCCAACCCACTGTTAATCTATCTATCTGCATGTAAAAAGACAATATTTCTAAAATAATAATCATTTACTATAGAATTCAAAAGGCTGATGAAAATGGAAGGGTGAAAATTCCAAAAGCAAAAATTCCCTGTAAAATACTTCGGAAGTTCCTATAATGCAAATCCTGATAGACCTTAGTTTCTTCTTTATAATATTATTGTAAATCATCCTTTTGTAAATAGATGGTCTAAATCAGCAATCTATTTAGGAAGGCAGCAGGAAAATACCTCGTGAAAACATAGAAAAAAGCAGCCTTGCTTTTTTATCTACTAAGCTTGGAATCGATACGCTTGTAATAAATTTCTTAATATCACTGTAAATCTTTTTTGGTAAGTAGTTAGTTCAAATTAGCTATCTATACACAAGCTATTGCAAATACCGACTTAAAAGAATTCAATGATAGCAATAATAATAATAATAGCATCAGTAATTGAAAAAAATTCTTCCAAGTGCTCTATTCACTCTTGGACCTGGATTGGTCCCGGTGTTCAGGCACTCAAAAGCAACTCGTGCACGATGAAATATAATGACAACAATAATGAAAATCTTGTGAAGCAGTCTAATGACCAAAATGGCATCAGGCAAACAGCAACAGTGAAGGACCCTATCCCGATTCAAATGCGTTAAATCAGGAAATGACGTCTTCAGCGGTGAAGCGTCACACCCATGATTAACTCCCAGGCACACGTCAGATTATCAAACTATATCTCAAAGCTGTCTTACTCATACGGCGACTGGTATCGACCCTGTAACCCTGAGATGCATGGTCAAGTGCTCTTCCGACCGGACTTTTTATATATAAGGATCCCACTTAGATGCCTAAGGTAGCCATTAGAACAGGGGTCTCAAACTTGCGGCCTGCGGACCAACTACGGCCCGCAGGATGACAATTTTTTGGATCGCGTCATAGAATAAAAATGAAGATATGTGAGAGCACTGGGATACTTTCATCAGAGCCTGTCTTGCGGAAAACCTAATGCGGCCCAGCCTCACTCAGAATCTGCCTCCAGCGGCCCCAGGTAAATCGAGTTTAAGATCCCTGCAGTAGAAGCTTTTAGCTTATCGAGCAGTGTCCAGATCCTTCCTCATGACGTGACTACATCTCGTGACTCCTACGCCTGGAATTACAGACAGCTAGAGACTCTCCTCACTCTAAGTGAAAAAGTGGCTGAAGACGGATTCGAACCATTGACCATAGGATCAATGCACAAGAATCCTACCATTGAGAGCTACCCTGACACCTAACTTCTGATCCTTCCGACCGGACTTCAGGCCCAGTAAGACAGTATAAGCAGGGTGCATAAAAAGGCATGTGGATGATGCCGATAAAAGTACTAGATATGGATTGTTACAAAGCTAATCAAGGCTTTGCTTGTTAAAAATCGAGACGAAACATATCTGTGTTTCTCATCAATCATTCACTATGCCTAGATGAACTTCCTTCTGATGAAGCTCGAGATAATTCGTAATTCGATTGGAGATCAAGGACATGATCACTCAGGAGGCGAATAGTGAAGAAACTGAAAACATCCACGGCCTGTTGAAATCTTAATGGGGAAAATTCGATGGATTTTCATTGAAAATTTTAGAACTAATCGTCTCATAGGGTTGCAGATTACATGCGCGAATTGAAAACACACGGGTTGTGAGTTCGAGTGCTGCACGCGTCACAAAAAAACATCAAAAGTGAGGAAGGCAGCAGGAAAATGAAAACCTTTTCCTAGATGAAATGCAATCTTGCCTTTGACCTACTTAGCTCGGAATCGGTATGTTATGCAGTTAATAAAAATTGTCTGATAGCATAAAAACGTTCACTTACTCCATCGTTCCTTTTCTCGAGTGACCTCGTAAACTTGTCTTGCTCTTTTCTCCCCTAGTTCAAAGAAGCGAATATGATACGTATAAAACTGCCTAAAAGCAATACAAAATCACATTATAATTCTATAGAATTCCCATCAAAGCAAAGGGCAAGTTTGCAATAAAGACGCCAAGAAAGAATTGATTAAAGTTATGATATCCAATATTGGTGAGCAATTCAGTTCAGTTAGAGCAATCTCCTCGGCAAAATGCTTTTAGGGGGAGGCGAGAAGTCAAAGAAAACATTTCTATTTGGCTTATATCTATGAAGCATCATATCAAAACATAACAACTAATATGATATTGATATAAGCTCCAACTTCCATAAGACGTGTCACTAGAAAATCTTCACAAGATCTTCAGTTACAGAATTCTATGCAAGTGTGGCTCAAAAGACAAGTCATCTTACTATGTCCCAATGTTTGGCATAATCTAGCTGATCTAAGATTCGGTTTTAAATTAATAATAGTCCTGCTGAAGCTGGGTGTTCAAGCTGATATACACAGCTTTCCAATAGAAGTAAAGACTTCAATCTTTGCAAACAGGGCTTGATGTAAATCGCTAGGTTTTGGCACACTTTCTTCAGCCTGCACTTGTTCAAGACACCTCACAAAATTTTGAATCTTGAAGATTGGTTTTTTTCCTTTTATTGTTCACATCATCCTCACATCCTCAAACCAACCATCAGATGCAGCTCTCATTCGCTCCTTCTTTGAAATCCTCATCGAATAAAGATGTCCGAGCTTTTCAATACAACCATATTCTCGTTTGTGTATCTTGCTCCTACAGCTATCACTCATAATTCACGCACAACAGCCCAAGCAAAATCAAAGTTCCTTCCCTCACCATTTTTGGTGAATAGGGCGGTGCCCATCGCCGTTTCATTAGCCTTTAGGCCACACAGCTGTGCAAGCACAGTGAATGCTACAGTTGGGGGCTGGCCATCTGGTAGCAGTGTGTGTTTCACTCCCATGCTCTTTCTCGAATTGCTGAATCCTAAGCAGGGAAATAGCATGTACCATTTTTCAAGTCTTTGACATGACTCGATCGAGTATCGAACCCAGACCTACCGCCTTCAAAGTGAGTATTCTACCACTGGGTCATGGACGCGGCCATTCAATTCAAGCACGGAGAAGCATAAATCAATTTTAATTCTTTTCTTTTTGATCGGCTAATTACAGCTTCTGGTCGATTGAATATCCTTCTAGGTAGCTTTCTTTGTCTCTCTTCCACAGACATTCGATTTGCAACTCACCACAAAACTTCATTGTATCATACAAAAATCGATTAAGTAAATAATCGTTGTACATTTCTTTAGCTGATGCAAGTAGATCAACTCTCTGAGTTGATGGCTCAGACATGTTGCATTGCCTTTGGCATTTATAACTGGAACTCGTCATGAAAATACCTTTGTTAACGGAATTTTTATTTTCTCTCTGATCTTAAAAAGATGAATTGAGTCCACCAAGAAGTTGAACAACGTCTTTGGTACCTTTGATACACCCTATGAAATCGTTTCTACGTGTAACTTAACCCTCTCTTACGGATGCCGGCCTTGCTGTTCTCTAATTAACAATATGATCAAGGGACTTTCCTTTTTGCCCAAAACATTCTATGCCTCAGAGGACAAATCTTATGGTTACTACTATTTCATGCTTTGAATATGGCATTAATTCTGGTAAAGCATCCGGTTGATATGAAGGCCTTGTCTGACTTAAACACAAGCTGTGAGTTTCATGTTTAACAACAGAAGCAGAATGCCTTCGTGGATTCTTTAAGCATTCCAACCACTTGAATTTTTTCAAACACCGAAGACAACGTGAATCGAATCCTGATTCGTCGGGAATTCCAGCAATCACCCAATGTGTAGATTGAGGGCGAACTTTTGCCTCAAGACTTAGAGATTCAGTCAACATATTACCCTCGATCGACGGGAGAGGGGAATGCATTTCAGTCAGAGAACCACAAAATTGCGATGTTCCATGGCATCATGTGTAACAAATAGCAGGATTCCTTTTCATGTCACCAGGCTAAATGCGTATCTTCGAATCGCATTTGGTTCGTTTCTCAGGCATCTAACGAGTCGAAAAGAAGTACTGCTCAAGATAGTCCTGGCATTCCACGCAACGCTACTTCTGCATGGGACCCAATCGTAAGGAACGTATCAAGTAATTTTGAGCTGCCTTCGTAATCAACTTTGTTAAGGCTGTAAGGACAGCTAAGTGATAAGGCGCTTGCATATTGATCCTGCGGTTAATGGTATGAGCCTTGTCTTGATCTAGACCTTCGGAAAGAGAAAGTGGCTAGCTATATCTCTGTGTACATTCAGGCGTATGAATCGCGAAGTGCGATCACACCAGAAGGAAGGGCAGGACTCTCCTCGACAAGAGTAATGTCTCAGTATCCCAAAATTACCTCCGTAGAACTATTTCTGTAATCGAAAAATTTTCCTGAACAGGAATTCCTGGAAAATAGTAACATGAAGAATGCGGAAACGGTAGAAACTGAAAGCGACCTTCGTATGCTTCCCATGATTAGCCAAGCTACATTTAATAATCTTCTCACTGGTCCAAAAATCCAAGAATGAAAGAATTCATGTACTCAGAAGTAACGAGCAACGCTACCGTTGACCGAACTTAGTCAAAAAAACTCTAAAGGAACTTTCAAATGTTGAATTCGGCAAAACTTTCACTCTTGTACCCTAACCGTATATTTCTGAAAAAAAATGTGCCAGACACCGTACGTTTGCTCAGCTACATTGAGCATCTTGCGAGAATCATTTATAGGTGGGGTTGGAGTGCCTGTCCCTCCTTGCCTGTCCCTCCTTGCCTGTCCCTCCTTGCCTGTCCCTCCTTGCCCATGGCCGTCTCCAATGAGTTACAGTAGAGAAATATAGAGTTTATAGCATCAATTCCTGATCTATTTTCAACCAGGAGCTCTATTCATTCCAAGATATGGATCGTATGTGACACTAAAGAGAAAAAGATACATTTGCATAGCTTGTAGGGGGAGGGCCTAGCTTCGTTGCTTATATTGCATTACTGTTTAACCATTTTGATATTGCTTCATCTGACACGCATATCATTATATCAACTGAAAACAACTGGGCCTAGCATCGAAACAAGAGCTTTACTTTGAAATATCAGTCAGTACGTCAGCATTAGTTGCAGAATAGTGAATTGGTTTGAGTGCCTGCGTCACGATTCAGCTTCTACATGAAGATTAAATTCCGATGCAGTTTGCTGTCTCGACCTGTACGTCATGATCATGTAGCCAACACTTCAAACTTACAGCATCCTCAATACAATCTAAAGGCATTTTATTCAAATGAAAACCATACTCCATACATACGGCAATAAAGCTCTGGGACAAGTTTATAGATGAGTTCTTGTAGCGTGGGATCCGACCTAGAATTAAAGAAAATGTCCTTCTCAGATTCATCAATTTTAAAAGAAAAAGGTTCTGAAAGAATAGCCAAAGCTAGTGTAGATGGGAAACAAAGAGCATTATGATCCACCCACTTTGGTACCTAAATTGCTTCATTGATGAAATATTCACGACATGATGGATCCCAGCGCAGCAGAAACCAGGTACAAGGTTGTTCAGAGCTTTATGGAAGGAAGAATGGTGGACTGTTCAAAGAAGCTTTTCCCTTTTCCTAGTTAAGACCATCATATTGAGCATGCTCACACGACACTGTTCCATCACTGCTATTTGTCGTCTTCGGCACTTCATTCACATTATAGCAATGAAGAATTTCTTATCTCGGCGACCGCTACTTTTTCAACACTAAACAATATTTCGGGTTTCCTGACAGCACGAGAAGATAAAACGGCAGCAAACGTAAATAAAATCTGATTGCAGCTATCAGTAACCAACCATAAGAAAAGATCAGAAGCTATATAAAAGCAGGGCTTGGATTATTCCTTGAATATGACCAAATATCAGGATATGCGATATGTGATATCAGGATCATAATACGTGACACTGGAATCATGCCAGAGAATTTACATAACCAGCCAATCAATGTGTGCAAGAATTTTCTTTAGTATGACTCAACCATTATGGTCTTCACGGTCTAAGTTACTTAGTTGTCCGCCTATCTGCAACACGCTTGAGGTATGGATAAACTTCAGCACCCCAGTAATTAAAAGTTCTGTATAAATCAATGCAAGATGATTAAAGCTGGATAATTAGGAGAGAATGTAAAAAAACTGTCGAAGGATAGACGCACCTGATGTTAGCTAATGGTTTCGTTTTGTGAACCTCAGTTTCACAGACAGGACAATTATACGATGTTTCTAAATACTGAACGATGCAACTTTTGCAGACTGAAATGGAACAGCACACTGAATGATTTTCGACCCGATAAAAGGAATAATAGGCTCTGTTCGTATTCTACCAACCTAATAAGATCTCATTACCAGAACTATTGTTGACAAAAAATGTGAATCGAGGGAAATCATGAAGAATTTTTCCCAAAAATTCGCCTTTTTTTATTCTTCTTTATCCTTTTGTTGGGGCTTTGTATAGGCCACCATGGCCTTTCCTCAACATAATTCACTAAAAAAGTGAATAAGCATGCAAAACATTTGATAATACTTTCTTAACTTACGGCGAAGGGATAATTTCGCAACCTTTTCGTTTGGTTTAGGCATAAGTGATATTGATACAAAATTGAGCTAGCATAGAAAGGGCACTTACACGAATGTGAACACTCTATAAGTGTAGTTGCATCAATCAGATACCCTCCGCAGAGGATGCAAATCAGATGAGGGTTGAGGTCTTTTATGGGTCTTACGTATTGCATCGTTTCTTGATCTCGAGTTCACCTGCAAAGAGCGATAACTCGATTAGTCTTAAACGCTTAAGTGATTCTATTAACATATTTGAAGTCACAGTATTCTCTTCCCCTGTGTTTGGCAAAAAGTTACTGCATAGCATACGAGATTCTGAGCTTAGTAGAAACAAGAGACAGAGCCAATCAAATATTTCAAACAAAGTTGGTTTCATTAGGTATTTTCTCGTTGCCTTCCTTGCTGATGGTGTTCTCATGTGAAGCATGCAGGAACAAAGTTTATAATGCTTCGTTAACGTAGGATTAAACATTACACTACGCTATGGGTCTGCACGTGTGACTGTGAGATGCTTCCAATACATTTTATATCTTGTCGTGGAATGGAATAACACCGGATTATCACAGGGGAGTTTCGTTACTGACGAGGGATACGAAATGGCAAAGAAAATAACTTTTTTGTTCGTGCAAGCTACTTCCGGTCGTAGGGAGATTGGACATAAAAATTCATTTAGGATAAAAACAGTAAAATCTCATTAACGCTGTTCCCTATATACAGACGCATTAGCTCTCTAACAACAGCGGCATGGGTTGAGCCTTACGCAGTACAAGTCTTGTACGTGACGGTCCGAGAGGGATACGAGAAATATGGTATGCGGTGCAATGCGTGAGCAGTCCAATTGGTGTGCGGTGCAATTCGTAAGCGGTACGACCTTTCCGCTAGCTGATCCCCTAGGGGATTTATTCTTTTGGCAAAACAATTCCTAACACGGGTACATCATTTCTCTATTAGCGAAATTTTTCTTTCGAACAGCTGGTTAGGGCTAGAAATGTTCATACCAACCCAACAGTCAGACTTCAAAATGGTGCAAAAGTGAGCTACCAGACAATCTGCTGGCATACAGAAACACAAATCCCATGCATTCCTCACCCCTTGCTTTACTGAATCAAACAGCAAAACAATTGACGTCATTAGCTGGTTGATTACAACTTCACGTGTCGCAAGGCATTTACTCCCTTGAGTATTGTCCACCTCCATACTTTGATACTAATGCAATGCTCTGCATAGCAACTTCCAACGGCTTAGCAACTTCCAGGCGTTATAAATCGCAGAGAGAAATTACACTATGATAAACTACAGCATCGTCTCAGTTTTTGTTAGATCATGCAAACAATTCATTCCTGGGCGAGGGTTCTGTTTAGCTAATGCCTGCATGTTTTCGGTACAATGTAACATGCAATATATCTATGATACATCTGATTGATAGTTGATTAGAATTAGCATTTTACTCGGATGTTTGCGCTGTGCGCCAACTTCAAGCAAATCACGCATCATTATTGCATATATTCTTATTGATTGCTGATGGCATCGACGGGGATGCACGTATCCCCGTCTTTCGATTCCTCTGTCACGTGGGCCGTCATCAGCCGCAATACTTTGCCCACTGTCCCGTTTCTGACCTTATATTCAGGAATGGTCGACTTGACGCTTTCGACTAGTTAGGCCCTTGGTGGTTCGTCAGCAGTAATTGAATTACTTCACAAAAAAGTGAGTCATAATTGGAGGTACGGAGTTTTCACGAGCTGAGAAACATCTAATGATGAAATGAAGTCTCCTCTTACTATCAAATCTGCATAAAGATGCCCAGGCAATGGATGTTCGCTTACCTAACCAAGCCAATTTACAACAGATTCTTTATGCCTTCTTCTAAATTGAATTTTCCTCTCGACATTGTAAATGTGATTTTCTCCGCAACTGATGCGTGCGTGCAGTGAAAGACCATGATGATAAGGGCGAAGTCCTCTCTGGTGCCCTCAGCAATTATAGAATGGAATGTCTGTTATAACCCAGCGTTTTCTCATTGTTTGCTTTCTACTCATGAGAGTGCAGTTTTTTAGTGTTGGTTGGCCCGACTGCTCTCAACTGTCTGCGGTGATTAGGGAAGGGTTGCACTCGCGTCGAGGAAGTTCTGTTCTCGTCCATGCGAAGAACGGAATACATCAAAAATACTATTATCTACAATAGATCTAACAACAAAGCTAGCACATAACTTTTTCATCCAATTCTTTAGCCCGGCTTAGGTTGGGAATTTGATCGGCAAAAAGCAGTTTGTCACACGTCTTGATTCGGTTCCATTTAGTCGGATGCCTTTGTTTGCCTTGAGAAGTTTGTGCATCCCCATCCAAAGTAGACCACCAGTGTCAAGGAAGTGAGATCCGTGAAAATTTAGGTTCCTGAACTTAGCTCATAATTTGGTGGATCGAATATTATGCCATTCCCCCCGTTTCCGCTTCTACAGAAAACATCGCCACGGAAATGATGATTTTCACCAGTAATGACTAAGTTCTCCCGTTCGCTGTAGGCAAACGAAATTATTTAACAAAAATCAATAGCAAAACCCCTGGTAACTATAGCTGATCCATGCACAAGCATCTTCAGCGTATATTACATCATTGAGGACGATACATACATAGTGATGTGAATTGACCTTGGTGTAACTGTGCCCTACATCGAATGCCCTTTAGACACAAAACGCAGTCGTGCCAAAGAGCTCTTCGTGAGGCCATGCAACTTGATTGAAAACTATACGAAACCAAACATGGCCGCCGCTGATGAAACCACAAACAAAAGCTGAACAGGTTCGCCATCAAATCGAAATAAAAGCGGCCTACAAAAACGCCATTGAATGCGATCACACAAAGGCAACTCTTCTGTTTTCAAAAGGAATATACGATGAACCGTTACGTAGAAACACGTTCATTTCGATGAAATGTTTGCTGGCCGTCAAAATACTTACCTATACTGAATTTTGCCCACGTCGGATGTTCAGAAGTGAACGGATCGTTAAGCTTTATCTCAGCTAAGACACTATTCAGTTTGAATACTTCCCATGCGCCCTGTTGCCACACGCTATTCACCTTGACACATGCTAATTATGCGAGTTGGAATAATGGCGTACCATTTGCTCCCTTCTCCACCCATCAGCGGTTCGACTGGCATAGCTAGTCTCAGCGCAACTGAAACAAAAACAACAGCAGTCGTTTGGCGAAAAATACGGGCCGTAGGAAGGAAGATCGCTTCCTTCGAATATTGAGGCTCATGTGCATTGAACTCGGATAATCACAAGAGACCTGTAGCTTCCTTTAAAAGAGTTTCTTGCAACGATTTACATTCCTTTAAAACATAGCCTTAGTTAATCAAATCAAAATAATAAACTCAAAGAGAAGCTAAGCATCTTATTCCGTGCTGTATTTACCTGCTGAAACCCGACATTCAACTGCCACTTCGAAGCGTGAAACTTAAACACACGAAAACACGCAGACTCAAATTAGTCCAAGGGCTTGAAATAACATGTATATATGAAAGGAATGGAACAACATCGGCTCTAATATAAGAAACGTCTACCTAGCAGCTGACGTAATTTGTTTGTAAGTACATATCTAAATTTATGAGATGCTTTTCCATGAAATTTTAGGCCATTTTAAAGAGCAATGGTTATTGGATAAAGAGAAGCATTTCGACAAAACTGCATAGTACCCTGGATTTCGTTTATCAGCAGTTCAAATGAATGATGGAAGTTGAATTGTATTAAATAAACAACGCGGTGGTAATTACTACCTACTACCGTTCGAGGCATAAGGGGGAAGAGCCTTGGTAAAAAACGAGAAGTACCCGTAGCAGTATAGCCAAACAGTGTTATGTTGCGCATTGAGCTCCCAGAACTGCCCCCTTCACGCCAGGCTTCCTGTTTTGCTCATCAATTCTTAAACGATGTTTACTAAGTCGTTTTAAAAACCTCTTACGTTTTGTCACCTGAGAATCGTTGACAGTTGGGTTCAGTTTTCCTACACCGTGGCTATGCTTATAAGCAATGTTGAACGTGAAAGGGCAGGTAACTAGCTACCAGACAAATGATACGAGACTATACCGGCCTTAAGAGCATTCCTTCTTTGGCCATACAACAACATCAAACTCGATCAGTGAATCTAGGTGCGATGGGACCCAACGTGGCCTAAAAGCTTTCCCGAGATCAGGGAGGCTAACTTTGCAATGTGTAGTTGGAACAGACCATCTCAACAAACCAAAGGAAGTTCCCACTCTCATTAACAATTCCCGTATTCCCAGCTTTCATTTAAAGAATCGGACATCTGAAAACTGATGATTGTCGTTATCATTAAAGGAACTCGTTGGAAACGCAGTATGGTTCACATTACATTAGTATGTATCCTGAAACGACAACCCGGTATGAATGAAGTGGCTTGTCACATTTACCAATAAACCAAGAGGGGGATCTACCAGGATAAAACAGAGGAGAAAATGCCATTCGCCGTTCCCTAAATAACTGAACTGATAAGGAAACAAGTTCTCTTCATTTACAAATGATGGCATTCATTTTATTAAGAATACAATACGCAGCATTAGGTCGAGAACCTTACAATAGAGCAAAAAAATTCGCGTTTGAAGCTAATAAATACTTAGAAAGCAAAGCATTACCCTACATAAGTCATTTCTCTCAACTCAGTCAAAATAAATGCCGCACCCAAAAATAGCCTAATAAATTTTATGTATATGTGATCACTCAAACAGCTTGTGTCAATTAAATAAAACTCTGCAGCTGATACAAAAATGACGATGTTTACTGATTCATTGATTGACATATTGTACGATAACTCATGTTATGAAGGGAGGCTGGAAAGAGGCACTTGATCGTGGTGTCATTTTGGCGCGTGAGTCTGCAAAATGAGAGGGATTTGAAGTGTGAGTCAGTCCATTCCGCACATTTGCGACGGATCATGCAAGGTTTTCCAATTAAATCCAAATCTTCGAATCCATGCGTCTATTTCCAATGAAATTTTCCATGGGTATACTAGTCCTAAGCATATTTTTTAGAAAAATGACCATATCAGTTACGTTGAATATATTTTAATTGCTGAATTTATTCGTTTATTTTCAAGACCTGTCAAGGTATCATACCCAGTCAGTGAGTCAGTGAGTGAGTCAGTGAGTGAGTGAGTCAGTCAGTCAGTCAGTCAGTCAGTCAGTCAGTCAGTCAGTCAGTCAGTCAGTCAGTCAGCCTTACAGTATTTTAATCAAACAGTTTAGCACAGCTTAGTATGGCAAAGGAGAACAACTCTACTTCAAAAATCGAACTGTTAATATGCAATCTGATTGGATAATCCATCCTTATTCATTTTTGTTTCCATTGTTTGTTACTGCTGCTGTTTGCGCATACACAAATTAGAATTGCACCTTGGCAGGCAATCAATGGTAATTATGGCCATTGAAGGAACAAGATAAAATCCGCACACGCGAAGAGCTATCTCGTCTAGTTGTCGACCACGAAATACCGCTGCATCGGACGCCTTTAGCTTACCATTCATGGCAAAATCTCTTCTAAGTACTTTTTATATTGCTTAGTTTATGTTTTAGGTTGCACTCTTTAATTCATACTGGACCCACGTTGATAACGGCTTGTCGTAAGTTGAAGAGTCTGTCCAGTTGAAATATTCGAAAAATCATTATTATTATTATCATTATTATTATTACTACATCATTACTAAATTATCAACTATAATCATTCGTACAACTTACTACATATTCTGTATGCGTAATAAACCCTGGACTAACCCGGACCTTCTCTCCTACTAACAGTCTCCTTGCAACCATTAATTCTTCTCATTAAATTTCTTTTTTTTTTTTTTTTTTTTTTTTTTTTGTTTTTTTTTTTTTTTCTATTCGTCATCTTATTAGTATAATTATTCATTCATTTTTTTTATACTAGAAATACCTGTAATTAGGTCAGCCGAATACAAATTACCTATTACTAGAGAGATTTGTATTTGTATGTTTAGCTTATATATCAAAATGAAGTTTTAAAAAAATTATTAACGTAGCAAACAAGCCACAAGTAAGGTTATTGTATTTTCAAGCCACTGCAGGTTACAGTAAAACGTTGGAAAATATTCGCCTTCCTCTACTCTCTGCGACGACACCTTTGAGAACCAAATGCAGTTCATTTGGGGCGCTTGCGGTTTGCGTTAAGTAAACCACTTTGAAGAGAAGGCACGGCACAATGGGGCGTTTGTGAAGAATGTAAGCCCAAAGACGTACCAAGATTGAACTTGCGATACTTAATAGGTTGCGGACTTGACAATGGCGGCATTGAGCACGATTTTTGTCATGGTTAAAATGTAATCACAGCTTGCAATCCCACGAGAGCCATGATTACCCTAAATTGTCATGAATTATCAGAACGATGCGTTTTCAAGAACGAAACAAATTGTACGTAGTGAATGAAATGTGTTCTGATTGGACAGAAGCCTATAATCGTACAGAGGCGTTTCATTGGAATATAATGGGGACAATGCAGAAACCTCCACGTTGGTGTCCCTGGATATCGACCGCCAAAAGTGATCTCGACTCATTTCTGTCGGCTCGTAGCCGATTCTGCAACCACTTTCCCTCAAAGCATATTTGAGGGAAGACTCGATGATATGATTGGAATATAATGGTTTTAAAATTGGATCTTTTATTGCTAACATTGAAGTTCAAAGACTTTTCCAGTTTTCTAGTCCACCTCATGGATCGGGCGAAAGTCAAAACCACTTGTTGATAGTATGAATCACGGGCATTTTTCACAGGAGATCAGGGATATTATTCCTGTTCTTCTGAGGCGTGTCAGGACCACCAGAAGCTCAACTCATTCACATCCTTTTCAAGTTTCACTGCCTACTTCACGAACTCTATCTCACAAATCATCATTCATCCCAAGAACATGAAATTTATGGAGCGTCTTGCCTTCTTCTTGCTTTCCTGCATCTTACAACCTGCCATCCTTCAAATCTAAGATCAATAAACTTGATCTGATCTCTCTCTCCTCTTAGCTTTACGCTTTCTTCTCTCTTCCTCTGTTGGGGCTTTGCATAGGCCACCATGGCCTTTTCTCAACATAACCCACTAAGAAAGGAAAGAAAAAAAACGAGAGCACGACAATCAACGACCATAGCAGGAGAGAAGTAAAGCTGTTAAGTTGAGTCCCATACTCGAAACGAGCGTCCAGGGGCACCTTGGTAATCACGTTGCATCCCGAGTCACGGCAATATGAGGTAGGGTGGACGGATCGTTTTGTCGCAGCATTTTGCCCCAGTTTTACGCCAGGTACCCATTTTCTGCAGGGGGGGGAATAGCGGGCATAAAACTCCACTTACCAAAAAGAAACTCAGAGCCCTTTCTCTGATTTCTGCTATTCTCAAAATCGACTATGCGACGCATTTAGTCAAATGATGTAATCAAGCACTATCAATATCAAGATATCAATTACCATTAAAGTTGTAAGCTAGCTAATTTTTTGCAAACAAATTTCGTTGATATCAACTATATTCACCAATTAGAGTTGACTCAGGTATTCTAGTAATTTTTGTACATAGTGAAATGCTTTCTGGGAAATCTTGCTCAGAACTTTTGAAGCAGCCTCGGCTTCATAAGAAGATTGTCGAAGAGAGTTAAAGGATTCTTCCTTTGAGAATTTGAGGCGTTGAGGGGTACAAAGTTGGCAAAATTAAGACCGACAGGGTAAGAGAATGTGTACATAATACATAGAAGGTATCTTTGCTGAAGCTATCCATGTAAGCGATCACACTATTTCTTAGATGAATGCCAAAGAAATCGTCAAGTTTCTTCACTTGACCATAGCAAAAGCTACTTCCTCCCTTATACCGTATTTTGTTTGAGTTTCCAAGTATTGAACCAACGATTAAATACAGAAAGTTTGCTCTATTTTGCTATTTCTTCAGCACTGCTGATAACGCTTACGCAGATTTGAGCCTTGTTGCCTCTATCTCATGCCAAACGAGATTCGCTGCTGATGATCATAAAGTTTCCATCAAATTTATTATCCCAGATCATTGAAAAATTGCTACATCATATGTTAAATGCGATGGTTGCAGAACAAACGATGCTATTCTGCATTCACATCAGCTGTCTTACAATACAACAATTGTTTTATATGATTCTACCTAGATTTTCAGAGCAGAAGACGAAGAGGACGACCATGTAAATGATGGAAGGACAACACCAGGGATCTCTGGGGTAACCCCCCCCCCCCTCGCGACTGCTGAAAGAAGGGCGACCGATAGAAGCAGTGGAGGGACGATGTAGTTAGTTGGACCGCAAGGGGGCAGCATGCTCTATGCCATTAAGTAAGTAAGTAAGTTTCTACCTAGATGTCCAACGTGGACATCTGGACGCTGAGAAGCTTTTATCGAGCAGTACCCTGGTTCTACCTCTCAATATGACCACACCTCGTAATTCCTACGCCTGGAAGTACACAGAGCGGGTGACTCTCTTCATTTTAAATGAAAGTTTAGCCAATGTAGGATTCGAACCAATGACCAACGGATCAATCGGCAAGAATCTTACCACTGAGCTTTCCTAATTTGCGACTCCTAAAGCCCTATTGGGTTACAAAAATTCTCAGGCATATGCGATACCTGTAGTGAATGACTTCATTAATTCAATGATAATTTTTCGAGTGAATGAGAATGTGGCACACCGTTGTATTCAACCTGAAATTCAGCCCCCTCTCTGTTCAAATTCAAATTCAAATTCCCTTCGATTCAAGGCGATTGTGAACCCATTTATAATGTTCCCATTAATACATTTAAGCTCTTCCACAGCTTTGATTTGGAAAGCTTCTGATGAATAACATATTGCATCAATCCAATCATCGGAAAAACTCTTTATTTACTTGTTTTACTGCGCCTTTTGGGTACTTTTTCAACCCATTCATGCTAGCAATAAATTAGAAAAAATGACAATCGACAAGGGAGAGCACTACATGATAGCTGATTGAATGTATGAATAGCTAAAATTGACATGTTCTTCAATCTTAGTGCATATGAAGCGATATAAAGAGGAAAATTCGTTGGCCTTGGGCGCATTGCTTCGATGTCTTCATGAATCTATCTGAAGCTCGTGGTTTCAAACGAAGTCCAATTGAAGCAACGAGAAAACGGTGGCGAGACAGAGAGATCGCGATTCGATATAACTGCTTTTGAACTGTGTTTAGCTACATTTCTTTCTAAGCAGCTGTCGTTCGCTTTTGGAAGTTAACGCCATACAACGATGGGTACAATCAAAGCTTGGATCACGCGGTATACATATGTTCCCTTCTTGATTGAATGCTAAAAAGATAGTGAATCATTAGCTGAATAAGCTAATGCTAGCTGGGCTTCAGTCATACTTCACGTGTGTCAATCAAGGCGATAACTTCTTGCTTACAAGTCACTTTCTTGATCTTGGCGGGGTCATCACTGGTAGATCTATATCTTGAAATTAAATGTAAGGACACTTACATTGAGAAGGTTAATTCTTGATTTTAGATGCAGAAGCGTGCTTGTTTTCAACCCTCATTTTCAAGTTTTCAAATTGGCAAAAACTCCCTGCTAATGATAATATCACTTATGACTTCACTTTACCGAACCCAAAGGAAAATCCTCATCGGTCATCGAAATCGATGCTTACATTATGTGACCCGTGGCTAAATTCACCTTCATACCACCAAAGTGGAGGCTTGACTCCTTGATTAACAATGAAGTCGTAACAGACCAGGTTAATTAGAACTTCCTCAAGTGCGACAGCTTTCCAGTCGTAGCTTACACTGGAAAAATGCACCTGACAGACTCTTGTAAGCATTCATTACATGTTATGGTTCATGAATGTTGACCGTGCTGTGTTCTGCATGGTCAGGTTAGGGTCTGGGGTTGATGAGTGGAGGCCTTCTCGATGGCGAACCTCGTGAGTAACTGCACCGAGCAGGGAAAATGAATCCTTCCCCACTCTCATACCTGTTACTCAGACGAGAGAGACACTATTTTTATTTATTCCACTTCTATGTTATACAGCGTATACATCTATTTCATGTCAAGCAGTGAATCGTGATAGAGAAGGACTTCGAAAAGTAGTAGTAACGGGAACGGATGTCGTACACTTGATTACATCGTGCTATCCCACAGTCCAGAGTAGATTATTTGCTAACAGACATTCTTCGGACTTGTTTGCAATGCATTCCATGAGCGCAACCTGCATCGTCGAAAACTGAAGTTACTCCAAGAATTACCAGATACTCATCTACCATCCCCCCCCCCCCCCTCGGTAAGATGGAGGAAAGCTGAGTTGATGTTAGTGGGAGAGCGGGTTGGAATTTCTCCTCCACGGGGGACTGAACAGTACTCACTATTCCACAAATACCAGAGACAAAAATGCATCGAATTGATGACAACAAAATGATGACAATCTATCGAGCAACAAGATTTGTTTGGTGGCAATAGTGGCTTCAGACTTAACGGCAAAATTGGATAGGACAAGAAGGCTATACCTTCAGACGCAATTTTTCTCACATTGTATTTCTCTGGCAAAAGGAAAGTCTGGAGAGATTGACTTGCCTGGTCAAAATTTCCTATTACAACATGATGTTAACACCCAAGTCATTTTATCAAAACAGAAAAGGAAGTTATCAACCAACGCATCAATTCATGTGATATGCATGTGATCATTTTCTACCGAGTACATTAATTGCTATGATCGTCTAGGCTGCAGCGGGAAGTCTGTGAATTACATTATTATTTTCGTATCCGCTGTACATATCGCGTCGTGTTGATAGGAAAATCCATAGCGTCAGCAAAGGTACCAAAACTACGTAAATTTCGATCATAAGTTTGACGGCCGGCTCCGTTGAAAGTTAGATTATAAAGAGTAGACCTAGGCACCGCAACAAAACCCAAGATCGATTCGCAAGCAAGAAAGCAAAACACAGACGCAAGTGGAAATTCCGTTTTCGTCGATTCAAGTCTTTACTCAGCATAAAGCACTCAAGTCTTTCATGCAAAATAGCGTTTAGCTGTTGGTCGCTGCGCCCTGCCTAATGCGATGTGTCTGATGCGCTTTTCGTGTGAGGGGAAAACCGTACCATCCAACAACATACCAATAAAAGCAGTTTTTCATACCCAATAACATCCCGAGAACTTCTCACGCAGCTCAACATATGACAAAGCAGAGGTTGACGGGGTTCGGAATAGCCAAAGAGCCTCCACTTCTTTCCTGCTTCTATGAGGCACAGCGATGCGCGAGAAAAAATTAGATGACGTAAATCTCTTTCATCGAAAAAACAAAGCACTTTCATCTGCTCTGCTCCTGTTCCGACCTTGGACTGTCAAAAAACTTCTCGGCTAGATTTGCCGCAACGAGCCGATCGTCCCCTCTATTCAATTTTAACAATAACACATTCAATATTGGCGTGAAAAACCTTTTTTCTTCCTCTCTGAAATACTTCTCTATCATTTCCAGTCATACGAATTATCATTGGCAATTGGCTACTGTATTTTCAGTAACAAACATGGCTGCTATTTTGGCGTGGTTCACAAAAACAAAGAAGCTGCTCGGGAAAATATGTGCTATCGTTAAATGAAATAGTAGAAGAATAATGCCAGCCTAAACAATACAAAAATTGCTTTTCAGAAGGACAAAACCCGACAGAATTCCTGTCGATAAAGACGAAAGCTATGTGCTGTATAAGCATTTCAGTTCTTTCCAATACGTAATTGAGTTGACGAGAATGCTGCAAGGTGTTCAGCACACCGTAGCACCCTTGGCTAGCTGGCATAAGCTAATAAATGATCAAATCCGATCACCTATTTTATGATGAAATGAATTCATATGAATATGCATTTTAACCACCTAAAGTTGCAGTTGAAAAGCTCCGACATATGGTTTGATACCTGTTCTGCAGTATCCTTACCTTTTCTGGATCGAATCAAGCCGTTTTATTCAAAATTGTTCGAGTTTAGATGGTGAGATTGCGAAGTTCTGGATATCACGTTCCTGCTCCAAGCTTGCAGATGTTTATCCGCCCTGTTGCCACACGCTATTGTTCAGGTCATGTGATAATATGCAAATTAGGCAAATAAACATGGCTGCCAGCATAATATCCATGTGGTGTACTTAAAAGTTCCTATCCTCCAGTAACTAGGTCTCCAGGATCATTGAGTGCAGGCTAGAGTATCGAAAAGACTGCTGAATTTTGAGCAATTTAAACAAGGGAGAAGGGCGTTCATACCCTACAAAGAATCTCCCTTCCAATGTAAAAGACCTTCTGCGGCGCTGGCATGAGAGCTAGACAAGCACTTTTCACAGTTTTCAATTCAATATGTATTTCATTAAAATCTAATTTAAAAGATGAGGCCGTTAACTAACATGGGGAAAAGTAAACTGGCAGACTGAGGGGAAAATAATGGTACAGAAATTCACAACTAAATCAAAGCTTCGATCGTAACGCTACGAAAAAGTCACTTATAATATACGTCAGACATTGTTGGCTAATTGGCTTTACTCTGATATGACTAGATTCCAGTCATTTCTTAATTTATGCCAGTCTATTTCGTTTATGGGATGTTCTTCGAGTGACACAAAAGTAGGCCGAACGCAAGCAACGATGAAATTCAATACTGATGCATCCTCTATTTTTAGCAAATGAAATAACAGTTGTATGTGAAATGTTGACATAACCATTCCAATTGCTTTTTTACATTTAAGTGACGCTAAAGAGCAGCGGATGTTATTTTAGAATTACTGCAGCATATTTTGGTCATGGAAAATCCTCGGACAGACTCGAAGTTTTCACGGATGAGGGTGAGAGATTTGGTGTAACCATTTTGATGTTTCCCTAGCAATATCAATGAAGTTGTCTCTATTTGAACGAACCACCTATGCGGAAGTTGCAAGTTACACTTGCAAAGATAAACATTGTTAATGCAATGCCACATTCATACAAGATCACTTGATTTAAGATTGGTTAGAGCAGAATTTGCAGAAGTCAAAGCAAATGCCTAAAAATATATATTCAAAAAGGTTTCAAGTTCATCCTTATCGTATGTATGATTTTTATTTAAATCTCAGATAAATAAACTTGATTTTGTCTCCCTCTCCTCTTAACCTTTCACTTTCTTCTTTCTTCCATTGCTGGGGCTTTATATAGGCCACCATGCCCTTTCCCCAGCATAACTCACTAAAAAAGAAAAATAATGATGGATTCATCATAGGGGTCTAGCAAAATTTTGCGTTAAAAACAATTGTTATCTATAGCCAAGCCTTTGATGAATGTGAAAAAAAATTATTTCTCAAAGAATTGATTACAATTTCATTGTTATCAATTTGCTCAAGGAACAATCCAACGACACATAATGATATTGCCAATGTTATTATTGTAAGGAAAAAATAAACCATTCAAATCGACTCTCGAACAGTGTGAGTTTCCTTCGTAGATTTTCAAGAGCTTTAAATCCCGATTTACTACAAAGTTGGATCGTCTTACTGCTTTATCAGCCAAATTACGGTCAAGTTTGATCTTGCTTCATGATGTCATTTGAAAGTCGCAAGCATTCACATTCTTAGTCGGCTCCTGTACCTTTATTGTTGACATCTCAAGGCCACTTCATCGGGATTAATTTGTTAACATTACTTTAATCGATGGTTGTTCAACAGCCCCAGCGTGTATTGCAATAATTTCGAGACTCTTAGGTCAGAATAGTCCTTCAAACTTCTGCAGCGTAGCTTTTGCTGTAAGAAGCGAAATGTTGAGATAACTTGGATTAAACAGTCACTGGTAGGGACAGTCCTGCTTCTTAACAGCGTGGATTCTGTCTGGCAATATTTTCCAGCCGTAGAACTGAAATCCTAGTATCATCTTTGCCTTTTCCAAATGGAACATGTTCCTTGCGCTTAAGTTTACTTGATGGCCGTCTAAAGTTAAGCAGTATTTATGTTTAGGAAATTCATAAAAAATCTAGGTTACGAAAATGAATGCACTCCCCCTCAACCATAACCCCAGTATTCTTTGCTGTTTCCTTAAAATTGTAAATTCTCTCTTTATTTCTTTGACAGATTGCAATTTCAAGGTAATTGTTTTTTCCTTGAATTCGAAAACTAAATTTCTACATAAGTCAAGAGGTTTTAGGATATTCATTGATTAACTGCATAGATACATTTATGTAATTTAGCTAATAGAACGGGATGGGAGGATACGAGACGACATTAGCTTCTAGTTAGCTAAAAATGCATTATTCTAGAAGAATCAAATTTATGTGTAGGCACTAAATAAGTCGATTTCAAGGTTAATGGAGTTGGGGACAGCATTTTATGAATGCCCTGTCGTGAGTCACATGATTTTAGCCTTACCCTTACGGAAATTGCCCCTTGGTCATGGGACGGACATCTAGAAGGTATCCCAGGACGGCAACGAGCGTGGGTTCGGGCCCATGACCTTCACCACATAAAGCATGTATTCAGATGTCCTCATAATGTGATTAACTACTAGACTCGAACTGCTGAAGTCTATATAAGCTGTTATGATATCCCTGAGATGTGATAATTGCGACGATCACGTCTTTGAAGAGCATCTCCCACCGAATGCAGTCAGTCCTTTCGTACGAAATTGAGAATGAGTTTAGTGCTATAGAAGGGTAGTCCTACTTTAAGCCAAAAAATTCTCTTTCCTAACTGATTTCTTATTTCCAACTGATCTGATTGCATCTTCTGTTGACCTTTGAATAGCACCTTACTATTATTTTTCTTGATTGGAGTGGCTACAAAAGGCCAACACGTGGAAAGAGCGAATACAACATCGACCGTGTGCATGATGGAACAGAGGCTACTTCAGTTCCTAAACTCTCAAGAAGTTTCATCTTAAACATAGAAATCCAAATAGCAGAAAACGAACCATGTAATCAGGAAGGAACAGCTGCTGAATCCAGTTTCCTATAGTTGATAACTGCTTCGTTTATTTTCCCACAAGAGGAGGATGTTTATCTGCAAAAGAGCAATATGTCGTCCATTTTGCTATCCAAGAGATGGCCTAGTCGCGGCTGGAAGAGCTTGTTGTAACAGAGGATTGCTTCAAATCTCCCGGCATCTTGCAAGCAATAAAGGTGTTGATTTGACTGGCTATGATGAAAGCCAAACGGAGCAACTAGAGGACAGGTGTATTTTGGTCGACGATCAGGACAGAATAATAGGATCTGCATCAAAGATAGATTGCCATCTGGCTAAAAACAAGAGTCATGAAGTGGGCCATGATTCTCCTGGAGGACTCTTGCACCGGGCCTTCAGCGTTTTTCTGTTCAATTCAAAAAATGAGCTGCTCCTACAGCAAAGATCGAAGTTTAAGATATCTTATCCTGAGTATTACACAAACACATGTTGCAGTCATCCAAGAGCATCTAACGTGGAAATGAATGATTTGGAACACATAGGAGTGAAAATTGCAGCTCAAAGGAGACTCAATTTTGAATTGGGTGTACCCATGGGCCAGGTATAGCTTTAAAAGCTCCAGGAAATTTTGTTGCAATTTTTTCAACCATACGGTGTAGTGCATTTGTATATTGCTTTGCTGCTAGTTATTGACTTCAGTCTGTGAGAGCATGATATTTGAAACACAAATGTTCTTGTAGGATATTTTTTACTGTTGATATCAGTGATTTCTGAGATCTCCAACAGTGTGAAGGAGAACTGCTATTTTCAAATTTTGTTGATGGGTTTTGCCATCCCCATGCCAGCAGAGCACATGTGAGCTTGAATTACAAAAATTTAGCATTACAGAGTTAATGCTCAAAAATTCCTTATTGTGACATTTTTATAGCATTTTATAGCTTTGTTTTCATTCCCCTTGCTGTATCTGCATCCTCATTCCTACTTTCATTAGAGTAAGTAGAAAATTGTTGTTTATCTCCAGATCTCAATCAATGACATTTTTGCAATAACAAGAGTGCATTACAATGCCCCTGCTGGAGACGTATGGGCTGAGAATGAGGTGGACCATATACTGATGGTAAAGAAAGATGTAGACTTGTCCATCAACCAAAAAGAAGTGGCTTATGTTCGATATGTAAATGAAGAGGGCTTGCATGACTTTATGAAAGATGCAGAGGTGGATGGATATAGAATAACACCATGGTTTAAGTTTATTTACAAGGCATTCCTGAGCAGAGTTTGGAAAGACGTGAAAGCAGGAAAAAACTTTGAGGAATTGAGAGATGACAAAATTTGGAGGGCTGGTGATATATACTAGATGAAATTATCAACTTTGGCTGTATATTTATCTTGGCTCTGTAACATAGCGCAAGTGCTTTAGCATATAGGATTTTGTTGGCATGGGGGACGGTTTCGTCCTTGTTGTTGGTCAGTTTTGGCGGTGGCCTTTTAAACGAGCGTGAGCCGCTAGGCCTTTGCAAGGCCTCCACAGACCGTGCACGCAAGTCCGGTCTGAGTGGCCAGCTGCGGTTGCTTCCATCTCAACCGTGTCGGCCTTCGCTCTTTGATGCGGCTCAGCGGCCACTGCTCACAGCCATCATGGACCACTTTTTGCCAACCAGGGCAGTCTTGCCCAAGGACTTCAAGCTGGTCTGGGTATATCCGGCAGTTTTTCATGCTTGACTTGATAGCGTCCAGTGATGAATGTTAAATGTGTCTCTGTATGACTGCAATCTTAAACATATTCAATAGAATTTCTTCATGATAAACATTATATTGTTATTAATTGTATGCACATTATGCTTAAAATTTTCTTTGAATACATTAGTAGCGATACCAGATTTGCATTAGAAAGCATCAAGTAGACAGAGTAGCTCTTGATCTTTCAATAAGGTAGCTTTCATTTTGTCCTCATGCATCAATGCCATGCTCCCTGTTACCTCTTGACATGTTTGTACCAGGAAGCCGTTGTAACAAGCTTGGATATATTTCATTAAGCAAGGTGTATCTCATGCTGGACTAATTGTATCTGAAGCTTCTGCTTCTTGTGTTTGAACTTTATGTATAACCATATCTACAAAGAAAATAATTTTATCCTGCTTTGCTTCATTTAGCTTACCCTAGAAAGGCAATTTTTCATTAGAGAAAAGGGGATTTATTTGAGAAAATCTGCATTTTAAGGAAAGTGTTTCAATAAGAGTATCTAGCCGAAATATCAAGCTGGCCTTTTCCAGCTGACTTTTGTGAAGAAAAAGCAAATAAAGTGAAGTAGAATTTTTAACATTTGTTGGAATAATAAGATGTAATAATTTCATTTACTATATAGGTAGGTAATTACTTTCGAAAAGAAGTGTAGAAGGAGAGAAAAGCTTTCGTTTTTGTGTATGTGGTCTATGGAGCTGCAGAGTAATAGCACGTTATTATATATTCAAAAAGAAGGAAAGGTGATGCCCATACTCAATAAAAGCTTTGGAGGGCACTTGCTAGAGAGATGATTCTTGCTTTTTATCGCACGTGTGAAACCTCGCCAAAACCAATTTTTGTTGAAAGAAGCAAAACGCAACACGCAACTCATTTAACTTCTACCATCCACTGATCGCTGCTCTTGTGTTTGAAAGATGAAGATCATTCCGAGTTGATCGCTCTTGACGATGCTCAGTTAACACTCGATAAAAAGAGAGAAACAAACAACTCCTCTGTTGTTCTCCTTATGCTAGGAGAAAAACCGGACGAAGAATGATTTAAGATATCTAGGTGTCAGGATAGCTCAATGGTAAGATTCTTGCGCATTGGTCCTATGGTCAGTGGTTCGAGTCCCACCTCAGCTAAACTTTCACTTGGAGTGAGGAGAGTCGCCAGCTCTCTCTAATTCCAAGCGTAGAATCACGAGGTGTGGTCGCATCGAGAGGAAGGATCTGGACACTGCTCAATAAGCAAAAAGCTTCTCAGCGTCCAAATTTGTATCTTTAACATCTAGGTAGAATCATGTGTATAAAGAAATTAAGATATGCGACCAGTCACACTGGCTTCAGCTGGGCACTAGAGAATAAAAATGGAGTAATTATTATCATCGGCATGGCCTATAGTTCATACATCTTACCGCTCCTTGGAATGGCTCGGGTCGTCTCAAATTCGCCCAGTGTTCATGAAAAAAGATCCCTTGACAACGACTTCCAGCGGACCGATCTATCATACATTGGTCATGATGGCTAACCTTCTTGTGTTTGAACTTTGTGTATAACCATCTCTACAAAGAAAATCATTTTATCCTGCTTTGCTTGATTTAGCTTACCCTAGAAAGGCAATTTTTCATTAGAGAAAAGGGGATTTATTTGAGAAAGTCTGCATTATAAGGAAAGTGTTTCAATAAGAGTCACAACGACAGCGTCTCACCAAGATTTCTCTAACAGGTGGGGTGAAATATTCATTTACAGAAACTAACACTCGATTTCAAGCTTCAGCCAACAGAATAGAGGTTCAACGGGAATGCCAGGTGGAAGCCGAAAAGGGTGCTTTGCCACATCAATACAATTAAAAACGATAAATTGAACATTTAAAATTCGCAAATTAAAACGGTGGCTAACACGTGAAAACAAATAACTTGCACAGAATAAATGGCATAAAAATTCACAACTAAATCAAAGCTTCGATCGTAACGCTACAAGAAAGTCACTTATCAAATACGTCAGACATTACTGGCTAATTGGCTTTACTCTGATATGACTAGATTCCAGTCATTTCTTAATTTATGCCAGTCTATTTCGTTTATGGGATGTTCTTTGAGTGATACAAAAGTAGGCCGAACGCAAGCAACGATGAAATTCAATACTGATGCATCCTCTATTTTAGCCAATGAAATAACGGTTGTATGTGAAATGTTGACATAGCCATTCCAATTGCTTTTTTACTTTTAAGTGACACTAACGAAGAGTGGACGTTATTTTAGAATTCCTGCAGCATATTTTGGTCATGGAAAATTCACTGACTGAGTCGAATTTTTTCTTCACAGAGGAGAGGGGTCCATTATCCAGGAAGGGAGATGAAAATACTTATGAATAATTCAAAATAATGAAAGGGTTCACCAATGTCAAATTAAAATTGGTTCTGGAAATAACTAGCTAAACACAACAAGAGTATCTCTAAACCTTTCGAATGCAAAGCAGAGAGGCTTAGGATGTGCTAAAGAAAGCTTTTCAATAGGATATCTACACTTAGAATTCGATCGACCTTGAATCTTATGAAGAAAGCCCTACAAAAAATGACGGAAAATGTATATAGCTCTGTCGTTAGCTCAAACTTGCAAGTAAATTTGTCTCGGCTGCAAAAAATTAATTGTGGAAGTATAAATTATTTGATAAACCACAAATTGGCAAAACTGCAAAAGTACCTGCTTGTTAGATTATAATCTGCGAACATCCTCCCATGACGAGTAAGGATTTGGAAAACAACAGGCCATAACTATCAATTTACTGAAATGATTACTTTTACCGTAAGCAATAAACATCTCAATGTGCTAGAGATTCTATTCCCGTGTCGCGAAACTGCAAATGGTATTTTCCATATTTCGGATAAAAAGGTTACTCTTAAGACTAACTATTATCTACAGTGAGCCCCTGGAAAATCAAGGGAATTTATAAACAATCAGCAGCGTCCATCGTGATTAGATAAAGCTTAACACTATACGATGTATAATAGTCAACAAAAGATGAAATAAATATGTTCAAACATGATTCTTGTAACTGAACAGTCTAACATCTCCAACAACTACACGACTATAGTCTATTGGCAAGCAATTTTGCAGAAGAATTCACGTCAAACCAATATCGTTTTATTTCAGGTATGAAAAGTGATCTCTGGGAAATATTTGATAACGGTATTGTTCGTTGTAAGAGCGGAAATAACATGTACCGGCGACCAATTGCTACTCTTCCGCTCTTCATACACTCTGCCAGGCTGAAAAAGCTCGAAGGAGCAAGTCATGAGAATGCCACTGAGGTATACGTTATAGCTCGACCGTAGCAGTGAAACAGATAAGGATTCGTATAGCTGCTTCCGAGCAAATGATCCTTAGAGATTGCCACTTCCAAGTTGCTTGCTTGAAGTCCATTTAACACCTTGTATCTGGCGTTTCTCTGAAGCAATGTTTTGGACTTTTTAGAGGGACATTTTTAGATGCATTCCATGAAGTTCATATTGATGAGTAATGCCATAAAGCTCAATGCTACAAAGTATTTTATCTTTTCACAATCCCCTCTTAAACAACAAACAAAGTCTTCGTATTTCACATCAGGTGCATGCTTGAGAACCTCAGACCCATATAAATAAGCGACTCTCGCAAAGCTCACATCGATTTCAGAAATCTCTGTGAATGTAGACCAATCACTTCACCAATAAACTCCAATTTAGTGGCAATCTACACTGGGCTGCCTGCGTTTGCACGAACTGGCATGTCCTTCACGCTACCTCCCGCGCTACCATGACTTGTATATCCACTGTCCATGATCAGTTTCCCTGATGCATCGCTTAAAATCTTCCCCTTCAGTAGAATCGGTGGTGGTAAATGCCGTTCACTTATAAGTAGTTCATGAAATTCAGGTGACTGCATCGCTGGTCGCGCCACTTTTTCGTGAGCACCCCCTGAGTGACCACTGTCTTTACCCATCCTCCTGATCTGACGGAAGATTAGCACTGCCATTATGGCACTGATGACAATAGCTCCAAGAACAATAGCAATGATTATAGGAAAACTCAAAGATCCTTGTGATGAGCTTGATTTTGGAGCAGCACCAGTGTCAATGTCATCTAAGGAAAAAGCATAATATTTTATATCATTAATTTTTGCAGTTAATGAAACTGATTAGTACCCAAAAACATATTGAACAGCAGCGGTGAGATTTTTACAGACGAAAGATATTCAAAGTTTTGAGCAGCTTGTCTTTCATAATCCTTGCCCAATTATCAGAAATCGCATCACAAACAAAACAACAGTTATCCAAAAAGCTACGGGATAATGACTAGAGAAAACTACTATAAAATACTGATTAGGCGTGGAAAAATAGTACAATGTCATTTTTGCTCCTATCTGGTTGCTGTTGTATCAATAAAATGCGGAAGAATTTCAAAAAAACTACGACATCTATATCATAAGTTTTGTGGAAAATTGTCAGTTTCTCCCTGGTTTGCCGAAGAAGAAATTTTGGATGCTTGAATTCCTTCAAAGCTTTCCTTCGGCTTAAGGACAGTTTAAAATATATGGTGGAAGATTGAGTATGTGAAAGCTCTGCAGTGCCGCATCTTTAATCAGGAAAAAATTCTGCGATTGAATGATATTAAAAAATCTCATTCAAATTGATTACGAAGGCCTTATAAAAAAAATTTGACTGTTTACAAGCACTCCGATACCAGGAGGAGCAAGATACTCTGTCGACCTCGAGACTTTAAAGAAACATGAAATCTGAGAAATACTATTTACGAGCATATACAACTATTGAAAAACATAACGAAGAAAGTATTCGAAACGAAAATTCAGTCGTGAGCATGAAAAACATGTCACCACCAGATTCGAAAACGGTTTGAAAGTAGAGTCATTTTGCACTTACAGTTACTGTTGGAGATCGGGGCCTCCGATTCAACTTTGACGGTGGTTTTTGTTGGCAGCTTAAAAATGTCCATATTTGTGATTTCATCGGGCAAGCTAAAGAAAAGGCGCGGAGTTCGCTTTCTTGAGGTTTTCACCGCTATGGTCGATGGAAACATTGGTTTTTCAGTTCGGATATCAGCGGCAGTGGTTTGCGTTTCGACTTTTTTAGTTTGCTCAACTGGTCTTG
This sequence comes from Pseudorhiza aurosa, assembly GCA_964026355.1. Classification (NCBI taxonomy): domain Eukaryota; kingdom Metazoa; phylum Cnidaria; class Scyphozoa; order Rhizostomeae; family Lychnorhizidae; genus Pseudorhiza; species Pseudorhiza aurosa. The sequence goes on from OZ032115.1 coordinate 9,563,019, forward strand.
TTGGAAGCGGCGCATCTGGTGACACTGCAAATATAGGAAAACAAATTAGAATCGGCATGGAATTAGGTCTGCATCAATCTAGAGAAAGTGCATGGGTCTAGTTCTATGTGGCTTTGATTCCAACTGCCAATGCAAGAGATAGCATATCTATACAACGCGATCAGCTTCAAAGGCAAATTTCAAGCCAATGATCTTCAATTAGCTTCTCATTGATTTTGCATTCATACATGTGATGGACGACTGTCCCATGTTAGCAATAAAAAACTTACACCAGTTCAATAGCATGGTATTTATCAAGGGGAATTGCGTATTAAGATAGAGCGAGTCGAATTCCAAAAATACCAGTGTTTGTAACCCTGTGAATATATGGTGAATATATGTTGCATTTTAGGTACCTTCATCATAATCATAATCATCATCATTATTTTGATGATCATTAGCTGAACTTCTTCCCTATTAGACCTGTCCCATTGTATCGATTTGGTATCCATTTTCATACGTGCATATTTGTATTCATTATTCTATTTACCGTCCTATTGGTTTTATGTGGTAAACCCTAGCTAGGCCCAGCAAGCCGATTTCAAACCGCCTATGTATTAGAGAGGTTCGTGATTTTAGATTCAATTGAATTTGAATGGAAAGTTTCCATCATTATTAACTAGTTGAATCACTTGTAGAGATGACATACCTGATGTGAAATCTACTTCACTAAAAAGCATCCACTGAGCAGTCTGGGTGAATATGCATTTCACATGACGTGTTGTAACGTCAGGTATTGGCACTGTGATGATAAATGCCGAAGAGCTATGTCGCTCTGCGGCTGTTGTGAGATACACGAGTTCCTTTTCAAATTTCGTCCCGTCATCGCTGAAGAGTATCTTCACTTGAGAGAAGACTTCTATTCTGCTCTCTTTATTCACCATGTGGAATTTCACTGCACTGAAGCGTCTTTGCACAGCGAACTCGAACTGGAAAAATGGCATGAACTTATCCCGTTTCTTATAGGCTATCCACTTTGCTAGTGAACTTTCGTCCACAATCTCACTGCCATACTCATCGTCAACCAGTTTTCCCAGCCCCCCTGCTCTAAAAAATAGCTGCTTATTGATGACTCCATCGTATGTATAATCGCGGGTGTCCTGTTCAGAGATTTTGTCAGCAAGCGGCAATAGATAACTTTTCAAATGATCTAAAAAGAAAGTAAATTTATTCAAGGAAATCAGTTTGTTCATAGAAAATGAAAAAGACAATACTACCATACAGGTTGCCATTTTGCTGAATAAATCGACTTTTGACATCTAGATTCAAATACTACAGCCTGCATTCTCTCAGAATGTCCGCCTTCAAACGAATAAAAGCGTGTCACTAATCACCACGGAAATTGAAATGTTTTAAGGTCACATCAAACTTGAGAATTTATACCCCCTTTCTTAACAGTAAACAGGTTCATAACTCGATGTATAACTGCACATAATGTATGTTTGGCAGCCGTTTGGCTACTTTGTAAGCAGGTCCATCGCCTGTACATATACTTCAGCCTCAGAGTATACTTGGCAAAGATCAGTCATTTCTAGAGCCTTTAAAGAATGAGATAAACGCCCGGTAAAACAACTTGGCGAATCATTTTGCTTCATCTAAATTATAACATAGCAAAAATACCTTGCTGTTTTTTCCATGTGCACCCGTAAATCTCAAATCTTCCACAATAAATGGAGAAGGTATCACCATGCGGTACAATCCTGATTCGTCTTGCAATAACTGGACTCTTCAGTTGGTTTTTAACGACTGTTATTGTGTCGTTGTTCGCTGTAAATACCTATAAATGTATAAAGTATATGATAAGCATAAAGGAGGGAGATACGATTTAAGTAACTAAGCCGACAATCCTCGTAGCTTTTATCGAATTCTAGAAATATGCAGGTGTAATGATATCTTCCACAAATCGATGCACAAAAGTAAGATGATTGCTTGGTGAAAATTATACACAAAAGTTCCTAATGCTTGCCTCATAAGACCTGTCAGTAAATACTGGAAGCAAACTCGAACGAGAAAATTCCATGGCTATATACCTATAAATCTATGTGCCTGTTGATGTATTAAGATTGATAAATGGCACAGATCAGATAATCTTGATCCAAAAACATTTGCAAACCAGAACATCCCTATCTTTCGCAGCTTGTACCATTGAAATACTTCTAACGAAAGCCTGCCTAGGACACTCAAGACATTGAAGGAGTTCGATTTTTAACAAAACTTTGCTTGGAGCTCAGTTCATTAAAGGAGCACAGTTTTTGACATAACTTTTGCTTGTCTGATCCAAAGTCGCAAGGAGGGCTATGAACACTTCCTCCTTCACTGACCACAGTGACTTCGTGAATGCAGATCCACCACGGAAAAAGGATTAGAGTCCACTATTCTATGTTAATACGTCCGCTGTTCGTATTAATGCAAAAGTTGAAGATCCTTAAATCCCAATGAGCAACTGCTTACTCCCGAAAGAATTAGCTTATACTAACATCACCTACAACCATTATTATGCTTTGAATTCAACTGTTTTTGAAAATGAAACTCAAAAATGGAAGACTTACATGCCATCTGCCGTTTTCTTTGTATTCCCTGAAAGCAGTTTCATTATCCCTCATGTACGTCATCCCAAACTCGTCAATGAACTCACTACCAATGCCCCTCCCTTGACTTCCAATGCCTGTGATCTTAGTATTCTTGAGCAGATCAATCTCAACAAATGCACCTGCATAGTCTTCGATATTCTCAGAGCACCATCCTCCGCCTCCAAACTTTTGATTGTTAAGACGAGCATATTTCGGTCTATAATAGGCATTGAAGTTTTGACTACTGTACAGCCAGTTGTTTGCAGTGATTTGAGCGTCGCCTATACGACCATCTTCCATACCCAAAGGGTTATTGCAAGCTAGAAGGAGATCAAATTCCAGGTCTTATATAATATGTATGTATAGAAAAAGGGAAACAGTGTTGACGTATAATTTGAAGATTGTCGGTGACATTTGCTATTAATTCTTAGCAAGAACACCACGACCAATATTACTAAATACCGGTCTAAATCGTTTCATTGGAGATCCTGTCAATGTAGACTAGACGATAAGGCAGACGACGCATCTTCAAGTAGAACCACAAACAACAACTCATCGCATACGTCATTGAGAACTGCTCAGCTTGGTCAGCATAAAAGACTTCAACACACCATATCATATGTCCCCCAAATCTGGCGGGACCAATTGGGGTCGATTGCGCATCTGCCTGAGGTGGACCTTCTGCAATAGCGGAATCGCGGCATAGCCTGCTTCTGGTACTGCCACTACTACTGCTACTTCATTCGGTTGTGTTTAGATGAAACGAATCGTTCTGTAGTCTGCTGTTTACACCATCCAATTTGAGCGCTCAATCGCTTTCTAATCCCAAAAGATCTATTCATCTAGAAAAGTTCGAGACACGACGTGACCCTCCCCTTTCGATAGGTTCTGAAAAGCATTTTGCAAAGAATGCAGAGGAAATTTGTATCGAGTTCTTGAATGCTGATTGATTTATCGCCAACCATTGACTTATTTGGTGCATTACTGCTATAATGCAGATCAAAAATTTGTGGGCTCAATGAGTCATAAAGCTCCTTTAGCCATGCAAAGAGATATTGACATGGAATCAACGATTAATTCCGAGGATGAATTAAAACGGCCCAGTACAATAGGCGCATCAGTTGCTGGAAGCAAAATCCTGTTCCTACATGAACTTAATTCATAAATCGTTTATATGATATTTAAAAATGATGTTCCATCAGATAGAGATAATGCACAGAAATATTTCTAAATTAAGTTTCATGACGATGGTTGTTCCACAGTTAGGCCCTTTATACTATGTAATGTTTCGAATCTGCCTGGCAAACCAGGTAATGGTCTCTGTAAATTTTTTAATACCGAGTTGCTGCTGGGTGGCATATGTGGAAGTGGGGTGTAAAGATAATCTAAAATTGCTTTGTCTTGCCTCGTAAGCAGGATTAATGCGAGTTGTCATACAAAGAGGGTAGCTAAGAGAACGACGGAACGAAATGATTTTCTAATATCCGGTCTGACCACAGGAAATGCGATTAATTTCCGAGTGTTAAATAAAATCGAAAGGAACGGAGAACACTTTGCAAGGCGAGAAACAAAGGGTAGGATCTGACGCATGCTAGAGGTTTTCTCCATTTGGTGAAACGGATTTGGCCCATCTTGATATTGATGTCTAAAAACGATTTCAAGCTTAGCAGAAGCAAAAGATAGAGCTTTGAGTTTTGGAAGTGGGTATTCGTGAACTTGTCACCTGTAGCCTTCTTCATCAAGCGTTTTTTTTAGTGTAAACCGTGAACAACGCAGCTGCAGGACTAAGTAAAAAAAAAAAGGAGCAGAGCGACAGAATGTGAAGTGAAGACGAGATCTAAGTTTGAAGTGAGCAGCGAAACCCATGTATCGTTCAATAACACTGGAGTTGGAGGAAAGCGAGACACGGCCATTCTTCACCGCGACAGAAAAGAAACTTTTGAAAATTCGGACAACAGCAGGAAACATCCTCTTAGAACGATGAAACAACTATCAGTCTTACTAAGATACAAAGATAGATAAATTTTTATGAGATATTCTATTAGACCTCTAGGCTTCTCTGGTACTGTTCGGAAATTTTGAGCTATCCATTGTTCAGGTAAAATATTGACATAATGTCATTACAGCAACAAGTCGAAGAAAATCAACTTCTTAAGCTTAATGATGAAAGTAGATTATACCTATGCAGGTCACCAGTTTAACAACCCAACCTAAAGCAGTCGTTACTCAAGGATATGCCATACCATATGTATAATTCTTTGAGCGTCAGGTCTACCTACCGCAGGGCATATGTTGAGCATTTTTAGATATTCAAATAGTATGTAGAGAAGAAATGCAAGAAGAAATTTGGATTTGATCAGTTGTTAAAACCACATTAGCTTCCCTTCTTCCAGGAGGAGTTTGAAGTTTTTCAACATTCTATACCAATACGCGTAATTGAAATCAATCAATTCCCATTCGTTATTTCTGAATAATTCCTCTCAAAATTTTCTTCCAGTACCTTTTTTAATTCATCCATGGCACTTGACAATGAATGCCACTTTTGTGGGGCAGTAGCAAGCCATTGCTTCAAAATTCTGAAGCAATTGTTCAGAACCAGATCCTTGTTGCAAATATTATCACAACATCGAAAGCCAATTTACTAGATTGCAAATCAAGGTTATACGTTCCCAAGTTATGTTTTCAAAACACCTATTTTGGTTGAGCCTATGAACAGGCAAACTTAACTGTTGATGGGTAAGCAATGGGACAGGGCTCTCGTAGCTCAACAATTTCTAGGAACCAATTCATAGACTACGTCGGGTGATGAGTTACTAAGAGGGACCGAATAATATTATATTAAGTTATCTCGGTGTTCATATGAGCTTTAAGTGCATCACAGACTTGAATTAAGAAGATCTGCTCGAATAATAAAGATATGAACAGAAGAGAATGCAAATGATTAGCAGAAATAAAAAAGCAAGGAACTGTTTGTTTTGATTTAGATAAAGAGAAGAGGTCCATTTTTATACAATCTATTGAAAAAGTTCAAACCGATGATGGCTTGACATCCTGGGCTTGAGTCCATGAACATCAAAGCATATACCAGTCTTCTAATTCTAGCCACAAAAGTCAACCGAAGGCAATTGATAACCTTACCTGTGTAACATCTTTTTACCAGCAAGCAAAGAACGACAACAAATTTCATCAACTTCTCCAATTTAAAATAGCCTTCCATCTTCGTTCTTGGTATTCTGAAAGTTAACGCACAATGTGTATCGTTATATTGCTTGGCTTTATTTTCTTTTGAAAACCGCCGATTAACGGCAATATTTCAAGTTGTTGAATTGGATGACCATGAAAATAAACGGATGAGATCTCGATCGATTGAATGACTATTGCTGGAAGTTTGGAAGCCACTGTAGCATAACGCACAGCGTAAAAGTGCTACAAGATAGATCAATTTCACGAAGCTTTCATCTTGTACAGTGTATCAATTAAGGAGACAAAAGCTTAATTTGTCGAAAATACAAGGCAACACAGCAAGACAAAACAGAGCTATCACGTAAAGGCCCCGCCTTAGCTATGTAGGACAAAAATCTCCATTTGGGCATATAATAGAACGATGGCCAATACAAAACTGATCCCAATATTGGAAAATTGCACATACAAACAGATTAACGAGATCTTAGATGGAAATGACACAGATCTAGCTCAGGACATTGTTTGCATGTGAAGATTATACACGGAAAGTAGAAAACACCTATTTTGAAAACAGATCAATATTATCTTATTCATTAAGCTGGACAAAGGGAGAGCTTGGTAAGGGCAACTTAATGGAACGACTGCTACTATTTCTTCCTTAAATAACCATTTAAAGGGGACCATACATACAGTGGACGACATACAGTCGCAGAACAGTGGGAGATACAAAAGTGCATTGTTCAGGCAATATGTGAGGCTGGAGCCCTCGGAAAGCTAAAACCAAAATATAATCGCGATGGTCAACCCAACTACCTCGTCGAGCATTCGGCATTTTTAATGGGCCGTGTAATATCATGCTTATTTTGCGCTTTCAGCTTCACGACACAGAGGCTAAAGACATGTCAGTAAAATCAATTTTACAAAGGTTTATAGACATATTCTTGAATGTGCAATGGGAGTGAAGAGTTTACCGCTACGTACTCTTCTTCTTCTAGAAAAATCAAAGGCTGCATCGCCATGGCTCAAATGTCCTGGCGCAACACTTAAAACAGCAAATGGAACTTTCTGAAGCTTTCTGTGGCGGCTTTATGCAAAATGCAAATACGCAATAATTTTCCCAGAGTCGCAAAGGCTTCGACTTCTTAAGCAGAGGCAACAGAAAACCAAAGAAATGGTGTTCAAGTGAAGTCGGCCTATTCTGATAGGCCTTTTACTTTAAAACCCTGCCATTATCTTACTCACATAGCATACGAGCTGTTCTAAAGCAGAGCAAATGCAATCGCTATACATGAATTGAGATCCAGAAGAGCGCTACGAGTTATCAAAGGACGAGACAAATCAGCCGTATTGCCTATTTGTACAGTAATGCCAAAAACATTTTCTGACCATGAAAGCAATTGTATGACTTCACTTATGAAAAAACCACATCTTAGTGCAACAAAGCACCGAAAATATTGTAACCGAAAGTGGTATCAAAGTAAAATTAATGGGAAGAGCATCTGTGGAAACCAGTTACATTGTATCGGGACGAGACGAATTGAATTAGAAAAAGGTTCGATAAGGTCATCGGATTATGACGTGAAAATACAGAAGTGAACAAAGCAGGATTAAAACGGGAGAAGTCGAACATTCGAAATGTTGAAAGGAAGCATCACAACATGCCTTTGTTGTTCCGAAAATTGATTCATTGCTAGCGAATAATGAAGCTAACGAGGTGGAGAGATTTTGGCAGCCCTTGTAATGTGACTTCAGAAACATTTGTGCAAGAACATGCGCAATTTTTTTCGGCTGGAAAAATTTCATGGTCGTGACAAACGATAGAAATTTATAAATCTTAATGGAAGAGAAGTTAACTTAAAACGCAAAATATAAGCGATTCTTTGCCTGAAAACTTTGTTTGAAAAATATGTTGCTTGATTTTGTAACACCATACATTGGAGATTGCATTCAATGTATCAAGTAACTCGGGGAAAGTAATTGCGAGAGATTATGCATAAGGAACTAGGTGAAGCTAAATTTGATGTGATCGATTTCCGTGATAACTCTTTTTAGAAAAAAACTGCGATTTTCTCCTGATGAAGTCTAAACAAACACATTTTCAAGATGGAATCTCAGCAGACAATAAAGCTGTACCTTGCAGAGTTACACTAGTCATTAAATCAAAACATTCTTTCAAAGTCAAATGATATAAAGATACAGTTATGAAGAATTCTCATGTCTGAAAATGCACCATGAAATTGAACACCGTTTATCAAAATTAAAAACTGCTGCAGTAAATTAAAGATCACTCATCACACGTAGTAGTTGGTACATACCGCGAAAAACTATGTTGAAGAGATTCGCGCCGTCTGGCTTTGTGTCTTCATCGGCTCATGAATGAAATTACTGTCAACCAACCGACGTCTTGCAAGGCATTAGAGAAAGATCGAAGGTCGTTTCAAGTAGTAGAGAATAGGACGCTACCGGTAACGATAATGAAACAAAATGACTAAGTTTTGGTGCCTCTAAAAGGTGTTTTGATTCCTTCTCTCCACGTGTGCTGAATCAGTAATCTGAAATGTGCTGAACGCGTCCTTTGACCGCTTCAATGACGCTCACCGCATCTGTTTTGGAAGAAACAGGGGGTGTGTGGCTTAGTGTCATGAAATATACATACAACCATCACATCAAAAGCTATGTTTGCTATTGAATTCACGAGCACTTGATTGCATGAATCAGTCTTAGGGTAGGAGACAAACAAGTCTCCTCCTCTTTGACGAGCTATTTACACGGAATACCAAGGGATTAAGAAAAACTGCTACTAAGAAGACAGCCATTTAATTCAAGCGAAAGTTACTGAAGAGTGTGATCTGCAACCAAGAAGAAAATCTAAGTCATTTCATCTTTTAAACTCTGAGAGAAGGAAATGGTGGGTTTAGGTTTGCGCAGTAATTCACCTGTTTTATGAAGTTTTTCACACATGGAAAGAAAATTGATAAAAAACGATAGGATTGGGTGAAAAATTGAGAAAAGTGATTTTCGAAAAATTGCAGAAAATCTTTCAAAGACAAAGCTAAAGCGCTTTCGTTCGAGAGACTATTGCAACCATAATTCTGTCAAACATGACTCAAATGGTCTCACAAGATCAGAGCAGTGGGCAACTGTTAATCCAGTGAAAAATAACAGAATAGTTATTTTTCAAAAGGGAGCGATTCTGCTGCCGCGTCGCATAGCAGATTCAGATATGACCTAATTTATTCTATGCAACAACTTCATCGCACAGATATCCTGTATTCCAAGTATCCCCTGGGAAAGACACTAGAAAAATTGCCTACCGATGTCCACAAAGATGAAAATTTCAAAAGGCGCGAATCTTTGAAAAGGCCGACATTAAGGTTGAGACAGTAATTGCCACTCGAAGAATGCAAGACCGTGTAGTTTGATTGATAGCAGTCACAAAAAGTTGCCGACTATTATGCAGTGTCTTTTTGATGCTAAACCTCCAATCAGAGCTGAAATTAACTCAAACAGCGTTACATAGACAACTCGGTGTCGCGCAAGAATAACTTACCTTGAAAGTGCGCATGCCCACAAGTCTCTTTATTCAATGTATTATGTACTCAAGATTAGCCCAAAGTGCTGTTTGAAAGGATCCTAAGATGACTATTTGACCTGTGGCTTTCTGCTTGGAAGCGGGAAAGAAGATAGACAGACTAGATTAACTGTTTGCATCCAGAACAAAAAAGATCATAGCTGCTGCATGAAATTCTACCAACTAGCAATAAAATTGTTAATACAGCAAAGGGAAGAGTTAATCTTTATAAAATTCAAAAAAAGTATGAGAATGATACACAGTGGCTGCGTCAGTATAAAAAAGAGGACAATTGGCTTTACACCTTCCAAACTTTTTATGAATTATCTTGTCAATCAGAGCACTGAATCTGCTTAATAGAGAGTTAAATAAGCCCCCCTTTCTTCAACATGAGAGACGGCATCACAAGGCCCAAAAACAATTAAGTATGGTATATGCTTTGACGATTAGGCAAATTTGTAGTTCCTCTTTAGATTTTTCAAACTTTCACCCCTTCCCAAACGAATTTCTTTACCTGTTATGGCCATCTTCTCATTCCATAATAACGTTCTATATCACAATTTTTCACCCTTTAAAATTTTTTATTGAAGATCTAGGAGACGATGTCATTCATATCTCAAAGATGAATGTCATGTTTTGTCTTGCTTTAGAGCTATGCATAAGAGAAATTACGTGAACGGTCAATGCAGGACAATTAATAGGAAATTCGGATTTTTCCACGGAAGCCATTTCAATCATTACCTATTAGCTAGCACTATCACCTATTTCTTATTACCTATTACTTAGAAGGTCAAAACATGCGTTATGACCCATCTGTCTGGACTACCTTGCTTTTCATTCGAACGACTTTGTTCAGAAAACTAACAAGGTAGTTCGCTGTTGCCCCTAGAGAAGGTTACGGTATCCGTTCTCTTGCATGAAAAAAGCTCAACTTTCCGCATTAATGTAATAGAACCAGTGTCTGTCAAACAAGATTAATGGGTTGAATCTAGTAGCTTGCATGCAAGTGTCTTCTGAAGATTCTCACGAGTAAGGTACGGATACACAATGAAACTTGTTGACTGTGTCTGAAGAGAAGGGCATTAATTGCACTGCTTTGCTTCTTCGTCGTTAGTGTTACATTGGTCAGGTAAATAATTGGATGGGTGAGTAGCACTGTCTTACTACACAACGAACTTGCAGATACGTAACTGCCATAGACTGTGCTGATATCGATAAAGATTTCGCGTTATCTTCTTCCATCCCCATTGTTTTTTTCATCAAGCAATTGCGATTCAGTGGTTGATCATCCAGCCAGCATGCAAGATCAATTTCGGCCAAGCAGCACGAGTGCCAAGCGTTTACCCTCTCCAGCCGTCGTCAAGGAGCAACTCATTCGTAAGCTGCTAAAAGATGACGTTAGTTTTGTTGGTTGAAAGACGGGCTTTATCCCAGGGTCTGTGTCGCATACTAGAGTTCGACCTTAGCAGAAACCAAAAATCGACGATGCTCCGACCTTTTTTCTAAGTAAGTGGGTTTTATGAGGTGGTCTCCCGTTGCCTTCCTCATTAATGGTGTTTTTATTGTGAATTGCAGGATTTGAACTCACAACCCCTGCATTTTTAGTCCACACGCTTAACCACCACACCAAAGCATTACTTTATCCCAGTAATCGACTGAAAACCGGTCCAAAGAAGAGTACATTCTGTCTAATAGTAGGTTATAAACCGCTGTTATCAAGATATTTCTCTTCGCTGACGCATTACTTGCTCGAGAACCAAGACTGTATCGAATATAAATTTATTGGAATGCTAGTTTGAGCAATAGAAGCGTAAATCGGGAATTATGAAGTGCGAGGGCTATAGCTTGGTGAAGTATCTCTTTGCATACAGCCCAGTCATTGTCTTGACACCCTTTGGGTTTATTTACAAAGCAGATACTGACAAACCCTTTGTTTTCTTTCAATTAAAGAAGGGATCAAAACTGGAATGGATTAAATGCAAAATATTAACATTTAAAGCAAATTCTTTTGAAAATGAACTCATTAATACAGAGGGCAGATATTTGCAATTAAAAATCTTAGTATGGATTTCTCATTCATTAGTTTTTTGAAAAGTTAAGTCGGTTTCTCACTTTACAGGATTAGACCTAAGCCCATGAACGTTTTTCATTAAGCTTTTTGGTCATGCATCTCACCCAGTTCATCAATAATAGAGTGCGGATGCTTGCGTTGCACAGAAGCCAGTAAGAGAAGCAAGAACGCAACATATAGAGCACGTTCAATTATTGTCGTCGTTGGTTTAAGTCTTCCCCTCGTATCAGCTGATCTCATCCACACCCATACAAATGTATCATCTGAACTGAATAGATAGTGTGAGATATTTCCGCATTTCCCACGTTGACTCTTAATCACTTTGCTACATCGATATATTATTATATTTTATTGAATAAGATGCAGTCAGCAATGAGACGGGGGGGAGGAGGGGGGGGCTAGCACCTTATCCGTGTCCACAATATCACAACAATGATATTGACCCGAATCCAAGTACAAAGTTTGTTATGAAAACTTTCGACTCCCAACCTTAATTAATCTGTATTTGCTTCAGAGAAATATTTTTGTCCACAGAAATGTCAATTCAGCTACGAGGATGTAATCTTGAGAACTAATTGTTCCAATGTTTCATTCATTATGATGCATTCTCAAGTTAAGTAATTACATCGTTTTGGGGAATATTCATAAAGGATAAAATACAAGAATTCTGCAGTTATTGATGTCAAGTAGATAATGGTGACGCTTTTGGAGGAAGAAATTGTTTGGACAAAGTTGGCATTTTCCTTATTTTGCACTGCTCAGAAACGGTGATAGTATTTGGAGGAACAAAAGAGTCTCTGTAACGAACAGGACTCCTGTGATAACAGCATATATACAAATATATATATATATATTAATATGTAAATGAATGTATATATAAATATATATTTATGGAGTATATGTTTAGCTAAAGATTGTGCAACATGAGAATCTCTTAGTCCTAGACTAATACTGCGTTTTCTCTTTCGTTGTTATATATATACATAATATATATTTACACACACACACACACACACACACACACACACACACACACACACACACACACACACACACACACACACACACGTATATTTACATTTCTATATACATTTAGTTCTAGCTTGTATATTTCATGATTCTGATTTATATGTTGAAAAATAACAAATGCCAAATACAAGTTAATACAACAACTGTAGTAAAGCAATTGAACCAAACGTTTCAGTGTTTTGAGATTACAAAGAGCCTAAATCACTTAGAATAGATAAAGCATATGTTGGATTCGTCCTTCAGCTAATAATTTTTCCAGTTGTCGCTAGATTTCTGCCCAGAATATCATAGTGTACATGAACTCTTCGATTTTTTTCCAAAAACCAAGGCGTCTATAAATGCTTTGTAATCTCTTTTCCAATTAAAAGAAAAGGTTGATAAGATCAAGGAGAAAAAGTTTAAAATAGTTTTGCATTTACGTTCTTCTCGATTAGCTAAATGGCTTAATTTGAAGTAGATAGGATGGGATAAGAAATTTAGCATGAATTTCAATTCAGTATGGGTTTAGCCACGGTAGATAAAATATAGCTTCCAATTCATTTGGTACCCTTGAAGCAATTTGAACAAACGTTCTTATCATTTGGAGATTGCAATTGGTACATTTTTATTATCAACTTCCACTACAGCCTGCCAAACCAAAAACCTAAGAGGTGGGTTTTCATCACCCTCTGGCCATTTCATGTTAACGTATGCTTCCATTAATCGTTGATTACAGATCCAATGCTAAGCAAACTTTTCCCTCTGATGTTTTCAAAAAGGAAAGTAAGATTTTAGTATCATGAAAGATCTATCTTACAGGCACTATGAAAATCAATGTTGTCTCACCTTCGCAACGAATTTCTGAATGCATTTACATAACGTAAATAAAACGGCTAAGGCAAATTGGCAAAGCAACTGACCTTTATATCAAACTGTATGCCTAATAGATTTAGTTAATTACTTGTCGTTGGGTGATTCTGCCACTATAGTGAATCATTCTCTATCACATGAAACTCAGACAGTGGGTAAGCAAACAATCAAGCAATATTCTTAACGAATCGAGGAAACGCTTTTGTTCACCTAGGTCTGTTCAAGACGTAAAAGTCTGAAAGTATGTAATGGACTATCTTTTAAATCGAGTGTGTGGCACTTTCTGCTGCTATGCAGCTATGCAGCTGCACAATTACTGGGCATTTCAAATGCATTGAATTTCAAAAATCAAATCATTATGAAACTTGAAAATCAACTTCATCCTTAGTTGTAATCCTGTATGATATGACAGCAACTGACTGGATTACGACGTTGATGGACAAATCGATTGTTCTTTTAATTGATGGTAGAAAATATCATGTTGACACACATTCTCGCCACTTTTTCTCTTTAATTTTTCTTAATTACTGTCAGGTCTTCATCAAGGCTTATAATCTACGTTATTTCCACACGGAATTTAATTCTACTTAAAATCATGGAAGACACGTTGGCGGCAACTACTGTGATGAATTATAAATCAATGAATTGCTGATTCAGTAAGTATGATTTCCCTTTTCACCCATAATTCACTTGATAATCTCTAGAACATCGAATTTCATTTCTTCGATTGGTTTTTGGGCCTAGAATAATCTCACATGAAATAAGAAACGAATCATTGTGCTAGATTTGGGAGCGGATGGAAACGGAGCTAATTACTCGAAGTTTCGTGGGCATCATTCACTTCTATAACAAGCGAGTTTGCAGATCTAGAACGAACCAGCTGTAGCGACGACTATTTGATTGATAAGAAGGGGCAGACTGTGTTTGATTCTCATTTGAGCTTCAACAATGAATGAAGACAGGGGGCTAGAAACACTCATCAAAGAGGGGGCATCTCTAGCTGTAGCAAAGCTGCAGTACGTTTTGGAGGAAATATTTTTGGCAAGAAAGAGTCGTCTAAAATGGTAAGAGATGGGAAAGCCTAGAAGCTTTGAACCCATAACAGTCAAAAACAGAACATCAATTTTCAAACGGCAGTCAAAAACAGAACATCAATTTTCGAACGGTAATTACCCATGTCTTTTGTTTATAGCTTGAATTTCAGTTCAACATAATCAAAAAAAGAATGGAAGTTGGTGAACTCACGTGATTCGATTGTTCTAGCTCTATCAATCTAGTGAAGGTAATGCTGATGGCAGACTCTAAGAGATAATTTAAATAGCTAATGGGTCCATCCAACGTAAACATTCGAACTATAAGCAATGAAGGAAGATAGAGTCTTGTGATCTTTCATGGCATCTAATCAATAAAATTTCTGCTAGTCCATTTTTTCAAAAATGTCAGCTAATAATGATATTTTCTTCCTCAGAAAGATACCCCACAGTATGGTCTCAGTTCGATTTGTTGAATTGAAGCAAAATGCCGGAATAGGATACCTTCAGATATAAAAGCTCACCATCCACTTGCACTTTCCATCATAAACTTAACAATTTTCTCTGAAAATGCTTGCTAATATTATAAATGTTTCTGCCAGAGGTTTCTGCCAGAAGCTCAAGTCTCTTTACTTGACCAACAAATATAAGTAGATCTTTTTTATATAACTTCAAATAACAAGACCATAATACGAGGTCGTCATCAAACAGGTTGTTTCTCTTCTCAAGTAGCCTAGCTACTGAGGGAGCCATCTTCACAACCCTCTGCATAAAACAGCTCGTCTGCTTTCAGTACCTAATAATGAAAATTCTTTCATTCTCGTTTCTTCTGTAGCACTTGTCTTCTGTTAGCTAATTAACTCGGTATGTTGTATTATATTGTCTTTCAATTTTTTCGTTCTGCAATGCATGTAGTGGAATCTTATAACATATGATGCTGAAAGTTGAACTATTTCATGGCCTAACCCGTCATATTTCAATCTGGAGTGCTCCGATACTCGATTCACCATATCTAATAAATTCATACGATCCGGAAAATTCCCCCACAACGAGCTCTGTAGTTTCCTTTTCCAGTATCTGCAGATCGTCGGATTCTGGGTAATAGCGTTAAAGAATAAAAAATTTCAGAAAATTTCCCTTTTGCTTCGAGAACTAAACGAACCATTCCTGAAACCGTTTTTATCTAATTTCAAGGCTGCCGAAAGTGATTACACTTAAACAAGACACGCCTGATGGTATCAGGTGAGCAAAAGTTGGCATGCATGCGCTAATTGATGCAAAATCATCGACAAACAAACCTGACAGGCGCTTCTGGATATGTCGCTTTCTTTCATTCCTGTCCTTCTCAATATCGAGTACAAAAATAGCTTGGACATACACATGTCAATGAAGGACGTCGTATGCCTTGAGAAAGAAGTGGATTTTAGTAAGAGTGTTTGATTAAATTACACATCTTACATAAATCTCAACCAAAAGTGGATGTATTCGTAATCTCATAGCTAGATATTGTGCTCGCTAAGTTGATGGAATTCATCAATAGTCCAAAGCTTTTCTGCAAGGTATGCCGAAGTGTTAAGTGTAACAAAAGTCCTAATTTGGGGTGTAGATTGTCAAAGGTTCATCCTCATAAGTAGCCTTTAGAGATACGGATTGCATTTCAAAATTAATTTGATTTTAGCTCAAGATCTAAAGACAGGTAATTGTTTTACGTTTACTGATGGATCAAGTTGGCAGTGATAAAAGACAGATTCTTAGGTTAATTCAATTCGCGATGAACTGTGAAACTTGAAAACCACGAAAGAAGAGGGAATTGTATTGGCTGGCGAAATGGCAAAAGGATGCACACAAGTTTCACGGGTGACGCCAAATTTGGGGTGGGGGAACTTAGTCCCGTCAGAGAACATAACCCCTGTTGAGGAAATCCTTGCGACACCCCTAATTACTGCATCGCGTACTCCATTTCGAGCGTAGCAGAAGCCAGAGACAGGGCTCTGAGATATTTCTAGTGGACTTTATACGGTGGCTTCCCGTGCTTTCCTCACCAATAGCGTTTTTATTGTGATTAGAACTCAAATAGAATAGTAGGCATACCACCAATCTTAGAAAAACCTTTCAGCAAATATTTTCCTGTTAGCTTATGCACACTTTCAGAAATTGGCACAAAGAAGTTGCAGCCAAGAGGCTGAAAAACGCAAAAGTGTGTCAATTGGTGGAGACAATACTTCAGTCTGGGAGAGAAAAGTACTTCAGCCCCAAAATTCTGAAGCGCTCCTGTGCCTATGCTCGCAGATAATGAGTAGAAAGATGTCCAGGCAAATTATCTTCAGCAGGGTCCGGTCCTTATCGATGGCAGCAATTTGATACTGCAAAAAGCTGCACTGTTTAAATATGCATGAGTTATTTTTATTTCAATCATTCTCGAAACTCACTAACCTTTCGCATAAAACAGTTGCAATGTACTTCTACGTCACAGCTTCTAATGCTGAAAATTCTTCCATATATGGTCACGAATGCCAAAAGCCAGTGAGAATAGCAAAATTTCTCGTAATGATTTAGGTATTCTTCCATTATTCATATGATTCTCATCACAGCCAACTCAACAACAATTGCAAAGCATGTCTGCAAGACGTCTTCCATAAGTGATTAAATAATGAGAACCAATCAAGAGCACGTTAGAGAGTCGACAACAACTTTCTATTCAAAACCCCGTCAATAAAACCTTATTCATGTGGTTCTTCTAGTATGATTTGAATAGGAACAATATTCATCAAAGCACACAAACCTATGGACATCACCAGTTGTTAACAGTAATTAAGATGGCGGCATACTCATCAGAATCTCAATAGGCTCATTAAGACTGGGTTGACCTGTTGTAGAGGTTTTCCTCCCAAATTTTGATTAGCTTTTTGTGCCGGTACCTACAAACTTGATTATAGAGACTGTCAAGAAACCTAGCCACATAATACCCATATAAGTAGCTAGTGGATGGATGCATCAGCATTGGGAAGAGCGTTCAGTAGCAAATGGAAAATTTATGTTTCCTTGCCGGCTTAGAGATTTTTGTGTATTTTGTGTAATAGCATCGACCAGAGTATATGCATCGAATGCAGCTGTATGATGCAGCAAACCATTTTAAAGAAAGAAGATCATTTGTTAGCGATAGAGATTTACTACTGCAATTAAGTAGATTGATGAATTTGTCGATGCCCCTCTAAGCCAGTAGCACATATTCATACTGCTTGAACTGATAGACGCTTCAAAGCCGAACTGACAAAAAACCGTGACAAGGAAACTCCTCCATTTTTAAGTAAGTTGTGTTGAGGAAAGGCCATGGTGGCCTATATAAAGCCGCATAAATTAAAGGAAGACGAAAGTGGAATGCTAAGAGGATAGGAAGATAAGATCAAGTTTATTGATCCAAAATTTTACATTAAAATAACATCAAAATAAATATCATTAATAGAACAGCTCGTGTAAAATTTGCTTCTTCAAAGTCTGTTTCTCTCGGTAGAAGACCAGACGAATCATAAGAGACAAGAGAGCACGATGTCAAGCCATTTTGTCCACTGTATTTCAGACTAGAATCTAACAGAATAAAATGCGCATGAACCTGCTTACTTTGCCGGTAACTTGTTTGCTAGGTTCACAACGTGAAACTTGCCCTTCATAAAGTCCGTTTTTAGTCGCTGCTGAAGGCCGTGAGCTTCACCTTTGAAGCTCAATGGAAGGAGAGACCTTTAATCATTTGCTGAATGGTGCTTGGTCAGCGCTTTCAATGATTGTTGATTGCACATAACTGCAAAGGATGATAGATAGACCACAATTGGGCTCATTTAGACCTCGGAAGCTGGGTTGAATAATTTCAAGGCTGCTAAAAGTTTTGATATCTTCCGTTCACCTTGAACAAGTATGACCGTTTGGCGGTACAGAGTATAGCGTTTTTATTGCACCTTTAACACGCCCAAGCAATAGGAACATTCTGAGACATGATGCAATTGCTTTCCATCCAATATTGGACAATAATAGTTTGGTAAAACGTACATGGTGTGTTCTGAAGTGGAAGCAAACACAAACAGAGTGCAATTGTTTGGGACAGACGACCTAATTGAATAGAAATTGGTGGGAAATGTGATCAAAGCGTTTTAAGAATGCACTACATTTTTGTAAGCCGTATTCATCTGTTAGGTTTAGTAATCAGCCCAAGATCTCCATACTTACTTCTGATAAGACGCATTTAATTAAGAGACGATCGAGGAAAGTGGTTTGAGAACAGCGCATTGAATTGTTGTATATGACTTTGGGATTTTTTAACTAAATCTTGTCTTCAGATACTGAGAGAATCGACAGTTGAGTAGATCGGCTTGCTAGAAACTTCACAGAAGAGGCTATGTACTGAATGCGTAAGGAAATGCGTATGTGGGAGTGGTGCAAGAATAAACGAGGCGAGGAGAGAGACCCTGAGAGAGAGAGAGAGAGAGAGAGAGAGAGAGAGAGAGAGAGAGAGAGAGAGAGAGAGAGAGAGAGACCCTGAGAGAGCGAGATGCTGAGAGAGAGACCCTGAGAGAGAGAGAGAGAGAGAGAGAGAGAGAGAGAGAGAGAGAGAGAGAGAGAGAGACCCTGAGAGAGCGAGATGCTGAGAGAGAGACCCTGAGAGAGAGAGAGAGATGCTGAGAGAGAGATGCTGAGAGAGAGAGATGCTGAGAGAGAGAGATGCTGAGAGAGAGAGACCCTGAGAGAGAGAGAGAGACCCTGAGAGAGAGAGAGAGATGCTGAGAGAGAGAGAGATGCTGAGAGAGAGACCCTGAGAGAGAGACCCTGAGAGAGAGAGAGAGAGAGAGAGACCCTGAGAGACCCTGAGAGAGAGACCCTGAGTGAGAGAGAGAGAGAGACCCTGATTCAGAGAGGGGGGGGGGGGGTTAGATGCGTCAGGCGTCTTTTTATTTAGCTTATCTCCAATGGTGCAGAAGAACTCGTTTGTTGGCGATGTGATTTAAGCCGAATTCGAAGTGCTCCCACGATCTACCAGAAAAGCGGCAACAATGGTTTGGTCAGATTCTAATCAGTGATTTGATTGATTGTTTAGCATTATTCTATTTCTCGATAAGTAAGATGCAATGATTAACTGATTTGAAAATAAGACAGAAATAATTCTCTAGCAAATTGCTCGCATTTTTAGCAAATAAACTAACAAGGAATACCTTTAAGTGTTCACAACATATTTCCTTCACATTATAAAGTTAAAAAGATCTTTGATTGACAATATCAATTTACTTACTGGGCAATTTAGCATGTTAAAATATGAATGATAATCATTATTATTGTTATCATAATCATCATTGTTGTTATTTTACCCCTGAAACTTCCTTATAAGATTCTCCTCTAATAAACTTTCAGTTTTTAGACTGCGCTCTCTGCTCTTGGACCTTGTGCCAATCAGCACTTTCCTTTCAATCTTCATCCTTCTCTTTCGACATCAGATCGATAAAGCGATTAAAAGATGTATCAAAATTGACTGTTACGACATGATACATGCAGCGGCCAACTGAGTCCTAATTCAGAGCAACTGCATGCTGTGACGCATTTGAAAGAGCAAAAAGATGCAAAATGCTGTATGTTTCCATTATGTCAGGATGATATTCCCCATACTCAATAAACAGAAATATAACGTAATTCCCTAATGTCTATTTGATATGTGCAAGTAAAGCTGATCGTCGACTTGGCTCTAGGAATGGTTTAGTTAAAAGTGCACTGTTATCAAGGTTTTCTGCGGTGACGAAGGCATGACATGCTTTGAACACTCTCAACCTTTCCATACCTAGCAAACATTGAACCTGAAAATGCATCGATTTGGCTCACGCAGCAGAATTGGTTACAAATGCTGCAGTAAGGCGAAACTCAAGAGCAGAGAAAGTAATCTGCCAAATTTCTATCGTTGGTGGAATCCTCGCTATAAAGCGCAAGAATTTAGCTGTGGGTCCTCATCGACCACAAATATGAAAACACGACTTACAGCTAAGCTTATTACCAAGCAGTCTAAAGAAAACCAGTGAAGATAAAGCAACAATGTGAATTAATTTAAGTAGAATGGTGTCTCCAAAAATGACATTAATGATGAACAAGTCACTCATTTCAAACCAAGCAAACTTGCTTCCAAAACCAGCCATAAAATCAACCAACAAAAACCGTAGTTACTCGAACTATTATCTTACTGGATTCTCGGATGATTTAGCAGCGACATACACACATATATATATAGACACAACCACACAGATGTAAATATATTTATTTATATATATGTATATAAATATATTTATTTACATATATGTAATCTCTCTCTCAGGGTCTCTCTCAGGGTCTCTCTCTCTCTCAGGGTCTCTCTCTCTCAGGGTCTCTCTCTCTCAGGGTCTCTCTCTCTTGCTATCTCTCTCTTGCTATCTCTCTCTTGCTATCTCTCTCTTGCTATCTCTCTCTTGCTATCTCTCTCTTGCTATCTCTCTCTCTCTCTCTCTCTCTCTCTCTCTCTCTCTCTCTCTCTCTCTCTCTCTCTCTCTCTCTCTCTCTCTCTCTCTCTCTCTGTATATATATTAGAAATGTGCAAACAGCTTATTGGTTGCTACCTTGCCATTTGCAACTGGTAGATTCCAACTACTGATGGAATCATTTGGAGATTCGCAATGCATTTGCCCCTTCCACTATCCATTCATTGGATCGGTTGTCATCCTGTCGACAACTATACAAGCATTATTGGGTCACCATATATATGCATGGTCACTAACATTTTAATCATCAATGCGACATGCGTGGCAAGACCGAAGCAAAGCCATGCTCTGAAAGTACGGCATAGAAGTGAGTTAAACTGGTAGTAGATGAAAGAGAGTGAAACCTTCGTAAATATTTGTCAACTAATGCTACTTATGCTTCAAAATGCTTATGTTTTCAATCAAAATAACGTGAGAGCCCAGACATTGATTCCAATGCATCTGAACTCTAGCATCTTGTTTGGATTGCTTCTTTCTTGCTGCCACCATTGATTAACACATGTAAGATCACTACAGCGAGATTATTGTAGATTCAATACGGGGCCGATAATTGTGCCGAGTTCGAATGAAAAGCAAAACTGTTCGTTTTACAGAAGTGCAGTGGATTGCACAAATCTTTTCGAACACTACAAGTTTCGCTTTACGCTCGAGAACTATTTGCGACAACAAAACAACGAAGTGCTAGCTGATGTCGAAGAAAATCGGAAATGATAAACCGATTTTCATGGCTTTTTATGTACATCGAATCATTCTTGGTACTAAGGGTTCGATCTGATGTAATTCAGTGTTCTTTTTTAGGTCGTTCACACGTAGTAGTGCGATTATCTGGGAACACGGTGGTCTTGTCGTTCATTCGGACGAGGCACATTCAGTAAAAAAAGAAATCTTACCTCTTATTCCAAACTACTTCTCCACCGTCACGGCTTCCTTTATTCCAGCAGCTGAGTGAAAAATCAGATAACGTGCATCAAAAGGACGTTGCAAGAAACAACCTGCATTAAGCCAGGGTCAATGGCCCATATAATGTGAAGTTCCTCTGGCGATCAGAGCAGTAGATCACCTGGATTTGTAATCAGGATTCCAGATTAAGCGTTGGAACAATAACAGACTGGCATATGTCAATCATACGCTGCTCATGTTGGTCACAATGAAGCTTCACAAAAGAGGATAGTTGTTAGATCTTTATTCCGCCTTAGAATGATTACCATTAGCACAGTAATAACGAGAGTAGACTTACTCGACAAAAATGAATCAAGTTAAAGAACACGTTCTGTGGCTTGTCACACCTGACCAGGGGTCACAGTATCTTGAAATGTCTGATTTACACTGTAAGTCGCTAGCTATTCAGTAAATAGTTTTAACTGAAAGTTTCCTGCCTTCCGTTCGAGCACAAGACTATTCCATGAAACACTGGGGTCACTTGCACATCGGAGTTTACCCCCTCCCCCAAAATACCCTTAACTTGCATTGTTTTCACGAGCAGAGGAAAACAAGCTACTTCAGCAAGGTTTTAAGATGATTTCCTACTTTTGGATTAAATGTATAACTGGAATACACATCTTACTTTAAGCACACCACTTGAGTCCACACTGATAGATTGTCTTAATATGGTTGAAAAATAGTTGACAATCTCATTGCACCTTTGGTGCATTCGGTGGGCACAACTCGCATCACCAAAGACTGAAGCTAGTCCTAGATTTAATTGTCACTTATCTGCCGACTTCCAAAGGATGGAAAGCTGAGTTGACTTTGTGGACGAGCGTTCTGAAGGGCAGTCACGAATTTGCTCTGACTGAGCAGGGATTTCTCACGTGAAACAACAGGCGCCTTCTCCATACAAAGCCATCAACGGTGCCATTTCCTATTAGAGAGTCGTAAAAGCCAACACAAGTTCGATCTGATTTCATTTAAAATTCTGTGCCGTACAAGAACCATCGAAACATGAATCTGCTTGAACTGTTTCATTAAGACTGGTTGCATTAAGAGCATTTGGTGGCTACACGAAACGCCTTCGACAGCTCCTATATTCACTACAGGTCTCTGCTACCAAACATCTACGGCGCGAAGTCCCTACACGATCTCTCATTGGCGGTTAGATACATCGCTGCCTATTGATATTGCCGTTGAAATATCAATAGCTTGGTGAGTATAACGCGTTTGGCATACCCGTTGAAGGGTTTTGAAAGTCTTGCGGCAGTTTCTTGCAGCTTCAAAAGCCGCCAGCAAATTGATTACCGAACAATGTGCCTTGCAAAAGAGACAATCAAGCGCTGACAGGAGGTCATCTGGTTATTTTCACAACTTTTTATGTACCACTGCCTTTAATGGGTTTAAAAACAGATTTTGCTTTTAAGCAAGCTACTACAGAATGCACGTTTATTAGTCTTTAGTTTTCCTTCTGGGAAAGTCTTGATAAGAGCATTAGTGCTGTGGAAGACTCGGTCAACTGTGAACTGAGTGGTGATGGGCTACAGAACGAATTACCCTAAAGCGCTTTCACTGTTTTATCTCCACTGAGTCAACCAATTAGAATTGCAGCTGGTCCAGGAAGAAACTGATTCATCAGTGGCCCCATCTTGCTTTTCAGTACAGTTTTCTGTTCAATTTGGGATACAATAACCTCATCTTTAAGAAACAGATCATGGTTTAAAATTATCGAATAATCAAAGATGGCCACCGTCAATAATACTGTTCAAACTATTCGAATGTGTGCAATAGACATGTGCAGCAGAGACTGCCGTTCACGCATCGGTCTCTTTAGTCACAGCAGGAGGTGATGCTCCAGCGAGGAAAGAATTGCCTAGGATTCATTCTTCCGTGGTCATGTTAGACTGACGGAGGCCAACTATTCGAAAAGGGGAGGGCTTGAGAAAAGCTTCACTTCACTAACTGATAATCAAACTATGTCTACGATAGTTGTCAAACATAAGCCAGTTAGTTACTTTAATATCTTGTGGCAACTTTGCTCCTCTTCACTTTTTGCTTACTGATAATTTCTATTAACTTTAACCGGCGGTAGCTATCGTAAGTGGGAAACGGATACATCAAGTAATAGGATAAATCCTATGATTCAATTCAACACTATCTTTAATACTCTTAGAGAGGACCTTTTTTGTTTCTTGAGCTATTATCTTACAAAATGAATAGAAATCATGTCCAGAAAGTATCACAAACGAGCAAAGACGGTGCCAACTTTAACTCGAAAATAGTGAAAAGATGTGTAAAAGAAGCAGATACACATCAAAGTACTGAAACTGCATTCAACGTATGCATTTCTCTTCAAAGTTTTAATCACCATACCGTTCACATGAGACCTGGAGCAGCAGTTTATCAATAAACTAGGATACTAAATCGGAGTAATAATGATAATGATGATAATAACACACTACCTATTTAAATGGTTTTTCGTAGTGCTACCTAAAATTTAATGCATAAAAACTTATTTCTCTAAGATTAAGAACAAAATGAGAAGATTGTTGGATAACACCTAAGAAAAAATCAATAGAAAAAACGTATAGCTTTTAGTACTAAAATGAAGCCAAAGAGATCCATCAAATTTCTTCAAAGTATCCGAAGGGCCATGGACAAAAAGTTAGGGGGCTGGGGACACATTTGTCCCCAAAACGAACACAAAGGAATGTCAGTAGCGCAACACACCAGTTGTGCATCCGTGAAACAAATATTTCGATCATGACTGTTCATTCGGAGAGAAAAAACTATGCTTCCGGAGTCTGGAGTACTCCTACGCTGATGCTATGGCCAAAAATGTATCTTTGCAATGCTAATGACCGAAGGCTACAGTGAAAACTGAAATCCTGGACATTGTTAATCTCAGATTGCGTGCATATGGAGCAATGCGAACAACTGCATGGCTACGTTCCATCGCCTTTCTAAGAACAATTCAATAGGCAGGCAATGTCTCAGACATGAACAGGGGTGAACTGTTGGTTATCAGTTACTTAGTCTGAATCAATACTGAGAATAACCATTCACCCTAGACACCTGTCAAATGATATTGTAGCTACCGGTATTTCCAATGCTTTCCTAAAGTATTGGTCCGAAGTGTCTAATGCCATGTTGTAAAACATAACCCATTTATACGATTGAAAAACTAATAGTACAAATACTTTCACGAACCAGATAACAAGAATTGAAACCCAACAATGATAAGTCGGAGTGCAAGTGCATGGAAAGGAGGCCGTGTAAGATGAATTGGTGATAGCATGGCAATTGCTGTTATTGTTGTCGAGGCTTATCCAGAATAGACGTAGCATCTATGAAGTGCCGAGAACAGAGCAAACGATATCAAGCGATACAGCCTGCCTCCGTGATGCTTCTCCTTGCTGCTTCAGAAATGTTTTCCTCTCTGGAGCAATGCCAGCCTCTTCTCCTTTAGCCCTATAATCTGCCTTTCAAGAATACGCTGCTTTAGAGAGTCATGGCGTTTCATCCCCAAAACATTTCAACTTAAGACGGAGGTTAAGACTGTTTAACACGTCGTTCGATGTAATCAACTGTTTCCTGATGAACTAATTCCGTTTGTGTCAGGAAACGTTCAGTAGCGCAAGAGTTGCATGACGATTGTGTCATTGAAGACACTCGATGTAGTGGTAGTCCTTCTTCAAAGGATGTTTCTGGTTAGCTAATCTTTATCTTAACATTGGTACAGAGCGTGAGATCTTTCCATGAGGTTTGAATTTCCTTGACTTGTTTTTTTCGATCACACACGCAGTAGTGCTAAATTTGAAGTATAATCCAATACACATCAACTCGATTCTTTCCATTAATAATATGATGAGACCTAGTGTCTTAGATTGAATGTGGTTTCCCAGTGGCAACAAGAACTTTGCTTTATGCTTCTATAAAAGGTTACACTTTGTTGTGTTGAATGAAGAAACAACCTCTACTCATGCATTCATGCAAAAGCTATTTCTACACACAAATCGTTGAATATCCAACAGCTCTACAGTCGAAATTGTTAAAAGGTAAGATTGTTACATTATGACCAAATGCAGGCACGGACACCGGTCCATGTGAGTGGCCTGGCGTGGAGTTCCCCAATTCCACTGGCGCAGCCCAACGGTGGAAAGAATTCAAAAACCGAGAGCAACTACTAACGCTGGGTACAAATTGAAACGGTGTGTACGAGCCTCTACGGAGGCATTCCACTTACGATGATAAACACAAATATTGGGTTGAAAGACGTTGCCTATGTACTGCTATTTATAGTATCCTACCAGCTGCACACAAATCCGAAGAAGCCCTGAAACTGGTACACAATTGAACGATCACGAGAACCCACAAATGAAATCTTGAGGCTTTTTAATCGGCTATTGGTTGCTGGAACAATCGCATAACGACTTCTTATATCTATAACCCCTAATTAATTCTGTAGATTTTGCCCACCATATCATTATTGCCTATCCTTAAACCAGTCAATGTCGAACGGCCTATTCTAAACGTGTTTATTCATTCTACCTGAGCTCCTCCACATCTTGCAAAAGATATGTAAAAAAGCAGTAGTGAGATGGCGAAATCAAATTCTAATGTTCTTTTCTGAAGGAGTAGAACCCTGAAGAACAAGTTTTATGACCGAATTGCATGTTAATTTGACTGCAGCAGAAACCCTGGTCAGATCACCGAGTTACCTTTTAAAGGGGGTGAATTCTAACGAGATGGCTTTTCCCTGCCTTCTTCGCCATCAGTAATTTCATTGGGGATCTCTGGTGGGTTTCAACTAGCAATCTTTGCTTTAAGTGTTCACAAACATCAGCATACATTGGCAAATGTTAGTGAAATGGCCCTATCTGATCGCTTAAGAGTACAGTGACAATAAATGTTTGATATGTCATTGGCCATTATCAACGGCTTAGAACAGACATTGGAAGTGACATCTAAGTACAAGAATTTTTATTTCAGAAGGGTAGCATGATGGGACTTGAACACCATCCGAGTCCCGCCTGAGCGGTTGAGAGTATCCTAGTTCATCCACCCTATTGAATTCCTTAGAGATGTAATGGGCGAAATGTATCCCAAAAACAGGAACTACTAAAGTAAACTCTGTATAATTCGAACTCGAGTAATTCGAACTTTTGCTAATTCAAACAAAATTTTCAGGTCCCTTGAAAATCTCCAAACGAAGAACCTCTATAATTCGAACTGGGGTAATTCGAACTTTTTGTAATTGCAAAATTTTACGATCACCCAGAGAGTTCAAATTATACAGTGTTGACCGTATGTACTTTTTAGCAAGAAAGCAGACTGAAATAAATGCATTAGTAAAAAATCAAATAAGAATAAATGGTAGAGATATTTGGCAAGGCAGAGATGGTTGACATAATGGCTAGAACACTCCTTTTTCTCCGACATAAAATCGAATACTTTCTTAAACACCAGCTCCTGGAAGCACAGTGAAGTCTTGCACAGGAAAGTTTGGTTTCAATAAATCATAGATATTTAATAATCCAGATTATAATTCCTCTTCTGAAGTTAAACCCAATCACTATCATTTTCGATATGAAACAGTTTATAAAATGCTGAAGGTCCCCGCTTGGAGCTGTGCTCGTTCCCGCTTTGGGTCAACAGTATCAAAATTATGACCAATAATTAATCAGTCTAAGAATTTGTTTCTACGAAAGATGTTGCTACATAGAATCACTTGTAGTCTCTATTGCATTTGAGGATACTTCTGAGGCTATAAAGATCATCATAATTCTACTAATTGCTACGTACCTTGTCAGCTAACGATATTTTATACAAAAATTGTCAGTCAGCAAGCGACTCCCATCAAACCTTCGCAAAATCGGAGACGAAGTAGTAGTGTTAACCGCGTTTCAAGTCTAATCCAGTTGTTAGAATACAATGGTACCGCCTTTCAGGAGAAATTTGCGTGCAAAGAACTGCAGTTAGTTCTTGGCATCGCACTACGGAAATTTTACAATGCCGAAAAATGCGATCTATCTGTCTACGCGAGTTTATCAAACAAAAACTAAGATCAGCGAATGCGATAAGTATCATGAAGACAGATCAAGGTACTTTTGTTCGTCACAACTAGATTCCGGTCATTCAGGATTCAAGGATTCCGTCTTTGTTACTGAAAATGTCATTTGGTTTCCTTTTGAGTTAAAACTGACACTACCGTCTTTCAGACAGCATCACAAACAAATATTGACTAGCAATCTTCAGTTATAGAAAGATTTACGAGAACAGCGACCATATTCCTGAATCAACACTTTGAGATGAGAAGGCAGGTTGCGCATGGAAATTACACTCAGTCGATGATTAGCCAGTGAAGAGTGACTGTCTACTAACTATTCACGTCTGATGATACTCAAAAATGGCAACGCCCTGAAAGTGTAAAGTTCCCCGCAGGGAGTCAAACGCTACAATGAATTATTTCCGGTCATTTGCAGTACATTTCACTTCTACATTGCTTGTTCCAATGTAAAACGAGAATCTTTGGCATACGGAATTGTCATTTCTTTACTTTTGACATCAAAATGCTTCCTAGATAGATATTGAATTTATCCGGCCACCTTTGATTTGTGCTAAAATGGCCCATTTTCCATTCAGTTAAGGAATTCCTAAGTTCTGTTCCTGGGCGGGCTTTATCTGTAGCCACTAGCTAGGGTGGGTATCTTGTATACATATGGGGTAATTTATCATGATGAGGGCAATTCGCGGCCCTACCTCACAACGCCTTGATTCAGTCAAGCACCTCTCTAACCAGCTGTTCGCCAATACCCCTCCAGAAATAGCCTAGAGATCTTCCATTTGAGATGAAAACTGAGCCTTTCAGTGAGGAAGCTTAAAAACCTATTATGGTGAGGACAAACTGGCGATATATGGTAGATAAACTGGTGGAATTATGATTACGATGCTCCAGCTGATAATAATGGTGGTTATGATAAAAATGGCTCAGCTACAATAGTGTGATTGATACTAAAAAGTTAAAATTGATTAGGTCTCACACAATAAACTGTGTGAAAATTCAAAAATCGAATTTTGCTCAAAATGATCCTCTTCTTCAAGGCACCCCTGCCGAATATAGTTACTTTGGGGGCACATCTTCAGACTAGGGTGACTGGTATTACATTGGTCCAATTTAGGGGTATTATCTAGCAGATATCCGTAACAGTTTTCCTAGCGTTAATCAATTTCAGCTAAAAAAATTAATGCTTTGTGCAAACTTTGAGCTGTTTTCAACAATACTAGATTAACAGAAAAGCCACTTTACAACAAAGCACGAATTATTCTTAAGTGTCTTGGCTGGAAAAAATGTAACCTTAAATTTGCGGGTTGCAGCAACCCCTCTCGTATCTTCCACTAAGCTTTGTTATCAAAGCAACATCCCGAGAACAATCTCAGCCATTTGTTAGTTAGGTTTTCAAAGGAATCCCTTTATCCTGTTAAAGTCCTGTCTTTGTTAACTAGTCCAACCAGATAGCTGTTAATCAGCTGTATTGCCATCTACTCTGCTTCTCTTAGAAGATCTTTTGCCTTGGCAGGACCAATCTAGATTTCTTGGAGTACTAATCGGAAAAGTAAACTATACCCTTGCTATTCAAATTGTATTGAAAAATTCCCCTTCAACTACCAGCAAGGTCACAGTGCGTAAAAAACTGTGCAATCAAAATTGAATCGTGCGACTTGAAAGCTGATAAATTCCGTTCGTTTCTAATTCTCTTTCATCGTAAGCGTTACTGCTTTTAGAAGTTTGTCTTTCCGTGATTAATCTAAACCCCACCAAATCTCAATTCTTCTTGTGTCTTTGGTAATGATACTAAAATTTCTAGTTCTTCAAGATTTCTGGTTACTGCTCATTTGACCAATGCTTCAAATAGGGGCGATTTGGCTACACCCAATAACACACGCGGTATGTTTAAACAGGACATCCATCTCATAACAATGAAAGAATCATCTCCAAACAAAGATTAACCCTATTTTGCGGGTGATTAATAATCAACCATGAAACGTGGACTTGGATTTTATTTACTTAATAGTACCTTTCTGGCATGCCAAATCATTCAGTTTTGAATACACTTTCAGCAATTGTATCAACTTGAAATTATCATCGCTCATCATTAATCCTTTGCATAAAGTTTTCCACGTGTTGCAAGCGTCATAAGCCTTTATAGTACATAGTCGTTTCTTAGCAGACTCAACCATGTTCAAAGTACCAAATCAACCAAGGTTACTCTCTGCAGGTATTCGCATGCTTTGTGAAGTACACCATCAAGCCCCGGCCAAACCTCTCGATTTTACGCTCGATTTTTCACTCCACAAAAAATCGAGTAAAAAATCGAATCGTTTGGCCACCTTGTCGAGTGAGTCGAGTGAAGTCGAGTAAAGTTTGATCTTGGTGAGAAAATCGAGTGAAAAAGGTGCTGTCGAATGAAAATCGACTCCTTTGGCCACCTTGTTTGTTGGGTCGATTGAAAGCATGCGCAGTAACATGCCGTAACATAACGTAAGCATGGCAGCCGCATTGCGTTTCTTTGCGGCCGTTTTCAATCGCTGAGTTTTTGGTTGGATTTGGCGCGTTTTAGCATTAGGAAGAGGCCGTAAGAAAAGTTGAGTGAAAAATCGAGCGAAAAGTCGAGTGAAACCCATGCTCGACTTCGCTCGATTTTTGAAATCCAATGTCGAGAGAAAAATTGAGTGAAAAATCGAAGGCCGTTTGGCCAAGGCTTACTTCCACGTAGAAGAAGAAAAACTTCGACCTGGAACTCAAAAAGTGGCAACATTTATAAATTGGACTATCTGCAGCACAGTGAGGTTTTGATTGGCAATGAGATGATAACTGGGTGTATTTTAGCTTTATAAGTAGCAATTTAAAAGCACATCGGGTATCCTCATGTGTGCCTAAAATCATCTCAATATAAGCTTGCATGGACCACTTATGTGTGCTACATATTTATTAGAGCCATTTTGCTCTGCTGCTCTGATTTTAATTTATTCCATAAGATTGGTTCAAGCACTCATTCGTTTATTAAGTTTTGAAACGAAAATTACCGCTCTGCAGACCAGCAACAAGAGCTCATACTTGCACTATATTTTTGGAATCATCTGTTCCACAGCAATTCAAAACATGTGCGTAACACCCAAGTTACAATGAATTTGGAGAAGAATCTACTGTGTTGAAGCATAAATAAGAATAAATTTGAAATACTAGAAATTGGTGACATGAGTGGGATGGCGTCAGATTGCGTTTTCGGTATCTTTTGGAGCTTTTGTTGAGCCACCTCATTTTTTGCTATGAAAAGTCCCAAAGATTGTTGCAATAAACTAGCACAGTACCAAATGATATGTTACGTTTATCTCTAGAAGAGGTTTACAGAGGCTGAATGGCTGTAGGCCACAACTCAACTCGCACTTTTTGGCCATTGAAGAGACTATTGATTATGTAATGAAACATGACTGACGAAGCCCAAGAAGATGACGCTTTCTACGTTCAAGTGCCACATTGGGAAATTTTCAATTTTCCAGCAATGTATAATAATTTTTTTACTTTTTCCTAGCAAAGATTCTTGCTTTTTTACAAGCTAAAGTTAGCTTCTAGAACATCAATCGTCAAAGGAATGTGCCCATGCTGTTAAAAGTATAATCATAGATTTCCTTTTAGCCCTCAGCAGAAGGTACATAAAGAAAAATACTATACAATCAAAATTGAATTGTGCAGTTGGAAAGTGATTAATACCCCTCGCTTCTGATTCCTTTTATCTTAATTGCTACTCCTTTTAGAAACTTTGTATTTTAATGATGAAGTGGAGACCCGATGAATCTGACTTTTTTTCTGCATACAGTAGTAGCGAGAACAAAAGATTTAAGCTGTTAACACTTCTTTTGCTTCGGTCCTTCCAAGACGGGAGATTTTGGTGAAATATATAGCAACACATGAGATTTGTATCAACAGGAAATACTAAAATATATAAATTAATGTATTGGATTATCATCAAAGGTTTGCATTAATTAATCCAGTTGGCTTATCTTCTATAAATTGAGACATGTAACCACAGCAAACTACATTAACTGACTTAGTCGTTCATTGACAGAGGTCGCACCCAAGAAACATGAGGATATATTTCCACTCAAAACCCAGTCACGGACACAAACGATATCTCGGGATACGTTAAATGCATTGCACTCAGAAGGTGTTCTTCACGGAAGGTGTGCGAAGCTATGAAATTGACTTGATGCCTACAACATACACAAAAACTAGGGTGCATGCAAATTCGTGGTTTTAAATCAATAAATGGATGTAGCCTTGGAGCACAGTGTGATGTTCTGCCACCAGCCAAGGCCAGTTCATTAGCCATTTTACCTAATGTTACCACAAGCTTAACGGTCTATTGACGGGATAAGATATAGTGCAATCAGTGTTGAGAACAATTTTATCAGGAGGTTAGATGTCTATTGGTACGTGAATCCGTAAATCAAGCAAGATATCTGACACTATAATGTTGAAGTACTGATCACATGAAAGATGTAGAAAATTATATCTTACCCAAGAGACATAGATAACCGTTAGCCGATGAGACCGAAGTTGAAATATTAAACGGGCATGCAGGCAGTGCAAATGAACATGTGATGGGATCATGCAGGAAGCATTAAGGAGATATTTCCTGTTCGAAGGGAAACCAAACAGAGGAAAAAATTACGAATCAGTTAATCTTAAATGCTGCCAGCAATTACTAGACTAAAGGTTCTTTCTTAAATTACTCAGGTCGAGACGGGACTCAAATAACCGGCTGGATCCTGCAATTACATTTCTTTTGGCATCCAATCCACTTAATAGTGACACATCCGGTGATTAACCGACCAGATTACACACTTCATGAGAGTCATGTCTGACGCTATCAGGCCTCTCATCTACCTCAGGACCTCTTCTTCTAGGCACAGTGAAGTTACCTCTAATTGCAAAATGACAGTATAATCATAAATCTGGCTATGTTTCTTCGATACTGGGTTCATCTGATTATCAAATATTCCATAGTGGCTTCATCATAGAACTACTTCTAGATTCTGGAAGATAACGGCAAATCAGAACCTTTTGACAACGCGCCCACAGTCAGGCTGCGAGTAAAGGCGATACATCGGGGTGCTCTTTTTCCTCGTACAACATCATCTTAAAATAAGAAAGGTCTACAGGCTCTGCCCCGGTCATATATTTCGTCTCACTGGAAATCTAGATGAAGGGCTTCGAGGTGAATTAGTTGCACTAACATACATACACTTTAATAGATGGTAGCACGTTATACCAACATGTGATTGAAAACTGCAGCGCTTTCTTCTACTCTTAACTAAGGTGGACAACGATAATATCCATGAAAAGGGAATTTACTCGGCTAGGCACGAGGTAAGATTTTTAGGTGTTAGGATAACTCAGTGGTAAGATTCTGGCGCATTGATCCTATGGTCAGTGGTTTGAATTCAGCTACATCTTCACTTTAGATTTAGGAGAGTCCCCAGCTCTCTGTAATTCCAGGTGTAGGAATCACGAGGTGTGGTCATATCGAGAGGGAGGACCTGGACACTGCTCGATAAGCAAAAGGCTTCTCAGTGTCCAGATTTCTTCTTTGACATCTAGGAAGAATCATTTATAGAAATAAAAGACAAGATTTCAATCGAAGTGCGACGCTTTTCAATTAAATGAAACCTATATAAATGTATCATTTTTTTTCTCAGCCACAAGTAAGCCAAGAAGGCAGTAGCCCCAACAAATCACACAGAAATCTTGAATAAAAAATGGCACTAAAAATGGGAGTATTGCAGCCCACAATTTCCTTTTTACCCTCCCTTTCGTTATCCCATTACTTTCTAAGCCGCGTTTACAACTGCACGGATTCAAACAGGTCCAGATCCAAATCGAATTTGCGACAATGTTTGATCGCGTTGATGCTAGGACGGATTCAGCCTGTTGCCTTGGTTGCACAACCTCCCATCAATAGTGACAGCTATGCCACTTTAATAGTTCAAGATTTTTTGGCAGGCAATATTCAGCATAGTGTGCGTGTGAAAGTCAGAAATTTCAGCTGCGTAATGTCTCTTGTAGAAGGAGCCTTCTGGACTTCGTGAGCAAAGCAAGGATTTTATGCTGAAATTGCTCATCTATCTTTCTCATTTTTTATTTTTGAATTTCGAGGTTTACGCGTCAATAAATCAGTCATCAAAATCGAATAACCTGGTAAAGAGACATTTCCAAGCGTCGTATCGGAATGGTGGCTTTTTGGATTGGCTCCGACCGCTTATAATATATCTAATGGGGAAAGGATCTTGTTGAAAAGAATAGGCAAACGACCTCAAACGGGTCCAGATAGCAAACCCAAATGGGTCTGCAGATTCATTGTAAATGAAAAGCCTAAATGTACCAGCTTTGATATGGATCCTTTTGGATCCGTGCTAATCAAGGCCTAAGTCAAGACGGGGTTGAAATCTTGAATATTTCATAGCAGTCTCGCAATTTCTATATTTCTGTATACCAATAGTTAACCAGTTTTGCTATTGCACCCCATCAAAAATTTGATGACCTTTGAATATCACAAGACGCAGGCCGCTTTATCGTCTTTTGGTAAACGGGGCGGCACCTGCTTCCGCTCCTTTAGACACTGGACCACACAGCCATGCATGAACAGTGAAAGATACAGGCGGTAGCTGGAGAACTGTCAGCATTGGCTGTTTAGCTCCATCTCTCTTTTCCCAATTACTGGGTGCTAAGCAGGGAAGCAATGGGCACCTTTTGAGGTCATTGGTAAAACCGACCGGGCCTTGAACCCCGACCTAACACAAACAAACCGATTCCCTCCACTGCAAGGCCACAGATGTGGTTACATCTCAGAATACATAAAACATTAATCTCCTTTGGTTGGTTATAAGAACGAGAGCTTATTATTGGGGACATAAAGATTCATCATCATCAAAATCATTTTAAGATGCTAGTCTAATTTTTTTTCGATCTTTCTGACAATCAAATACGTGCCATAAATTCTTCAATTTACAGCTTATTCGAATAGAGCTGAACAGGTTAAAACAAGGACTGCCATATTGCATAACAAGCTAGTCTGACGAAATGACTCCCTATCTGCACATTGTCAAATAAAAAAGACTAAGTGCTCCTTGATTTTGGTTTTTAAGCCGCGAAGAGATGCTTGATGTAATTATGGATATGGCAATTAGGTCTTAAGATAAGTAGAATCGATAAATCTACAGCAATCATGCCCTTGTTGAAGAAATTAAACTTTATGAGGAAGATAACGACTTGAGATTGCATGACAACGCCTGAAATTGCCAAATTATGCGGTATCATTTTGCTTAACTACTTCTGAAAAGACCCCTCTTCTATAAAAGAGCGATGGGAGAAAATTTCAGGACAACATCTCACTTCTAATACAGAGAAGCCCGGCGTTTTTACCTCCTATTAAGGACAGTTCACACGATGAGCCCTTTTTCTTTCATCTGACGCATGAGTGGAAACACAGAGCCTTCTACTTTTTTGTGATATTTCCTAAATTTCAATATACCTGCTACCAGTAAGCAATTTCAGCCTTTTTCTTAATCGGGGCTGCACCTTTCCGTTTCGTGTCGTTGATGCTTCAATAAATTGTAGAGAATGAATCGTGATTTATAACACATGCGCTTTGGCTCACGAATCAAGACGCATGAAAAAAACGCATCGTGTAAACTGGCCTTTAAGGATGCGTTGACACTGTACAGGATCACTTTTGATCTGACACAGAAGTGTTCCTTTTCCCTCGCATTTACAATGTACCAGTACAGCTTCGGAACAGTGCAGGTACAAGACGGTTCCTCTCTCCTAGCAGGTAAAAACTGTAGCTGATAGCAGGTACAAAGTTGTACCGGATCACTTTATCTAGTGTTAACGCATGGCTGATCCGTAACACTTTTCTATCTGATCAAAAAGTGATCTGGTACAGTGTAAACGCAGCCTAAGTATAGCTTCACATACCATGAAGGGATAAGAGAGAATGGCTTATTCTTCCAAGGAAGATATGCCATTCTGAGCAATTCAATCAATTTTCATTGTCTTCTGTTACTAAGGACACAACAGAAATGCATTTCTTAAGAAGCCTATTTCCTCTCTCGCATACCATTTAGTTTCTGGCATTTTTATTGCCCTGTCCATTAACTCACTATTGTGTTCGAGGATTGTGCTATTCCTGCCATCATCACATCTGAATCTTCTGAATCATTTTCTTTTCTCAACTCATTAACTTAATAATAACAGCCATGCACGTTTAAGATCATTAAGAAGATATAAGAGGCTTTTAAACCTTCTCTCAAAATCACTTGAACTGATGCATTGAAACCCATGGAGGAAATAGGCAACTGACTTAGGCACAGAAACTTTGCCTTTTAATCTTGATATTGCAATTCACGACGGTAAATGCGTGCAATATCAATCGCTGTACCTTGCATTTGATGATGTTATAAACCTTGTTAGCTATGGCTGAAGAAATCAATACCTTTTCGAGGGCGACCCTTGAAGTTCCAACTATCCCTGTTGTTTTTTAAATCAAATTTGGAAATTCTTAGAACTTACCAGCGAGGCTAAAGCTGACTGATAAAGTATCTAACATTATAATCTACCAAGCTTTGTTATCTAAATTCACTAGAATGAGGGGCCTCTGGCAGTTTCAGATCGATTTCTATCTGACTATGTTGAAAGTGAAATATATGGACCCCATACCCTCCCCTTCATATCGAGGTTTGCTATGCCCAGCACAGTAGAAGACACGCCGAATTTTCCCAACTTCTCCCAAGAAGGAAATTGACGTTAAATTATGAGTTACCTGTTCAATAACGTATGCCAGAGTTACCTCTAGGAAATATTTGAAACCACAAATTTTACACAATTATCTCACAATTGCGAGAAATCATCAATTTCGATTCGGGTCAGTCGTCAGTTGGCATCCGCTATCAGCACAATTTGATACCTATCAATGTAATTAGAAGGTGTGGCTACATCAAGAACAGCCCGCCCCCGAAACAAAATTACTTCACTTAGGAACATCCACAAGTTGAAATGAATGATATTGGATACAGTGTGCAATATCGGTATTAACCCAGGGGGCGAGATTAGGGAGGGTACAATATCTGTGTTAACCAAGGGGGCGAGGTTAGGGAGGGTACAATATCGGTGTTAACCAAAGGGGCGAGATTAGGGAGGGTACAATATCGGTGTTAACCACAGGGGCGAGATTAGGGAGGGTAGGCTAACAAAATTAATGGCTGTCATGCAGATTGATTGATGCCAAGGAGAAGCCACGTGAGTCGTCATAAATAAAATTGATTCTGGCTTTATGCTTGTAAAGAAAAGACCTTGCGATAGGTGAAAGCAGTGGAAATGCTCAAATTCAACTAATTTTAGTTAAAAAGACTATGAGTTGACGAAGGGGAATGTAAACTGCAATATTGGGGCATTACGCATTCTACCCCTTTTGAATGCTTGAAGTAAACTTACGATGGCTTTGATTTTCGAGCCTGCGCTTCGCTGTCAATCTGGATGCCAATATGTGGATTCGAAAACAGGATGGTGTCAAGATAAAGAGAATAATACTTGGGACTTACCAAATACGTCCAAACCACTTCCAGTGACAACTGTACTGCCAGATATAAATCAACTACTGCTCTATGGCGATGTGCTAACAAGATCGGAGATCAACAACCTAAAGGGAGAAAATAAGTGACATCATAATCTACCAAGTTCAACTCCAAAATGTTTACTTTGTTAACCAAACCTATAAATTTAATGCCATCAACTGCGCAGTTGTGTGGAGTAATTACGCATGCCTCACTGCATAATTTGAATTTATGAATACTAGCAAGGATAATTCAATATATGTTGAGATATGGTCTTTTTGTTAAGAGTAATTAGGCAAACATCGCGAGAAACGGACTGTGAAGTAAATTGAATGACAAAATTACTTGGTAAAACAAACATGGAGGTTGCCATTTCAAAATTTTATGGAGGAGCTGTTTAGGAAAATCCAGGCGCCGGACTTAATCCTTGTGGACGCAAATGAGATCAATTGAACATTCACCGATTGAAATTCTCCAATTCGTTTACCACCACTTGATTTTTGACTATTTCTGTAAACATAAAACAAAAAGAGCAAGGGAAGGAAGGAGTCCACTGGACCGAGTTCAATACCAAAGTTATTTTCTAAAACAAGTTTGAACCGCAGTGATTCCTTTTCACGATCAAGTACACAACCTCAAGGACTGGGTCCCAGTGGTCCCAAATCCGACGGTGTCGTCTATAATCATTGTGTTCAAAAGATTTCGTTGGGGAAACCATTCTTGGCAACGTTTACTATACTATTAAACAAAATGAGCTTCATTGGGCATAAACTGGTGTGATTAAATACGTCTCGCGAACTGTTTTGGATGTGTCTATTGTTTAGCGGTCTGCGCCATTCTTTGAATTGTACAGGTATTTATATGTATGTTTAGCTGAAGATTGATGACCTGAAGCTCAGAGTTTTAGACCAGACAAAAACTTTTTCTCTTTCTTTGCACTGATATAATCTCTCCAGTCCCAACAATTGAGCACCCTTGATGATTTTATCACCTGCATCTCTTGGAAAAGTTCACATACATTATATTGTTATACATATGTTTAATTGGTGTGTTGGTGTAAGTGCGCAAACTCGTAACGCAACGGCTGCGGATTCCGATCCTATCCTGCACAGTTAAGATTGAACCACTGTTGGCAACGGAAAACTGCCTCGTTGAAGTCCAGTTGCACAAGCTGCACAAAATCTTAAGGCAGAAAATCGTACTTGTATCTTTGGGCGCAGTTTGCTGCCGTCTCTCCCTTAGAAGGCGTCGCTATTGTTCAGTCATCTTTGTTTCAAATGGTTGTGATCATATCACAAAGCATATAATCGACAAGTTGCGAATCCCTCGCGTATTGCGTCAACAAGAAGCTTCCAGTTTGCATGCTCTCAAATGAGGGTAATGAGATCTCGAAATACTCTTATGATTTCGCTTACGGTGCTCCTTTTAAGTTCCTACATTTGACAGACGAAAGGAAATATGGCCAACGTTACCAATGCGAAAGGTACCCCCAGGGGTGGCACCAGAGGGGGCAGAGGGTCTACTGCTCCCCCCATCTGGGAGCATTTCATGTCTGTGACAAATCTTTACCAAACGCAAGCTTCTGTTGATCTGGTCCCTTTGTCGGGGAAATTAGCCCCCC
The DNA here is from genome assembly GCA_964026355.1 of Pseudorhiza aurosa. Lineage (NCBI taxonomy): Eukaryota > Metazoa > Cnidaria > Scyphozoa > Rhizostomeae > Lychnorhizidae > Pseudorhiza > Pseudorhiza aurosa. The sequence goes on from OZ032115.1 coordinate 9,602,121, forward strand.
CTTGTCGGGGAAATTAGCCCTCCCCCTGTCGGGGAAATCCTGTCTGTCGCCTTGCAATCGAGTAGAGTTGAGTCCTGACATGATCATAGTAGTTGATGTTCGATGCAAGCAAAAGTGTTTGAAAACTGCGATTGATTTAACAATGGCCGTACTGCTACGAGCCTGCAGGAAACAGCATACGGCGAGAAAAATCTTCAAAACAGCATTGAGAAAGCAAGGACGCAGGATGAGTGACTGGAAATGAAGACTGGTGTGAAATAATGCCTTTCTTTGGCTTTTCTTACGTGAGCTACACTGCTTTAATGATTCCTTCCTTCTACTTCAAAGGCAATCCTGGCCTGAAGCAAGTATTTCACTGCAACGGTTGTTAAATTTCACTTGCTCGAATACACAGAAGTGCCAAGAAGTGCCCTACATTTAATCAGTAGGAGGCGCGTGAACCAGAATGAGTATGAGGTATGTTGAAAGGCTAGTTGATTATGTAAGAGAAACTCGGGTATTGTGTGCATATTTCAGTAATGTCATATAAGGTCATTAATTAAAAAAGATTGATTTTTATATACATCATCGTCCTTATGTGTGATTACTATTTTCTTAAATTTCAAACGCAAGAGGATTAAGAATACGCCCGCATCTGCTTCAAATTTTCCACTAATTTAATTTTAGAAGTTAACATTCCGAGACTTAAATTTTTTATGGTTCTGAAAATGCTTCTAAACCTACTTATTTTTAGCTTATTATGAAATTCCAGCGTGCTCTGAGAATTTCCTGCCATCAAAGGAAGACGGGCTTCTACAGCAATTCGAATAGTAATTGTTTTTCCTTTCATTCCAAATAAGATTTGCCGTGCTCGTAGATGTCGGAATATCAATGTTGCGCACGGTGTCATGCTCAGGAAATGATCGGCCTACTCCTCATGATATTATATCATTGCGTGGTTTTAGCATCGTAAGATTTCAGCATCGTGTGATTGTAGTATGATAAGATCGAATAGTTCCCTAGTTTTAACCAATTATGTTTGACATTGCCTTGACCCTTGGCCAGAAGAAAGTATGACATAATCTTGAGATGACGATAGCGGTTTGTTATTGCAAGTCTTATCTGCCTTCTTTAAAAGAGAATCAGAGGGCCGAGAACCTAAAAAATAGATACGCTTTTGCTACGATCGTACTGATATAGTCATTTTACCTCATAATTGAAATATTGCAAAACGTTATTGATCAGTCAGATAAGGCGAAACTTTTCATTTTGAATATGCCATGGATAGCAACTGGAGTCCTACAGCGCCAGAAGATACCCAAAGCAAATAGAAGAGCAGTGGTGTTGCCAGGATTTTCCCGACAGGGGGGGGGGGCTAAGTTCCCCAACAAGAGAAAACAGCCCTTCTGCTACTACTAATACTATCATTATTATCATTATGACTACTTCTGCTACTGCTACTACTATCATTATTATCAATATGACTACTTCTGCTACTACTACTACTATCATTATTATCAATATGACTACTTCTGCTACTACTACTACTATCATTATTATCATTATGACTACTTCTGCTACTGCTACTACTACAACAACAAAAATAACAAATATCTACTGCTACTGCTACTTCTACTTCTGCTACTTCTTTTACTACTACTACTACTACTACTAGTACTACTACTTCTTCTACTACTACTACTACTTCTACTACTATTACTTCTACTACTGCTACTACTGCTACTTCTACTATTACTACTACAACAACATCAACAACAACTACTACTACTAAAAAATATACCAATTTTACTATGCTCGATTCTACAGAATTTAAGGAATCATGATTGACGTGCCCGAACTGAAACAATTGAGCAGATTCGCACTCACGTAATTTTGATTACAAGAACCCAGGAAATGATGGTGTCACTATGAATCCATTGCCTTTTTAAGTGCAGCAAAAAGTTCGAGCAATTCCCACAACAGCCGAGACACGGAAGCAATCAAAATCCATCAGTCTAGGAAAAGCTGCCCTACATCTCTCTTAGAGCCAGTGCCATAAGCGTTTATCTTACTTTCAAAAGCTAATTACTCTATAATACGACCTTCTCGCAACGTATCATCCAATCAGAGTGCTTAACGCCAACAAAATCATGAACATAGCACTATAGTGTAACAGTACTTTATTTGTTGAAGATTTCCGCTCGTTATGCATTCATACAATTTAAAAACAGCAGGCTTTGATCATATTCATGCTTGGCGTATGCCTTTTGGCGCCCTCTTATAGCTTAATAACTTAATCCGTATTTTATAAACACAGATTTCAGTTTTGAACATAGATGTAAGTGGGACATTAAGGAATATTACCAAGGAGCCTAGCGATGGAGCTTACCAGATATCGGAGGTTTTCAACAATCTGTTCACTTTGTTACGTGACAGCAAGGATGGTGGTCTCTCGAAGATGTTTAGACCTAAGGTTTTAGCCTCAACATTGGGACTTACAAACAATGACTTGAGGTTGAAATAGGGAAGTAAACCCCTGGAGTCGATCTATATGATCATTAGAATATTAGAATTTCAAGAGTGTCTTCTGCACTGCGCTCCATCACATGCGCCTTATACATTAGTATCACTATACGGTCAACTGTGGGTTGATACTTACACAATCAAAATGTATCTCCAATGTCTCCAAATGATGAAGAACGGCGCCTTCGCTATGTATAAGTCGTGTCACCGAAGGAATATGTGCCAGACATCTTGGTTTTGCCACTGGTATCGATGCCTAATTGGTTTGTATTTCTTATACTGTTGTCCAGTCTCCAAGACCAAGTAAAAGGAATATACATTTGTTGACTTCAAAAGCTTGATGCTGAGACAAGCAGAAATGGTGATGTAAATGGAAAATGTCATTATATCTTCTAAAACTGAGCACAAATTAAAAGCATAACGAAACTATTCTGTAAACTCACAAAACAAGGCTTTTACTACATACTTACATGAGCTAACAAAATGACAAGCCTAAATAAAAGTATATTTGCTTAAAAAGATAAATCGATAGTATCAATGGTAATAACAATGATGATGACGATAATAATTTTGGTAATAAAAGTAACGATGATGACAATATTGATTTACTCATATCTTTTTAACGAACATTAAACATTTCAGTTCGTTTATTGCTAATTGATTTTCACCAACTTCTCATAAAGCCTTTTCTACCTCCAGTTCTTATAGCTTGAAATGGAAGCAATCTTCCATTATTTTTTAATTGCCACACCATTCATTTCAGCCGCTTCAAATAATTCAAGCTCAATGGGCCAGTTGCTTAGTTGGTACAGCGTTCGCTTTGTAACCCCGAAGCTCCATGTGCGATACCAGTTTCCTTATCATCTTTTACATAGCACCCAATGGTCTATTTTTGGACGCTGAGAAGCTTTTCCCCATCGAGCAGTCTCCTGGTCTTTTCTCTCTTGATGTGATTACACCTCCTGATTCCTAGACCTGAATTGTAGAGAGCTAACGACTCTCTTTACTCTTTGAGAAAGTCTTACTGATGATGGATTTGAACCATTAAGCATGTCATTTGGTTTAACAATTCCAAGCTGAAAACTGCTGTAATCTTATCTTAATATTCTGCGTCGATAACGCGACTTGGTAGGTCTTAAAAATCAATATTTAGTGAGTCAAAACTTTGTCGTTTCTTTGGTTTAAAACCTTCGAATTCAGCAATCTCTATATCGCAGTCCAAGGTCGTCAGACCTTCGTCAATGACGTTGGTTCACGCTCGAATTCTTAACATCTGTAGTATCAAATGAGAGAGAGAGAGAGAGAGAGAGAGCAAGTGAAAGCATTTGTTTCGTCTAATGAAGTTGATTACCGCTCAATTTACTTCTGTAAATAGCTTCAGTCCCAACTAATGAAATCCAACGACTCAAGACCTACGAGTTCCCCTTTTCCGCGTTAGTACCTAGACCTCTGTGCAGTGAGTCGTCTTGGGTTAGGCGTCGTGAATTGTCGACCGTTGTTAGCTGTTCAACACATTCTACCCACCAGTGCCGGGGATAAAGGGTGAACCTTGGGACACGTGTCCTGGGCCCCCACATTTAGAGGCCCTCAACATCTGCCTTAGAAAAGATCTTTCCCCAAGGAAAGTAATTTGGGAGGGCCCTGCCGTCTCCCCGTCTGTAACATCATCTGGGGGTGGATTGCATGTATCTTATGTTCCACTGATATATAGCTACCTTGTTTTTGTGTAATATGGTGGGCCCCCACATACAGTATAAGGTGTCCTAGCCCCCCCCCCCCACAGGCTTATTCCCGCCCAGCTGCCCACAGGGGGCTGGGCTATTGTTTCCCAGTATCAGAAGTGTAGAATTCGAAATAAATTTGGGTATATCATGTTTCATATACTGCAGACTCATCAATTGTAAAAAGTTTTTAAGTTTTTAGTTTTTAGAAGTTCGCTGGCCATTGCGTTCGTGCTGAACAAGAACCATGCAGCAAGCTAGTTCTCTGGAGGCCAACCCACGGGAGAGCTCGTCAAGGTTGGCCTCGCAAATCATACATCGATGTACTTGTCGAAGACACGAACTTGGCTGTCGAGGATCTCCCGAACACCATGAGAGACCGGAAAATCTGGAGGGCTCGGTGTAGCTATGCAAATTCGGGCAAGATCGACGAAGGAACCTGACCATTATGATGATGAGAAGTGTAGATCTATTATTGTTCAAGAGGCCTAATATTGTGCTGCACCCGCAGAAGAATTTTCTTGTGACCTGTTTCGAAATTGATTTGCGCGATTTGGCCCCCTAATAGGAATATTCCTTAGAAACGCTATCATTGAAAAATTTTGCGCAGATACTGTTATGACCCATTTAGATTCATCCCAATGGATTTGTGCATAAATTTTTGCTGCCGGAGATTCCATGTGCTAGCTCAAATGGGCGGCCGCGAATGCTACTAACAGTCAAAGCTTTCTTGAAATTGCCTTATGTGACCTTACACATATGACACTTGTACAACTTTACACATATTGTATATAACCTTAAATAAAACTAAAGCGTGGATGGGAGAACAAAGGGAGTTTGCTCAAGGCCTCATATTCAAGGTACGTTGGCTTCTCCGACCAGCAGTAAATGGCATCCTGGCGTAAAGCTGGAGGTAAACTGCGGCAAGGAAGGAAAATGATCACCCTTCTCGCAACATTTTAGCTCTAGATGGTACCTCTATCGACCAAGGTGCCCCTACAAACCCTCTTTCGCGTACGATACTTGATTTTTACTTTTAACAAACTGACAATTGGATAGTATAGAAACATTATTCTAAACAATGTGAAGATGAATTTCCTCACCTTAAACAAAGTTGTATTGTAGCATTTTCTGATTCAAAAAGCTTTAACTTAATGGTCAAGTTAGGATGGCTGTTGCTGCACGTCTTTCCTTCCCAATTCCGCATCTTAGGACAGGAGCTCATGGGCCTATGACCTTGATAACCTACGCGTTGCCAAAAATGGCGGTAAAATTCTTCATTTGAAATTTACACCGCGAGCAATAGAAGTTTTTTCCACACTGTTACAAGTCTTAAGGGAATGAGAAATGATTTTCTAAAGACAATAGCGAAGTCCACTGCTGCAGGTCAATAGGAGTTACTGCTGCGAAGGCAAGAAGGGGGTCCAGTAAGACGAATCCACCTAGCAACTACAGCAACAATAATTTTTCATATTCCAAAATGGCAGTACTTAAGTGAACAAATGCGCTGTCGTATTTTCTGTCAAACCCCATCCATTCTTGAAAATTCTTTGGAAAATAACAACCTAACAGAATGACAAAATACCTAGAACAAGTTCTAAATCAAGACTAAGTTTTCAAATCAGAATATGCACGTGCAGAAAATTTTGAAGCAGAAATTTTATTCAAACATTTTCACTGTTGCAATGTACCCTTTTAAACAGATCTAAGGGGAGCGTTCAATTTTCCTCAGGATGAAGCCTGGAGTCATGGATGTACAGACAGGAATAATCCGAATGAAGCAAAGCTTCCCCTTAAAACAATTCACCTGAGTTTATTCTTGAGCAATTCAAATAAGTTTACTTGCCCTCTCATACATTAACTGCAATGGCAAGTTGAGTTTATCATCCAGAATCCAAATCATACATCATCATATTAGCATACAATGCTTGTTATGAGAAGAGACTCATTGCAATAATGATAACAGTTGCTCACTATGTAATGTACATGGGAACAATATGACTTATTTACAACATGCTATTTATACATCCTAAAACAATGTCTCAATACAAGCTTGAATATTGATTGTCATTTAGTATCAATTTTCAAAAGATTTAGATACATTTCCAGGAAAAAAATTCCAATGAAACAAAGTCATGCGTATCTACAAACTTCCTGTAAATCTTCCTTACACAAAAATGTCATAATGTCCTAAATATTGTCAATAAAAAACCCTTCAGCCTAACACACCCACTATTGACTTTAAAGGTTGTCACATGATCTTGTTAGGAAATAAGACAATTCATAGCTGAAGATATAAATTGAAACATTTCATAAAACTTTTACAGCTCTGATACTGCAGTTTGTACGTACATCTAGGTCATCATAAATCTCCTTAATTCAATCAAATGGAAACATAATAATGGCATCATATAAGTTATACAAACTCTTTTTGTCTTGTGACATTTTTTGATCAATATATTATTTAAAAATCTGTACCTGATATCATAAAATATATCCTGATTCATCTAACGGAAATTTTATCCTCCTCACATGGCATCATAAGTAAGTGGGGAACTGCTGCCAATTTTTGAATCGAGGATGAAAGCATCATACAATCATGTGTCATCTTCTTCATAAGTTAATTTGCAGTTGGAAATTGACACATAATGCAGATACAAATGCTTTTGACCAATCAAATGCAAAACTCTTCCTTCGGGCTGCATACTTTCTAATCTACTTGATGTCAAATCAGGTTTAAAGTGCATTCTTTAATCAAAGAAAAGCAGCCAAATCAACAGAAAAGAGGAAGGATGTCTCAGAACTGATCACAAGTGTGACTTGATTTTCTGACCAAGGTGGCTACCTGTCGGTTGAATGTACTCCAATTGATATCAGGAATTCCATGACTATTGGAAAATCTGGGACTACAGCCACAAACGCTTACATCTTGGATCATATTGAATGCATCCTTATTGCCAAATAAGAGCCCTTCTGTGAATATTTTCATTCAAAGCTGTGTTCCCCTTACTTCCATATGTTTGGGAGACCTTGATCCATCTATAAAGATATGATTACTTAAATCAATTACACTTCAAAAGAAACGACAACATACAATTTGAGATTTCTCTACCAAAAAGCAAAGCAAACAATTGTGAAAACAAGAAAATACTGTTTCTCCCATTCTTTCTCATCAGCGCTATTTCTGATGAAATCATTTCTGTGAGCTGATCAATGAAAAACAACAAAAACTAAAAAGTTTGATAAGCTATTACTGATTCATATCAAGCCACTACTACAAGTAATCAAAAGCATATATTGGTAATGCAAGTTGTTGAATAATTTGAAAAGTAATGTAAGCGTACTGTTAGGAAATTTAAAAAAGGTTCAAAATATTTCTCATATAAAAAATATTGTGTAGAAGATAAATTACTGAGTGGTCCCTTTATCCAGGTCAATATGGAAATATTTTAACTGTACATACCATTGCTAACTGCCTGCCAAAACTTCCAAAAGTACATGCACCAGCAAAATAAAGGCAAGGCAGCCATGACTGAGAATAAAGGAAATTTGCATGCCTAGGAAAAGGAAAATGAATCGAGTTACATCTTAATTTAGTGAGTTATGTTGGGAAAGTCCATGGTGGCGTATGCCAGCCCCAACAAAGGAAGAAAGAAGACAGCGAAAGGTCAAGAGGAGGGGGAGAAAAGATCAAGTTTATAAAATAAAAGGTTATATACTTTGAATATGGCTACAATTGAGCCCTACCACTGGGACTTGCATCAAGTGCACTTTTGCATTGGTTTAAGAACCCTGACAGGTGGGGAATATTGGCAGCAGGAAGGGCCTCCAGCTTTGAAATGAGACAGCTCTGTGTACCAGATTGTATGTACATGACTGTATGTATGTATGTATGTATGTTGATGCAGGTCGGCACTGGGAACCCCAATCATGTCGGACGTAAATCAGAATAAGAAGAAGACTAGTTTCATATTGATATAGCAGGTAAATCTTAATAATCTAGTATTGCAGAGTGTATATCTTTGTATATCAAATGCTATGCTACCCTACATTGTTATTCATCGGATTGATGAAACAATGTTTTTGATGGAATGCTCAGTCTATACGAAACAGTTCTAAAACTTGGTGATAATTTTAAATTACTTTTCGACGTAACAGACGTAAATTAGCTCCATTTACCTATACACAAGATGGGCAATGACGAATGTACATGCTGTTCCAACAACAGCAGCAACAACACCAATACCAAGACCATTTGGTGACCTGTCAAACATCCACCATAAGACAATAGCTAAACAAAGTAGGATACAGAACTGCTGGCTTTTGTCTGCTAGAAAATGAGATTTCTGTGCCTGGTTCAGGAAACATGAATCACTTGCTACTAAATAATGCTTGTCGAAAAACAGTCGCCTAATAGCAAAACTGGCACAGTGAATAATGCTACTATTCAGCAGTTAGCTTTAAGAAGTATCTAAAATGCATTGAAAAAAGACAAAATATAAACCACTTAGAGTCAATATTGAAATAAGTAGCCTAATGAAATGCTTAAATACTTCATGACACCGTAAAATTGTTCAATGTTTTTGTAAAACATTCGCCAGTGTTGGACTTCTGAATGAATTAACAGTTAAGTTATAGTTTGCATCAAAGTGTTAATCGCTAACGAGCTCCTGCAATTAAGAATATTATTTAGCCACTAGATTAATATATAATAGGCAAGAATAAGATAGAATTGTACGTTGAAAAGGATACAGTACTGAAATGGTTGATACCCATGAAAACAGCAATACATCGCACGACACTCGTCCAGTCTCTTCTAAAATAATGTGGTACGCCAAGTTTGCTATCAATGCAGGGGTATACAAGTCCAATTATACACGCAAAAACTCCAGTAACAACTGGTATCCACCAAGCGTAGTAAATCATATTTGTTAATCCAAAAGTTAAGCCAGTGTTGTTGCGAGAGCCAACATCTTGAATGAGTTTCAGTGTTGCAAGTGAACTGCCGGTCAAGAACAGTATAAAGGCACGAGAGTAAAATCCACAGCTGATGAGAGACATTGCTGATGACATTTGCGCTGCCAAGTGTGGCACAGAGCTCCTCATGCTTTGCTTTGTTATCATTGCTGATTTTGCACATAACTTTGGCCTAAACATCGTTCCACCACTTTTCGAATTTAGACCTTGACCAGCCTCGTACGATGTGCTGCCATATCATTGACCAATCATAATCGAGACCGGCACTGTTGACCAATCATCGGGCTTCATCCTTCTACAGGCTGATATCGTTCCACTATATTATTACTTTGGTATTACTACAAGCAGGTAATAACAAGACGGGAGATACACAACAGCGACCTTTTAACAGAATCACAGGTGAAGCTTGTAATAAAATGGCACCTCTTCGATGAATCACGAAAGACCGTAAAAATGGTATTGTCGGCTCCAGCAGCCATGTCTAGAATATGTTGAATAATTAGCACCTTAATGAATGCTATGTATATCTGCCCTCAAAAGCACTTTTCTCCACGATTCTGAATTTTAAACAATTATCCGTACTTTACTTTTGTTGAACTTTGATTGAATTCTTCGTGGAAAATATGAACCATTAATCGCAACATGTGTCTTTGAGTCTTTTCAATGACCTTCAAATTTGATAAACGCTATCGACAAATTGCAACTCTGAATACAAATGCCGTATTTGAGAGACGATTGCCAGAAAGATAGCAGTGAAGAGTTTCTTCCTGCTAAAACGGACATTTCAACTCTCATTTGTAATACATACCTTCGGGGTTTCTGGAATACAACTCACTATTTAGGAGTTCGATCAAGTTATCTAAACATTCGGCAATAAATCGAGAAGCATGAATGCCATCGACAGTGAAAGAAACTGAAGCTTCAACCGTGTTTACAATTGAACAAGTTGAAAGTTTTGAGGAGCACGGATCTAAGAATGACAAAAGTTTTTGCTAGGTAAAGCGACATCACTAAAAGACTAGGGAAATACATACATACATACGGATGCCACTAGCTTATTGGCCATTTAGGTTAGTTTCAGAACTTACAAGTAGCTACAACCAACGTTATCTATGTTAGTATCTATCATGTTGATAAATTATGGACAATAAAGAACAGATGAATCTACAGCGATACAGCATCATCAAGCATTTCTCAAAATGTTTAAGGAAAAGTCGTGAGAGAATAAACTTTAATTGCTTACGGTCTACAAAGGCTCTCTTACTAAGCAAGGATCCTGCCTGTATGTTAAACAGAGAATTAATATGGTCATGATCCGAAGGAGATGAGGGACGAAATCTCTAGAATATCGATTAATTTACATCCTTATGCAGATTCACAAAAAAGATAAGACCCAGTGCACATGAGACTAGATCCGTTTTAACACGTTTCTATGTGTTAAACAGAGAATTAATATGGTCATGATCCGAAGGAGATGAGGGACGAAATCTCTAGAATATCGATTAATTTACATCCTTATGCAGATTCACAAAAAAGATAAGACCCAGTGCACATGAGACTAGATCCGTTTTAACACGTTTCTAACGATCTGAAATTCGCTTTCTGCGCTGGTGGAACCATACCGTGCGCGGCGAACATGTGAACAAAGAGCAATTAAATTACCCTCTCTTCCACGGAAAATAGCCTCGTTGCCGATCAGCAACGGCTGACGCCTCAGCCAGTTGTTCACGTGGATTGGAGCCAGCATGGCCGTGTGCACTGAAGGCCTATTCTCGCCAGATTCAGAAGGTCTGAGACAGATCCACCCTTGCATTCTGCCTCAAGGGTGGCGACTGACTGATAGTTAAATAACATCAAAAATATTTCTTTAAAAATACGTTTAAAGCACATTTCAACAAAGCTACGTTTTCCGTTTTGTAGCTACGTTTTCCGTTGCATGAGAATGATGGCAGCTAATGACTCTCGAATAGATTTTTCGGCTCAAGTATAATGCAGTTGCAGTCTGCACTTATTCATACGTAGATCACCCGCAAATTTCTATGGGTAACCTTCTACAAATATCAAAACAAGCAAAACCTTCCTAAAGGGGCCACCTCCCACTTTCTCAAAAACCCCTTTGAGTATATGTGTTTACAATTTTTGAAGATCAAGCAAGTATTCCTGCCTCTGTGTCGCACTCATAAGGAATGCGTCGAGACGATGATCAAGAAGAGATATCAAAGTAAGTCTGTAAAAAAGGTTTCCACACTAGCTAGTCCATCCTGTACGTATAAAAATGTCCATATACTGGTATGATGTCGGGCAAATATGACCACTCGTATTGAGAATGGTTGAAGAAACGTTCCATTTATAGCCATGGGTTCCAAGCTGGATCCATGCGACAAAGGTTGTCAGGGTTACTGGCTGCTGATATCAATGTTCCCACCTTCGATTCTGCGTTTTCGAACTGGGCGATGTCTAAAAAAGACAGAAATAAGATTGATCTTAAGAAACAGATAAAATGGTTCGTTATCGTTTAATGATAGCATGCATAGAACATCGGATGATATTGCAACAAACTTGACTAGCATCCCGAGCCACTGATGTAATTCTTACTTCACGAGGCTGAGTGACTTCCAGGTCACAAAGACATTTCATAAAAAGAAAGGGGAAATTTTTGTAAACCATAGTCCTCATGTCCTTCCATTAGGTTTTAAACTGCCCCTTCTTCTAAAGGTTTCTCCCACAAAAAGTGGGGTTTCCGGTGTGGACATGAACGTATCCAGTCCACATCTTCATGACGGTTTGGCTTCAGTTTCCATGGTCGGATGGACTTCCTGACACGGTGAACCTCTTCTGGCCGCCTTTTATGCCATTTAGAGGGCACGCCTGCCCGATGCTAACCCAGGAGTCACAAGTTCGAAACTTCAAGTTTACTTAAAAAGAATATGTTGAGGTTCTTTACACAAATATTGATAAATTATGGCCATCGCAGCCAAAAGAGCTTACGGAGGAGGAGGGAGGGATCAGCCAGACGCCATAGAAGAACTATTGCTTTACCATTTATAGTAAGGTCTATGATTTAAATGCAAGGCGTGGAGCTTTCACTGACAATAGCAAATGAGCATTAAGGAAAGATAAAATAACAACATATGGACAATGCGACCCTGCCAAAACAGTGAAGCTAACCCATGCCATCCATCCAACGTTCAGTGCATATACTCGACTTAATTATTCTCCACTGAAGGACAATTCCCATCCTCGCTCAAAATACTTGGTTGGCCTATAGCAAACACCGAGCAAGACTTTACTAAACCTTGTGTGGTTTGAACTTCGGTGGCTTTTAGCAAGCAAGCCGATGTAAATATATGACATACGCATAGGAAAAAAATTGTCATTCCCAAATCGAAAAACAAAACATACTTTGAAGTCTGGTCATGATTGCATTGGTGGCATTAGATACCATGGTGATCAAAAGTTCACCGTCCATTTCACTGGATGGTACTGAGCTTTGAGCAAGGTTTGCCTCGTCATGCTGGGAGGATGGAAAGAACATGAAATTTAAAACGCTACGTAAGAAATAAGAAATAACCGCTTAAAAATATGGCAGGTTATCATGGAGTCACACAGGAATTTGAAATCAAATGTCATACAACGACACTTCAAAGGTGCGAGGGAAAAGTCTCACATGGAGAAAATAAGTGCGAAACAATAAATGGTGAATGTGGTATATAAAAACGACGTAAATAAGGACAGGAGTTGAAAATTTGAACTCTTGATTTGAAGGGGGTTGCTCTTTCCTTCTAAGAGATCTATTCATCGTAGTCTAGCTCATCCATGCGTCCAATAAACAACGGAAAAGTTACCTTCTTGTGCCAAGTAAGCATCTCGTCTTTTAACACCGTTCGAAAATAGCTGGAGATGCTGAACTGTGGCTGAACGAGACAGCGAGCTACTGCTATCATGCAGTGCGTGAAAATACCAGAAATTCCAACAGGTGAAATCAACTCGCATAAATTTGGTGTCAGTCTAAAAGGCACTGGTCTGTTTGCATCAAGTTCACCTAAATTTGTATAAAAAAACGTCCAGATAAGAAAACCAAATTAACCACCACCAATAATCACATTCACTGAAATGTTAAGAAATGAATCTGGCCTGTTTTCATTTAGCGCAATGGCTACCAATCTGTGTCAAGGAAATCATTGAAGATTATCCTTTATCATCCGTTAACATTTAAATATCTTGTGATAGGGGATGGGAATCTTCTCGATCAGCTTACCTATTGAGAGAACTCCTCCTTTAAGTAATTACCTGCATAGATTTGTTTACTTGCATCTTTGTACTTCTTTTCTATCTCACTGTATTAATTTTCTGTAACAGTTATCTCTGTAATGCATATATGCAGTTGTCATTATGAGTTGGGGACAATGCAGAAACCTCCACGTTGGTGTCCCTGGAGATCGACTGCCAAAAGTGATCTCGACTCATTTTTGTCGGCTCGTAACCGATTCTGCAACCACTTTCCCTCAAAGCACATTTGAAGGAAAGACTCGATGAACAAATTTTGTTGTGTGCAGTGGCATTATTATGATACTGAACTGCAACTGAACTTATTCGCTAACTGGCATTTACTGAGTACGAACCTACTTAAAACCACTTAAAACCACTTAAACCACTTAGAAAGGGGAGCCTTTTCTCATAGAATATAGAAGGTTTAGCACACTAAAGATCTTTGGACTAACGGGTTGATTAGAAGTCATGCTCTTAATCACTGATGTGCGCTAATCCTTTCGAGCTTCTCTTGACAAAAATTGAGACACACAAGGTTGTCCCAGCGGGGGAGTGACTTGGTTAAGCACCACCTTGCTTTAGGAGCCGTATGTTCAAATACTTTATAGATCACTTAACTAGAACTATTGACCGAGAAGGCAAAGAGAAAACTTGTCCTAAAATCCATTACCCACTTCCACTTTCAGCTATTTTTTGTAGTGAATTATATTGAGGAAAGGCCATGGTGACCTATATAACGCCCCAACAAAGAAGGAAGAAAGAAGAAAGCGAAAGGCTAAGGGGAGAGAGAGGTCAGATCAAGTTGATTGATCTTAGACTTGAAAGATGGCAAGTTGTAAGATTCAGGAAAGCAAGAAGAAGGCAAGACCTTCCATAAATTGCATGTTCTTGGGATGAATATCTCAAGAATATTCTCCAAATTGAGTAGTTTATGTAGATCTTATATATATGTAGATATTATGTATACATACATATGCATTCATCAACGCATTAATGGGGAAAATATATACGACTATTGTCGAAACCTCACCTTTCGAATCATCAATGTCGAATTTGAAAAAGTTGAAGGTCACATGGCCTGAATCGCGTGCAACGTTGATCATTTCTGGATTAAGGCGGGTCAAATGGAATGTGAATTCAACCAATCCAGCCAAAGCTATTTGCTGCGTAAACTGCAAAAGGAAAAGATGGCCAACCCATCAAAACACGAAAGCATGACTAATACGAAAGTGGCAAGCAAATCTAAAAGGGACGGGTGTGTCAATTTTCCTGGAAAACGGTTTCTCTTCAAGGAAAAGTTGTCGGCGAAATCATATCTGTGTAAACAATTTTTTTTTGACTTGAAAAAGAAATGAATTGCATATCTTAAGAGTATCACAACATACGCGGCGACTCTTATACAGTATATTAAGTAGTCGATATAGAATAACTGCTCTAAGCGATGACGGAATCATCGGCGTAGTATTTCTCCACCAAAACAACTTGATCAGATTGAAAAATAAGTATCGAAGCAGTAGTAGACTATAAACCTGCATGGTTCTCATTCTATTTCGCTTTTTGTCTTCAGATTTTCGGTGAACAAGAGACACTAAAACTTACCAATTTTCTGAACATCCAGAAATCCGTCGCCGTTGGATAGGTGTAGGTTGCCCATTCTTTCACCATGTTATCAGAAATGAGATTAAGTTGAATCTAAAGGAACAGAAATGCCTACTGATCGAAATGATCCAATACACGACCATAATACCATCACTTACACAAAACCCCCTCTACACCAGCTTCAATTTCATAAAAGTATGTTGAATTCACGAAAGCAAAAGAGGAGCAAGTTGCGAAAAATGCTGATGTCAGCCATAGAATCAGTTTGACAAAGTTACAATATGGCGATCAAAACGCTGCCCATGTAAAACGCCATCGGGTAAAAGTATCGTGCAAGGATATTACAGGACGTATTTTGTAGGCACTGTGAGGGGGCTGACGAACACAAGTCACAAGAATCAATGGATGCAGCTTGACACTGAACAAGTGGAAACTGCGAGCGCGAAAACAGGATCTTACTCCATTGCGTAACGATCAATAATGAACTTTTGACACAGCTTTCATAGTGTGCACTCAACTGTATACGTCTAGACCTGACAACTTTACATTGCTTTAAAAAGCAGAGCTTTTAGGGTAGCAGTGAATGCATCACAGCTGATTTAATCACCTTGTGTAAAGAATGTAGCATCACTATAATTGTCACTATCAAGTGCGAAAGATCTTAGGCCTTTCATTACAACCAAAACAATGGCATATGAGTTACTATGAACAAACCTCTTTCAAGATATCACGAAGAACTTGATGGTTTGTTGAGAAACCAGAAGTTTGAAGGGCTCCGAGTCTGTCATAATAATGAGCAATGGCAGCTTCTGAGTCGATTCTCTTCTTCTCACAACGCTGCAATACGATGGGTGGGAAACAGATAAGATCACATCTATATTACACAAAGACCGATCATGCTGAAGTCTCCCTGGCAACTAGAAGGGCTTCAAGTTAAACTTTCGAAAAAAGGACCTCATGCTTTGCTTAGGTATATGAGCTGCAGTATAAAAAAATTGCAGTATAAAAAAATTGAAGAGTGATGTTCAACATTTTCCGATCAGTGGAACAATAGTCTCAATCTATATTTGGATTCCACCTTAAGACTTTAAGCTCTACAAAAATACGAAATGCCGAAGAAAAATAGTCACGCTCCAACACAGGGTTGCCCTTGTACAGCCAGAATTACTAAAGAGGCCCTTAATCATTGTCATGTGATCGGTGTCGCTTGGTGCGAGCTACGAGCATTTGGCAAGGCGGCAATACGTCGCTCAATAATTAGCATTTTTTATTGAATTATGCTGGGGAAAGGCAATGGTGGCCTACATAAACGCACCAAAGTGGAAGAAAGGGAAAGGATAAGAGGATAAGAGGAGAGAGAGAGATAAGATAATTCAAGTAAAAAGAAGGCCTCCAGACCTAGGTTCCTTGTAGCAGGTAGAAATGAGAAAGAAAAATAAAATTTTGCCATCATTCACTTAAACTTATCAATGATGCACTTGGTGTGAAATGAATAAGTGTATTGCAAACATCATTATCTCATACCTCTTTGTAGATTTCGACTAGAGATACGACTGATGGATTGTCCTGTTAAAGAATGAGATGTTCATGAACCATCTTGAGAAACAGCGTCATAATGCTAAATGCTTAACCAAATGGCGGCAAAATCAATGACCGGAATTAGCTATACAATGTTCAATAGTGTAACTCTATGAAATATGTTAATACGCTTGGAGGTCTAGCACTGTACTCAACATAGATGGACTCTGTCAAAGAAATTTATAATGCTTACTACCTCAATAAGTCGCATCTGTGGTGAAACAGCAACCACCCTTGGGACGTTGAATTGTAACTGTCGTCTAGAGGTTTCCTAAAACACACAAAATTATTCATCAATATCAAATGTTTTGATTATATCTAATTGAATAATATAACGGTTAAAGCGCTTTAAGAGGCCATGGAAACTTCAGAGCGAATAAATCTGGGAATCGCAATATGCTGATGGATTCCGTGTCAACTGCATTAATTTATCTCTTATCAGTAAGATGCCCTATCCAAACCCAACGACACCAATAGCTTACTACCAAACCAGTTAGTAGGTGCTATGAATTGCACGATTAGCAGCCTTGCTAAAAATACTGTCCTTCGAAAGTGGCAACTTCGAAAAGCACTAGTTCGATAAAAACTGTGTTGCATATTCGATGAAGTCAAGCGTTGTAGAAACCAGAGACAGGGCTTTGAGTTTTTTCTAGGGAATTGGCACTTATGATGTGGTTTCCCGTTGCCTTCCTCACCAATGGGGCTTTTATTGTGACACATGGAGGAATCGAACTCACGACCCATGCGTTATGGGTCCGCATGCTGAACCACTACACCACGCAATTGAAATTCAATAATTCATGCGACGATGAAATTCATGCGACGCGAAGAGAATGGACGTTGAAACTACCTTGCGCTTTTCCAGGAATAAATTGACCATCCGGAGAAGTTGGAGAACTCTCTCCTCTCTGCGATACTCAGTTAACCATGCATCATTCACGACGAGATATGGATAAAGCTGAAGTATAACAGGCCAACGTGTTAGTATAAAATAAAATATTGACCAAACAGATAAAGCAGCTAATGGAAATCGAATCAGTTATAAATGCCTAATAAATTTCTTCTTCTCCTTCAGCCATTGTCCCACGTTGCTGTAGGGTCGGCCAAGGCGTAATCAACAACGAACGATAATTTCTAGATTTACATCATTGTTAAAAGTACGGATCGTGAGCTTTCTAAATAAAAGTTTTTCTCAATTTTTATGATAATAACTAGGTCGCTCCAATAATAGATCCATTGCAGCATTTGTGAAGCTCCGCCAGAATGCAGAAAGCTGGTCTGAGACTGCTCAAAAATGGATAAAAGCACGACATATTACCTTGCCATTGTGACCACGAATGGTAAGCCGACGAGCTGAGAAATTATGTCTATGCACCAATTCGACCCTCGGCATAAACTTGGCAATGCGAACATAGAATGCATTGTGCTGTTAACAAATTTGAATAGAAGATAATAAGATATACTCTTCGCAGCAAGATAGAACAAGTGCGGCTACGATACTTTGGACACGTAGGTAGAAGAGACGGACAGTGCCTGGAGAAGAACATATGTAGAGGCAAACGAGGAAATGGCAGACCGAAGACTCGATGAATGGATGGCATCACAAGCCTGACCAAAAGTACTAAGGATGGGGCCATCCGCACTACAGAATCGAGAAAAACTGGAAAAGATGTCATTAAAATAATGATAAGCAATCAGCTAACAGTTGAACGAAGAATGCTATGATAAGAGAGGCACCTAGATTCACAAAATATTCCGGAGATGATATAGAACGAATAATATATCATTTGATTAAGGCAATATATAAAGGGGTCTACAGTACTGCTACCAGTAAGACTTAAAGAAAACATAACGTATCGCAATAAAATCGTATTAAATCCATAGCAATGGAATAGCACTCACTATGGTCGTTTTTGGCATGAGAAATTCCCCTGGCAATTCAACTTCAGCAGTCGCCTGGGAAAAGTTGCTGAGGAACCGACACCTTTCTTCGAGCAAAAACGAGCTACGAAAAATTCAGTAAAAAATGAATATAATCGAAAAAGTGTCTTTGGATGAAGTCTCAAGTTGTAGCCAGAATGTTTAGCATTATTGGACAGGACGAAATATATCAGCGGTTTGAAATAGTAATGATCCAACTACTCCGTAGCGGTAAATACCCGGTGGGATAGACGCTGGTTAGGACAACGATGCTTCGTGTAATCTGACTATATTAGTGGAAAAGAAAATAATCGTTGACTGATGTTAACACCCTAATCGACACCCAAAACTGTCTTGTTATGATGAGTGCCTCTATAGCATGCGATACGACCAGCATAAGACCACAAGACTTTGCTGACAACAAGGATATACTGTTTGTGTGGGGACTGCCCATTCTGAATTTTTATCGAGGAGCAAGAGCTTCATTCTTAACAACTACTAATAGTAAAAGCTCAAGATCTTTAAATAGAAGTCTGTAAGAGACAATGCAGTACAGTTCTATCATAGTACAGTGTAGCATTTTTGGTTGCAAAACGCAAAGTACCAATGAGAATCCAATGAAGTTGGAAATAGCATAGCGCAGAAGCACTTTCTGAAAACTTCATAGAAAAAGAAGGAAAATTTCAAGGTTTCTACCTTGGCAAAAGTTTTGTTTTCGCTTCGAGAATTCGTATCCATTTTCGAAGCTTACTGATGAGCTTTTGCAGAGTAATGGCTTCTGGCTTTCTGCAGAAAAAAGAACCACAAAACGCAATAAAAACAAACGAAGTTTTGGCACGCTTCACAAAATATGCGGGAGTCTTCATAAAATATTTTTTCTCGAGATCTGTTAGCACATATGAAGCAAACAGAATTATAATAATACTAATCTTTCATGTTTTTACAGGTAAATTTGTTCAGTAAGTAAATTACTGTTATCAACCATTGACCAGTTTAGTACAAAGTAAACATAGCATTAAAGATAAGATTCGAGGGCGATGGTAATTGTATTGAGGCAGTAGCAAAGCCTGTTCAACAATCATATGCATCAGATTAATCATGATTTGTAGAAAAACCAATGGTAACAATAATGATAATGATAAGCGTGCGTTTTAACAGAATAACCTACCAGTACAAGATATAAGTACTGTTATCATTAGGGTCTTGACATTCAAACAATTGCAATCTGAAAACTCATAAAAGCAATACGGACACAAATAAAAGATAAAATGTAAAAAATTACACGTTAGAATGCTTTCTGAAAATATGGGAACAAAGAAACAAGAAACGAACCCAAAATCAAAATCTTCGACGAATTGTTCCTTCAACTTGACAAAAACAGGGTCTTGCGCTGTGGCCTGTGCTCGACGTGCGAGTGACTCAGAAGCAGAGAGTGAGAAGGCGCAGTATACACTCGAACCCGATTCAAACCCAATACCAAATGTGCTCACGAGCTTCTTCACAAATGTCAGCATGCGTGGAGTTATCTGTGCACCATTCACTAAAAAGAGAAGAAAACAAACCATTTAAAAACACGATTTACCGTGTGATGAGCGGCAACTTCTATGCTCTCTCGAGTAGACGCTTTAAATATGGATTCGCATGTTGTATCACAGTAAACAACAAGGTTATTTTGATGAAAGCTACACTGGTGACAAGCTAGGTCGAACTGTTCAGAGGATTCGAGCGATAGAGACACGTTCACGCCATGCTAAAATCCTGCCCTCTGCATGAATACTTCATGGTGCAATACTGAAGCAAGGATTTGGCAAATCAGATAATATCAGAGATGGTAAATCCAGAATCAACTAATATGATCTATTTACTTAGATGAAACGGACAGAAAGTCGATCTAACTCTTACAGAGTCGACGTTGTAAGGATCATGAAAAAATTCAACAAGGGTGTGGGAGTTTCAACACGCACCATCTCCTCTGTGGTCAAAGGCAACTTGGTAACATTTTGTTAACCCTTGACGCAGTTGCCGCAAAACCTCTTCGTGCCAGCATTCTCTGAACCACACCATCTGCAGGGTAAAAAAGATGCGAACCCATGTTATTGGATCAAGGTTCAAAGAAAAATCAGTCTACAAGAACTTGCACGGGTGCACTCTCTTAGATCCAACCATTCAGTTGAGCCATAACAGCAAACAAGCATGACTTGTATACAATTAAAAAACACATCTCGAAACTCTGAGGCAGTTCAAAACGACGATGCAAAGAAGGTTATGCGTACTTGATCAACAATTCCTTCCAATGCCGATAACAATGTTGGGTGCAAGTCTCGCATCATGTGCATGATTTTGCTGCAACGCATCATAGGAGCTGGTGCTCGTATCATGCCCGTCTCTGTACTACTCTGACTCGCACCAGGGGTGCCTAAAACAAATCGGTATAGTCAATAATAGCTGATTGGGCATCAATTAACGAAGAGATTACATAATCAAAATTGAGACGAATTTGAAAGAAGGTTCCATTGACCATTCATGATTTCTGTAATCATAAGCTATAGCAGAAACATAAAAAATGTCTCTTTGATGACAGAAAATGCAGTAAAAGGGCAATTCCAGTACACTTGTTCTGGATTATTCTTCTTGTTTGCCAGACCAGCTTACAAGAAAAATAATTTTAAAGAAGATTAACGTAAACACAAGAAGAACCCTGGCAGACGGGCATGTTTCTCATCACGTTAATCACAACGGTACCAATTTGATAATAAGAAGTGAAGAAAGTATTCAGATTGACCACTCGAACTTTCGTCGTTGCTACGTAGAAAAACTCAGGGTAATTTACCACTTGAAGTCGATGTGTTCTGTGTAAGCGTCGACGGTTGAGAAGTTGTGGTTGCAGTAAGACTAGCTACCAGTGTTGTTGGAGTTGTTGCTGATGAGATGTCAGACGAAGGTATGCCAGTTGCCGTGGTAGTCGTTGAAGTAGCAACTGACGGGGATCCTGTTGTTTCTGCCGCTTCAATTGTAATTGCATTTGAGCTTGAAGACGGCTACAGTAGATGAAGTGAAAATCAACCGATTAGTTTTCAGAGAGAAGCATGGCAAAAATACAAGATATTAAGTCGCCAGAGTATGCAAGAAATGCACAAAGCGAAGCCTACCTCAATCGTGCTACTCAATAACATCAAAAGATGACGCATAGAGATGGATAATGAAAAGCAGCAGCAGCTCCGTTGGGGCACCCGTGTAGGCAATTCTCAGGTAAGCTTACACATTTTTTAGACTACGAGCAACTCCTAACCATTTTAACAACGACTCAGAGTCAATGACAATCGAAGGCTCTCAATGAAATCTCTTTGACTAATGGAAAAAACACTCTGAAAGCATTGCGAATGATAAAACAATTTAATTGCGCTCGACCAGTCGACAAAGATGTGCGAAATGGAAAGAGATTTGATTTCTGATTTTTCACGACTTAGAACTTTTCTGTATAACCTCTTTACATCGTTCAAGTGTCGCCTCGTAGATGCAGCACTCCCTGGCAGAAATGAAGAAATACTCACTGGCTTGGTGTGTGATGATGACGTCACTGTTGGGCCTAGAAACGAATTGAGAGGCAGGAATAAGTCATCATCATCATCCTCACCATCATCATCCTCACCATCATCAAGTAGGAAATTTAGCAACCCTTTTGGGTCGATACAAATGGTGATCTCGATATAAACGGTAAAGACAGTTGAATGCAAGGTTGAAAACCAGTGCATGAGGGATAAACACAAGGGTCATGATCAAATGCTTAAATCAGATATACTCTAGCTAAAACCTGATTGCAAAGCATTAGCGGAGGAGATTTCACCTTACCTGAACTAGAGGTTGTGGATGATGTATCGCTGGTTGTTGAAGCGCTTTTGTGACCATCAGCTTTTTTCTCGCCATCTGCGCTGTCGCCGCCTTGTTTAGTCTCGCCATTCAACGTCTGGCGCCGTTCCATTCTGTGCTTTTCTCTCTGCTCGATCTTCAGCGTCAAGTACAGTGTCCTTATTGGAAAGTAAACAGCTTGAGGAAATACACGTGCAACCGACAGTATGAGATTCAACACGCGATTCCCTTCTTTCCTTACAACACAAGTGAGAAGTTGGGGAATCCATGGCAACCAGTGAGTTGACGGCACTCCTACGCAGTACTTCTCGAGCGCTTCTGCTAAGGAGCCTTTGTCATCGTCATATGAGAGGAGCCAGAGTGTTCTAGCAAGGTATTTTCTGCACTTCGTCTCGTTTTGGATTCGACAGGCATGCATGTAACATACAATGGCAAACATGCCAAGGTTGATGTTTCGCTCGTTTACAAACAGGTTATCCAAATAATCGCCCCAAAGTGCCCACGCCTTAACCAATGTGTCGTGTCTTTGGACTGCTTCGGAAAATGCCTTGTTCGCTTCTTCTGATCTGCTCACCTGAGCTAAAAACATTCCTTTGAGTGCAAAGAACTCAGCAGTCATTTCCTTCGAGAAATATCTCAAATTGGTTGACTCTATGACTTCTAAACCTTCTTGCAACTCCTGCTTGCCCATGACCCCTGCCATCTGCAAGTAGCACTTGACCTGCTCTCGAATCTTATGAAAGCAATCCACAATCGGCACACTTGGTATTGTGTGGATCCTACTCAAAGAATCGAGGCAAACCCCAGTGAGATCGTGTTTACGTGCCACGTGACCATAGTGAATGATAGACCACGCCGAGGCATGGACACCTAACATGGCGTGATTGTTAGACTGGTTTTCAGCTAACGAGGTCGAGAGATTTTCATATGCAGCAACGATCGCTTGATAGTGGTGATGTCTCCACATGAAAACATCACTCCAATGGACCAAATCATCCGATTGAAGGGGTAGTCGGTTTTTCCAGGTTTTCACAATCGCCTTCATATCATGAAGATTGTTGATCCGCCCGATGTTTTGGGGCTGGAGACCGACGTGTATCTGTGAGGCCTCTTGCAGCTCCATTATCTGCTGGGCAGTGCGTAGAAGCGGCGAATGAATGTCAGTGACAATAGCTGGCAGTCTACGCCATTGCCTTATCGCCTGAGCACTGGCTGTTTCTACCAGCTTTTCAATCAAAGATGCTTGATGCTGATGTTGCTCTTCTGGGTGGCAGATTGCTATGAACCCACGATAGAGGGTCAGTCTGTATGCCATAGCATCTGGGCTACTCATTTCCACCTAGAAAGTAAGAGTTCTGGAATATTATCCCTTCGACTTATGCACGTTACTCATGCCAATCTCATCTTATGACAGAACATTCTAGATTTGTTGCTAAGACACATAAAATAACTGCCGTGTTCGTCTGTATCAAATATCACCATCGTCGGCTGTTATGAATAAAAGTTTCGCTATGGTGCAAAAATAGAAGTTACTGCATTATTGCATTCTATAAGGGGTGCTTTGCTTGAAAACCAATGGCTCCACGACAACAAAGCAAAATAGAAACAGATTGACAGGAGAACATTTGCTCTACTGCAATTGTGGCGTTTTCGGGGTACTTTTAGTAGCACAGCTATTAGTCGTATAGCTAAGGAAATGGGAAACTGAGGCAGTCGTTTGTTCTCTTCTCAACACAACTTGCGGCGACCTTAACCAACTCAAACTGAACTAATTTTGCAAAAATCATAAATTATAACCTACAACAAAAATGACACTGCAAAACGACACCTGACATTTCAACAACGACAACAATACCTTAACATAACAATCATAGCCAACGATTGGTAAACCCCAACCCGCCACATAACCTCATTTCTCATCTCATCCTGTACCTACAAGAGACCACGGTCAATCGCATCAGACAATAATCTGAGCACTGTACCTGTGTGAGGGCCTCTTTCATTGCTGGCCAATCTGGGATTCTCCACGAACTTTCCAACACAATGTAAGGATTCTGCTGGCCTTTGCTTTTGCCAAACTCCATGAGTATGTCCCACTGCCCCAGTTCTTTTGCTGATCTTATCCAGTGCTCCTCCCACAGTGCGTATTCGGACAGCATCTTAGGGCTGCTTTTGCCGTTATTGAACTGCTCCCTGGCCTTTGCCATGGCCGTCTCGTACGACTTTTGCGCTTGTTCGAACAGCCCCTGCTGCTCATATGCAATAGCTGTGCACGTTTCGGGAAATCGAGCTTTGCGATTCCACATTCCAGCCCACATGTCGTCTTCAGAAAGCATTGAATACATGTCTGCCAGCGAATCGAAGGTTTCTTGAATGGGTAACTCTGTTACTTCATCGTCATATTGACCTGTAACACGAAAGAAATTCCAAATAGCTTTTAGCTCAAGAATCATGGTAAAGACTTAACCTTGTTCAAAAAATGAAAAACGGAACAAAAAACATACCAAAGTCAAGCCAAGGTTGTTGCATTGGGAGCTGTGGGTTTACAGACAGCATATCTTCACAAGCAACAGCAGCTTCTTCAAGTAACAACGCTGATCGATGCCAAAGATTATGGGTCTTGCCGAGATACTTCAACACGGCTGGTCTGATGGGAATAGCTGGCGAGCAATTAGCCATACCTTCAACGAAAGTGTTTATGGACGACCTGTAGCAATCCCCTTGGTGTAAATGACTACCACTGCACAAAAACGGGCCCATTTCTCCTGCCAGCACGGTTTGGTATTTGTCGTCAAGTAAATCCCAAAGCCGTGGAAAAATATCAACCCATATCTTGTGCGCTAACATTGTGCTACGGTGGCATAACTGTGAAATAGCTGAAAGGCATGGCCTTGCAGTATACTTTGAGATGTCTTTGATGAAACTTCCGTGGCAAGATGCTAACTCGTTGATGCTGCCATCATTCATCAGTGGTTCGGCTAAGTCGTCTTGCTTTGACTCAAACCTTGCCAAAATCTCTGTGGCTGTATTCGCCTTAAAGTATTGACTAGGAATCTCAGTCTTCTCCACCTGCTTGAGTTCGTTTGGTTGCCCAGTTTGCAAACTGTCATCGGTGTCCATTGACTCTTGTTTGATTTTTACTTGGCCAAGCTCGCCGCTCAGTATACTGCTATTGCTCGCGTTCTTATGCGGCTCTTCAGACTTCTGCTTTGCTCTCTCGAAAATTACCTGGCCATCTTTGGCGTCAGATAGGCGTACGCAGTTCATCAGTGATGAAAGTTTACTATGAATGCTGCTACACTTCACTTCACTTTCACTGTCAACAACAGCCAGTATAACCTACAACATTTTACGCATCTATTATTCACCTTTGTGAGAGCAAGCGGGTGAAATATTAGCAGGCAGTCGAAGTCCCTTCAAATCGAATAGAAACTATGGTGCTATCCATCATACACTGCTTAATTTCTACATTCATAAAGAACATGATTAAAAGGTGTTACTAATGGAAATACGTGCCAATAAATTCAGTTTGATATGACATAATAATTCACATTTAACCTATAATAGATTAAGAAGGAATTGACAGCGATATTCGATCAAAAGATATTGCAAAGTGGTCTATATGCACATTGATTGAAACCTACATGAATAAGCTTTAGATAAGCAAGCAAAAATCCTCTTTCCCTGGTAAATGACTTCAAATAATAGTAGCGCTTGAAGTGGTTACCTCTAAACATTGCTTTATCCAAAAATGATTTCCCATGTGGTCCCAGTTCTGGAAAGGAGAGAAAATTTTGCATCTGATAATGACGGAAAAAGTGAAATTGACAAAAACTCCAAGCATGTGATAAATTTTGCTTTCTATAATTACGGAACACATTTCTGCTAAATAGAATAAAAAAGATGATGATGGCAACCACATTTTCAGACACTGTTGATCTAAATGAATATGTTCAAGTTTGGTGAGTTTGATAAAACTTCACTGGTCTGTGAAAGTTTAAAAAAAAGCTGACTCGTCAGCGGAAGGGACGTTTAGCAACACCACTGAACTTAATAGTCAACTTCAAAACTACCATTAGAGTATTATATGGGCAACAAATGATTTTTTGAAATTTTGGATTGAATCTGTAAAAAATCGCAGGCTTCATAGCTGGACAAGATATTTTTTAATGGCATTTCAGGTTCATGGTCAATCTCATGCACTTTTCTAAATCGACTGCCTGAACAGAATACATTCAAGAATCCTTCAAAATACAGGACAGAGTATGTGAAAATACACACCTGAGTTGCAATCAAGAACATGAGACGGTCGTATAATCTTCTCTTGATTCCTTTATCGAAAATCTGTCAAAAGATTTCAAATAAATGTTTAATGGTATAATAGTTACTGGATGAAATGGATACAGCCTACATGAGTCTTGCATTCGTAGAAGTAGATCAGGAATCAGTCAAAGAATATGCCTCACAGCGCTACTCTTGATAATTGACCAAATGCAAATCAAGATTATTTTAGTGCTCAACACGCAATCTTAATAAATAACCTTTACCATGATGGAGTCAGGGCGACTGACTTTTAGCTAGCTAATGAGTTAAACAGTGTCCAAAATGCATAAAAAATTTAAAAGGTAGACATAACGTGGACGATACAAACAAGGAGCTGAATGCACAAACCTCCATGAACTTCATTCTAATGTGAGGTTGAACACTCCTTAAACCTGCAAGGAAGGCTGGTTCCAGTCGTGCTGTCAGCTCACTTCCAGCTAGCGACGGTTCCCTTTGGGAAAGACAACAAGAAACTTGGTAGAATCAAGGATTAAACGAATCCAAGTTCTGATGCAGAGCAGAAATATATTTTTATACGAATGCGAACTGTCTTGTCTGAAAGAAAATGGATTGTTGGGAACAATGCGCAAACAAAGCTGAAGTACATAAAATTGTTCATCTTGACATGGTACAATTATAACGCTTCATGATCTGTATTAGTCAAAGCTTACATAGTTATATCAAGTGCGCGTTCATTAATGAAGATATTTTGAGTAACAAAATAACAGTTGCTCATCTCTGTTTACTCCGAGTTACTGCATAAAACACTTCAGTCCAATTCATCAATTGGAACCAAAATGGTCTACAAGAAAGTGAAGAACCTGTTTTGAAACAATCTGAAGAATTCTCTACTTCCTACCTGTATATGTAATTGACTATTTCCAAGAACTGCGCATGAAGCTCCAGATCATCAGAAAACCGCTTCTCAAAATTAAGCATCATTCGATACAGAATCACTGACTTTTCTCTGATTGAAGGGTAATGCGGGAGATTATTCTGGGTCTAAAAAGGAAAGGAAATCGTTCAAGAAGAGAAGACGCATTGACAACATCAAAGTTGGCAGAAAATATTCTCTCTATCAACAAAATCAATTTATGACGAGAAGGAGTACGACCGGGTCGACATTTGTAGAAGGCATTCCATCCAGATAAACCAATTCCCTAAAAGTGATACCAGAACAGTTGGATACAAGAATCGCTTGCCTAGTGTTCTCAAACAATTTTGAGACTTAAGGAAGATCGGGAAGCTCTGCCTTCATCCTCTGATGATATCTGACGATAATGATGGCTTAAAAAGTGACAGAATTTTGTTGGAGACATGCTAGAGTCATCTCAAATTGCAATACAGGGTGCTGCTAGCTGCAAACAGCATCAAGATGACGACGAAAGCACATATTACGCTTCATGTTGAATGAGTGCAACTGAATTGCATCCCTAGTCATCGTAAACCTCACGTTTCCGTCACAGTGAGTTATCTAACAAAGATATGCAGCTGACTTACGTTCTTCATTCTCATCCACTCATCAACAATCTTCGTTATGGCTTTCAGTAACTTTGCATCCTGAGATAAAAGAAACATGATCGATCAGTAGAGTTCAAATAAGATCAACAATGCGATATGAATTTCAGACGGTTCTTGAAATGAATACCATGCAAAGCTCTAGTGACCACGAACCAAGGGTCATAATTCTAACACACTTACTTGGGTATGGGTTGAAGTGAGCAAAGAATGGCTCATCATATCAATAGTATCTGTCAAAAACTTACTGGTGATTTTTCAATCAAGGCTGTGAAAAGATTGAGGAAAACTCTCCTCAAATCTCCGTGCATAGCACCCATCCTATTTTTGACCAGCTCAAGAGACAGAATCAGCATCTCTGTTAAGCCTGAAGACACAAAAATTGAAGATCAAGTCATCATGGGAGCAGAAACATTTAAATGTGTTGCATCGCTGGCTAGAATCTTAAGAAGAAATGTGAGACGTGTACAGGAGATGGTATAAAGTAGTAATGATCTCGGCAGAATCAAAAACCGATTACAAATAGCCACCGTGGAGTAAGGAAATCAATTTGAAAATAAATATCCCTGTCTATAAGATTTGTTGTGCTTGCAAAACGCAAGTTTTGAAGCTTAATACACTTACCACCACTTTCTCCTTGCTGACCAGCGATATGATCTTTATGCATCCGGTTCAACGCTTTCATGAACTGAACCATAAACCTAGAAATACAAAAGAGTAGCATAAAAACTTGCAATAAATCCCAGCACACGATTCTGCCAACTTAAATTGCGCAAAATCTTCAAAGAATTCAGCTACTCGAAGCCAGTAACAATGAGCCCTATACTTCATAAGAACTTTGTACAACACCTTATTAGAGAGGTACGATTCTGAGCCACAGTTCCTTTTCTCGGCACACTTCAGCCTTATTACGTTAGGTGACTATAACTTGATCGGTGGACAGGTGGACGGCATCCGGATATGTGACTTTCAGCACATAAGTCACGTGCTTTACACATGTATGCCATCAACATCTGTCCTGCTCACGGTACCGCTAACAAATTAGCAAAGAAAGACCAAAGAATGCAAACTGATTTTGATGCTTGTTAAGAAAGACCTCTGAAGAATAATGCGTAAAGACGGGCATTTCAGAACAGAGTTGCTACATGTTGCACTAAACAGCTTTTCCATACAACTAGGAAAACGGTCATCCAAGTTTCACCAAAGAATTTAAGCCACTCTAAGCAAAAGCAGGAGTGGTTATGAATAGCAAGGCAGCTTCAAACACATGAAAACAAATCTTCTTACTTGTCGATATACGTTGGACTGCTGTTGCAAGCAGCTTTGAGTAGCATTAAAGGACCATAGACAATATTGCTTGAAGAAGATGTAGATCTGGAAATCGAAAGGAATTAAACTCAAACTCACGAGCATAGACGTCGATAAAGCTTCACTGTCGAAAAGCGAAATCGGTGAATGATAGAAGAAAAAACTTGGTTTACGTAGACTAACTTGAAACAGGTGATTCTCTAACATAAACACATTTCACTGTCTAGGAAAGAACTTTCTTAACAGGCTTCTTACACTTTCACACGAGCATCCATTGGTGAGAACAATATTCAAAAGAAAATGCAACCATGGATTACCTTTCGTAACTTAAAAGCCCTTCGTAGATATTGCTGCCGATATTGTTATATACATAATCGAGGTCATCTGTCTTTTGCTGCCCAGAACCTGGGAATTACAATAGAAAGATTCACTTCACCTGGTGAAAGAAATGGCATAGCACTGCAAAGCGAATGTGCAGTACTACCTACATGTGACGGAATGGGCACTTGATTTTAACAGCTCTGCTTACTTAAGTGCGTCAAGTGAAAAAGTGCAATAGCAGTAAAAACAGAAATGGTAGTTTTATTACTGCCATCAACTCTGGAAATCAAAAGGTCTCAAAGGATGAGAGACGGCATCTTATTCCAAAAATGCAGGGCAAGAAGTTTGCCAGGAGACCAGTCGTATCGTGAAATGCGGGTAAATGTGGCAAGATAAGTTATGAATTACGAGGAGACATCGATGAAATCGAAAATTAATATATGGGACAAAGACGGATCCTGAGGTACAGCAGCATGGAAAAATGGCAGAAAGATACCTTGATCTATGGGAAACACTGATAGGAGTTGTATCAGTAAGCCATTGACTGCCTTCAAAACCTACAAAAAAACATCACATACATATAAGCTAATTGACCATCTCAATAGTAGCATCAGTCGAAACGACATCGATTTGCTTCAATTTGCTGTTTACATCTTATAGAACGTTTTCCAGCCTAAAGTAAGGTTCTGCACTAATTGTATTTACATTGGTACCACAAACAGCAATGCAAAATCCATTGAAAGATAGGAACGAACGTTAGTAGCCGGATGTATAATTGGCGTGGTTGAAAGTATTACCTTCATATTTTGACAAGCCATGCAGCTAACGATGCCTCTTTGAAGTGGTCTGTATATGGACAATAAGTCATCTTTTTCCTACAAGGTCAAGGTCATGGCAAATTCGTCTCATCGTCATTTGAATAATATCTATTTTAGGAAAATGAATAAAACTGCAACCTAGTTTTACAAATTTCTTGTCATTTTGCAATTTTTTCAAAAAGAAAAACAGACCACTGAATACAATAAATTGATGCTTTCTTCAATGACATCTCTGACGCTTTTTTCATACAAAAAATGAAGCTCTACCGAGAAGAAGAGAGCGGACTAAACTGATTTGGCCTTACCAGAACAGTGCAAAGGTAAGCAAGGATCTCTAGGGCGGTACAGATGTTGCCGTAATTTGCATTTGGCGTCTGATCCTAGACAAGAAATTTTCAAACGAATCAATGAAATGCATATAAAAATTGATTTTAATAAATCAATAGCAACTATGAGAATCGCCAGAAAAAATATTGCTGTCATCCAAAAGATGATACTAACAGACAATTTTAGTCCTTTATTGCAAGGACATGTCATTTGAACAATTAAATTTCTAATCATACACGGTTGATAAGCAAGTTTACACTGCCTTGATTAAACTGAGCAGCAGAAATTACCTGGTGACCTTAAACTTAATTCTTTACTAATGATCAAGACTAGTGTTTCAATAATTCCATTATATATAAAAACAGATACACAAAACTAATAAAAGTGAAAAAACTAACCATCATGTTGAAAAGCTTATCTATCCAATTCACCTTCAAGTCTGCATCTGAAAAATGTGCAAATGGGAAATGTTAACATAGCATTGATATAAAGAGGCACCGCGTTTTGGGGATCCAATGCATATTGCTGTGTTTGCAGCAAAGCCTTATATAGAATACTATGAGAATCATTCAAAATGCATATAGATTAATTACCTGGCCAACAATCGGCCTGAAGTGCATTCTTTAACAGATTGAAACATCTCCGAGATAAAACATCACCAGCTGAGCTTCCACTGGACGATGCTTCATTCACCTAAAAGCGAAAATGGATTTCGGTAAATCAAGGAAGCGTTTCCTATAACAAGTGGCACTTTTACCAAATGTGGCTGGCATAAAATACCGACTGACGGGCAGGATTAAACAATTGCAAAAGAGGCTAATGCAAACAGTCGCAAAACGATGCACATTACATCCTGACACGAGTGTGCAGAACTTCACTGGGTGCATTCACAGCTGTGACGGTGACTACCGAATTAAAGAAGCACTGACAAAGGCACAGGAAAAAGTAATGGACTTTGTTTAGCAGACCGACTTGATCAATACATTGATATTACAGGTAAACAAACGAAATAGTTTACCTGACTAGCAATGCGGAACAGGAAGTTGCAAATGCTATCAAAATGAGCCTTTTCCACTCTGTCCGGTACATTACAATTAGACTTATCAGCAACTGACGATTGGCGAGAAACCTATGCAAAATAAAGGAGAGAAGACGCCTTTCAATAATATGCAAATGCAATCACACCAATCGGGTTTGCCCGATGACATGGAAGACACATACAAATGAGCTCTCCTGCGCAAGGCAGGCTCAGGTTGATCACGAGACCAAGAGGAACAATACGAAAAAAATAATAAATTCACTAAAAAATACATTGGAACATTGGCTTGCTACACGGAACATAGCTGTTCACTTAAACGTTGATAAAAGGTTTTGGGGAGCATCTCAGAGTAACTTTGAGCAACTAGGATACCTTGAGTCATATCAGGCTGCTTCTTCGTCGAGTCTTTCCCTCAAAGGTGGAAAGGTCTTTGAGGGAAAGTGGTTGCGGAATCGGCTACGAGCCGACGAAAATGAGTCGAGATCACTTTTGGCGGTCGATATCCAGGGACACCAACGTGGAGGTGTCCGCATCAGGCTACTAACATAATATGACATACCTGGCCAGAAATGCACTGACGTTTGGTGTAAGGCTCGTGAGATGCATCCAAGGCTGAACGCTTGGTACCAATCTACGGGGAAAGCAAACACAAAAATAGTAAGGAAATGATTCACTAAATGTTATCGACAGAAAAACTCTTTGAGAATAAAATAAGCTTTATTCTCCATTGGGTATCTGGGAAAGTTACCAAATAATAAAATGAGTGATTACGTTGAGAATGTGAGAAGTTGTCTTGTGATTGATTGGTCCTAAAATGTTAGATACTGGACTAAAAATGCATCTTAAATCTCTATAAGCATCTTAAAGCCACGACGAACAGTCTGAAACGATTAATGCATATTACAAAAAAAAGCTTGCTCAATATGGAATAAAGAAGCACCAAACGTCTTTCAATAAATATTGGTAACGACTGGGTCGTGCTCAGCGCTTTTTTGCTTATAAAGATTTTGGCTGGACCAAAAGAGAAACAGACAAACAGATGGAAAAATCGATAGTTTTTCAAAAAAACTGGGAAAAGCAAACAAAATTACCTCTGGTAAATTAGAAGTTTCTTCGATTGAATTTCGTTTCTCCCATTTCGTTATTACTTCTGCTAAGTCAACTGCCAATTTTCGATGCTCAATTGTAACCTAGGTAAATTTGCATCCAAAAACACTTTAAAATGTTGCTAACTTGCAGAAAACAGCAAAAAGGACCAGAGCAGATGCTGAAATCAAATTACATGCATTGGAAAACATATCATGCATGATAACAACTAAGACAATCAAGTGTTACATTGCACAGATATATTTCTAAAATATACATAAAAATTGTTGCGTGGCAGCTGCTCTATTCCACATTTCAACAGCAGCAGTGGGTTATCAAATCTTTGAGGAATGAACAGATTGCCATCAACCAAGAACAGGCGTACAGTAATAAGTAAATAGTCAATTCTAGATGAGCACGGTAATTATGAATACAACGTAGTAGATTACTTGTTCATCTACAATCTATTTCAGAAATTTTCGGTCCCGAGAAGATACTTACATTAGAATTTAAGCCAAGCCTTTGCATTGAATTGACCATATGCGGTATAAGGTCCTTCCTCACGTGAAAATAAACTTCATGGTGACGCACAACTAAATGCCTAAGAAAAAAAGATTTATTACACGTGGTAACAGCAATCAGCGTAAACTTTACCCAGTAAGAAACAATGGTTTTTTAACAGCAAGCATCAATAGGTAAATCACTTCAGATCAGTAGCTTCCAGGGGGGACAATGGAGAAACCTCCACGTTGGTGTCCCTGGAAATCGACCACAGAAAGTGATGTCAACTCATTTTCGTCGGCTTGTAACCGTTTCTGCAACCATTTTCCCTCCAAGGAAATTGGAAGAAAAGACTCGATGAAGAAGAAGTACCTTCACTTAGACACAACTGATAGCGACTATATTGCAGTTATACATTAACGCTAGCTTAACACAGACCCAATTATTATCTAGCCGGAGATCATAGAAATCTTCAAGACCATTGAAAAATAACAAAGCATATGTCCAAAAACGTCTTATTCAATTCCTTTTATAAATTCCTAACCCTTTGCTAAGCGTTATTTCTCACCATGAAAACAATATACATCACAAAAGGCTAGGTACATAGAATAGAAGATT
Source organism: Pseudorhiza aurosa (assembly GCA_964026355.1). Taxonomy (NCBI): domain Eukaryota; kingdom Metazoa; phylum Cnidaria; class Scyphozoa; order Rhizostomeae; family Lychnorhizidae; genus Pseudorhiza; species Pseudorhiza aurosa. Next base: position 9,636,413 of record OZ032115.1, read on the forward strand.
CTAAATAACATACAACATGTGTATCAGTTGGCCAATCGTATGCCCCTCTTCAACAATTATCTTCTTTGTCCAATGAGCAAGCATTTGCTATTAAGATGAATGATAGTTAAATAAGAAGCTGTTTCAGATGAAATGTGCAACATAGTTACGAAAAGCTGAAATACAAACGATGAATGAAATGAAGCTTTCTTCCTCGGATCAATTTCTTAAACATGGAGAACAGCCTTGAATGTCTGATAAAACTATTCCATTAAATCTCAGGATTACACAATTCTTATGTATTTTGGAGTAAAGACTCACACCAAATTCATAAGAAATGATCTAAAGAGCATCTCCATAAAAGTTTAGGTAAAATAAGATTGGATTAGTGACTGGCCAGGATAAGACGTGTCAGGTTCAATATTCCCTTGGCGTACTACCTGTCATTGCTTCACCTATGAGCACTTAATAGAAAGGTAAGTTAATGTGAGTAAAATCTATCTGCTATTCATTACTCGACATCAGTTTATGAGAAATTAAAAACATTACATTTCCATCCTCCATTCGGTGAGGCATTACAGGAGTCAAAATGTCCAGCGCCTGACGCACAATCGTTCTAACTTCATGAGCGTGAGCTTTCAACAGGCCATGAAATACCTGAAAAAATCATAAGCATTACCACGACATGGCACATACGAAACTTCAGATCGTACAGGAATGTATACGAGGCTACGTGCGGAAATAACAAACAAATAACAAACTACTACCTTAAATTTCCGAAGCAGAAAAAGGCTAACAGACAAGACTTCTTGTTAGCATCAGTTCAAAAAGCGCAGAGAAATGAGCATTAAAGATTACTATCTGCAAAACATGCGTCAAAAGCTCAAAAAGAAAACGTGCACGACAAAGCATTCGAACTGATCATGTGATTAGACTAATTTGCAGGAATACTGCGAGGGAAAATTAAGTTCATTTGAAATTCCAACCTGGAGAACAAACTTCTTATGAATTGCAAACTTTGAAATGATTTGCGCTTGAAGGTAATGGCCATGGTATTTCGTGGAAGGGTCCTACAATGAACAATATACATATTTGAACTACTTAAAATACCAAAGCAGAGTCTCCAAAATGGCTCCAATTAAATCTGACATCATCAATTTCACCGATTGAAGAAACCGTTACTTAGCATGAATATATGGTGACATTTGTTGCATTCGGTCTGTTTCTCGTCCTTCATGGCAATCCCGTGCAATTAAAATGCTAAACTTTCAAAAGCCGGTGCATCAATGTTACAGTTGCATAACATGAAATAATATACTTACAACGCACTGTTTTGGGAGAAGGCATGGCCATGCATATTGGTACAATCGTCTCAACTTGCTTCCTTGTTTTCTTTATAATAATGAGAATAAAGAAATTGCTTTAGCCGTGATACTAAAAAGTACCTTTGATTAAAGATTCCATGACACACTGCAGTCTACACTAATAAAATGCTGTTTCAGGCAGAAAAATTTCTAGTAAGGCTAAAATACAGTGCTGATTTTGGCGTAGAAAGAAAAAAGGTCATGCGACCTCCAATAAGAACGGCACTTACAATTTCCAAAACTTTTCTAAAATCCAGCATTTAGTCAAAAAGAATGAAAAAAACAACCATCAATAAGAACCTGTTAAATAATAAAAGGGATTGATTGCTCCATACCACGCCGTGCCATGGATGTAGCCCTTCCGTTTTTTTCCAGCTATGCACCGTTAAATTAGAATTTGAAAGTATAAAGTACAAAGTTTCCTTCTACGTTATGTACAGGTGTAGTTAAGCTGGGAATTATTCCGGGTCAACGTAACTGTCTAATTCTGACACCATTAAAGGAGATGGAGAAAATCAAGTAGGGCATAAATTGAGGCAATAGGAAACGAGAATTTTCTTGAGATAGTTAAACGCCGAGATTAGATGGCACAGGCTTAAAATTTATAAGAAGTAAAAAAAATTCCTGATCCTAAGCATACTTGTTTGCAGCATCATGAATATGTGGAGCAGCAAACTCAACAAGCAATGCGGAGAACTGCAGCAGCAATATCCTCACAGAATCCTGCAAAAGTTGATACACAAATACAGAACACTATAGATGAATATTCTGGAATAAACAGCAAGATGTATTAGACAATTTCAATAGACTACGAAAGACGTACCCGTGGCTGTGACTAAATGGCAAATGCACAAAACCTGTGGTTCACGTTTGCATAAAAGAAAATATATGCTTAATTCGTCAGCACGGGCTTTGCTTAACTTACAAATGACAACTTCATATGACATTAATCTCTTGCTAGAACAAAGATGAGCATAGCTGTACGATCAATATTGTCAAATAATTGGATTAAATGTCTTGTAGAAAGACGAGATTTGGACAAAGTACTTACGGATGTGGCAAATGGGCTCTGGGGATCGATCACTTTGTTAATGAACACACTGATTACATTGTCACTGCTATCGTGATCCGGGTTTGGTGGACCGCCTATCAACTGAAATGAAACGATATTGCTATAGTTTAAAGGTACCTACATCAACGTCTAAGGCGCTAATAGGGTACAGGTATCCTTGTTGATAAAGTGCTTATATGACCAGGATGCAAATACACACATATCAGGCATTAGCTAAATCTTCCTTGGGCCCATGAAAAAGGCCTCTCGTGTTCCTGCATATAAACGAGCAATACATGCCCGATAAAATAGGCAATTGTCTGTTCACATTGACATTCAATCGGCAAATAAAGCTCCCGTATAGGAACTCCATTCCCTCTACTCGATGTGAGTACATGCTTAGCTTTCCATGCGGGGTTCCCCTAAAATTATACTCCTACATCATATGAAGAAGAAATAATTTGCCCAAACTTAGAGACTGATAGCGAAAGTTCAATAAGGAGCTGCAGGCTAGGGGGGTCGTATGTTAGAATGTCGAAGATTTTAATCCCATATCTTTAATGCTTCGACTTAAAAATCAAGCAAATATCCGATCGACAACCAATCTATTAGATGAAAGCGCGATTCATCTAAATATGTGCTAGAATTTAGGGCGGACAAAAGAAACTGGCAAATGCATTGAGTGCTTATGACTTCGTCACTTACTGGATTAACTTGACCTTCTTCGAAGCTTGCTTTAAACATTGGAATTATCACATGTTGCAAAATCTACAATAGAAGTTTTGACAAGCGTCAGAATATAAAAATGAAAATTCCTAATGGTTGAAGAAGCTGACAGAGAAGAGCAGGTAGATCAAAAGTATTGCAGCAGTAAAAAAATTACACAAAACAAAATAAAAAAGTGTCAACTCAAGAAAATTTGATTCAAGAAATGCTCAGGATAATTGCCTGAATTTTCATGCTCTTACCATCGCTTTCAGCTCTTGGGCATAGCTATGATCGAGAAAACAGTCAGCAAACTTGAAAAAGACATTGCGCTTCTGTTCGATTGTATATTCCTGAAAAGAATATCACATCAGTCTGAAAATTCTCAAAGGTTTTAGGCTTTGTAGCATGAATTTTTCGTGCAGATCAAATGTTTGAATTTTGAAAAGTCAAACTACAAACAACTAGATTACAAAAAATGAATTACATTTTTCGAAAACTATTCAGCAATAAACAGCGAACTGAAAATACTTCTCCTCGCCAGCCAATGATCAACCAGTGGTCTCTTTGACGCGCAATTGAAATTATAAAAACAAACGCTGACTATTCCGATATTCGTTGTCTAATATCATAGGTATTTGAACTGAGTAAAGACTTTTAGCTTGTTATGTTGGGGAAAGGCCTTAGTGACATATACACAGACCTGACGAAGTAAGAAAGAGAAAGGCTGAGAGAAAAGGAAGATAAGGTAAATTTTTTGATGCTGCATTTGAAAGCAGACTCGTCTTAGGATTCTGGAAAGGAAAAATATCAGGTTACGTCATCTATGTTGTAAATTAATCTTACCTTTGTTATTGTTTCAAGAAACTGGTGGAGAAAATGGAAATCTGGAATCGTCCTGACTGTAAAGATTCGTAGAATTTGAAACAGAAGCTCAACTTCATTTGGTCTATGCCTGGAAAAAATTGTACATTACTTCATTCGGATCGATAAGGCTTAAAGCCAGATGGACAACTTTCTGTATACTACCAATCCAAGATGAATCATGGGATTTCGAAATAACAAGGGTACTTCCCCGTATCCCCTTTGGTGTGTAAGGCGGGGTCCTTCTCCGTTTTTTTCAACATTTGTGCTGTTCAAAAACTGGGAATTTTACAGTTGGTGACTGGATATGTGGTAGCAACTAGTGTCTGACAACCATACTCTTTCAAAAAGCACCAAGTGTTGAGCAGGGAAGAATCTTAAACTACATTTGAAGTCTTTGATGTGGACAGACTGGGGTGCCAAGACTACCATCTTCATGGATCGTACTATACCACAGGGTGAATCCTGTCATTCTTCTGAATTAAATAAAGCACACTTCAATTGTCCTTGATCAAATTTTCAAACACGATGCCTTCGACGACATTTTTTTCATTCGAAGCAAACCGGATACGGTAACAAAGGCCATTAAAAGTGTTCGGAATGATAATGACGAGGCCAGGAAAGGATCACACACATTTCAGGCAACGATTGACAACTGATATAAACAGGGACATGCTACAACCTACGCGGAGAAATAAGACGGCCGATAGCTTAAAATTTTGAAAGAAGATGAAAAAGTATACAACTATGTTGACAGCTACGAGATACTTCTCGTAAGTGAAAAATTGCCGTGTTGTTAAGTGAATAACCGAGGAAATCTGGGAGATGTCGGGCTAAACTAACTATTGACCAGCCTGTTCAGATTTGAAGTTGCGTTTGAGGATAAAACTTGGCAGCAGGGAATAACGCAATGATGTGAATAACGGGGAAATGAATATACATACTTGACGTAATTCAATAGACATTTTGCAAGCAGTTTCGGCTCTCTCCATCTCCCAGAACTGACGGATGTATCCTTGATTAAGATAAAAATGTCAATAGTATCTAACTGCACAAAACCAATGGGGTCATTGCTGGTACCAACCGATATTTCATTTGATTTTAAGTAATACAGTAAACTCCAATCTTACGGTGGTTCTGGACTTGACAGTGGTAAAGTCTCACAAACTTAATTAATCAACTTCGGTATTAACCATTTTTTGACAAAATATATAGACCGTTAATAACGGCACTTAAGGAAGATACTTGAAGTGTCTAATGGGAGATTTTTGACAAATCAAAGTACCTGCATAGCAATTAAAATCAGTTGACACTATAAAGTAGTCAAATATATACGACAAGTAAAAAAGTTTAGCATATGCATTGAGAACTTAATAACAAAGAAGAGGGATCTTCAATGTACCCTATGGTTAATTTTGGGCTTTTTGATAAGAAAAAATAAAAAATCTCAATGTGGTGATAACTGACACGTAAAAAAGCTATCAAAGCTTACTTTTCTATCGAAGGTTACAAAATTAAATCCCAATATGGAAACTTACATTTTTCTTGTCTTTTTCAAAATACGCTTCATTCAACCAAATTCTTTTGAGATGGCCGATCTAAACGAAGACATATTTAGTAGGTTGGTCAGTTGAAACGTTGCTATAAGCTCCTAGGCATCTCACCAAATTTTGTCCCTCTTATTATTCTACGCTCTCTTCGAAATAGCATATGACTGAAAATGAAAATGAGGTTGAGGCCCTTGTCTAAAACGAGCTTAGGGGAGCATCTTAATAGAAAGGAATCATTCTGAGCCATAGCAGCTGGCTGTCCACACACTTTCCTCGCCACATTTTATCCCAAGTTTCACACCATGTACCAATTCATTGCTCGCTGGACGGATAAGGGGTACCAAGAGATGCGAAAGCGTGTGAATCAAACCCGAGAGCATAAACACAGTGGACTGGACATGTGTGCCAGTGATTTTGCCAATTACCCCTGCTATTGAATATAAACCAGGGGAAATCAGCATCATTTGACAGCATAGCTAAAACGTTAAAATTACGAATTTAAATTAGGTCAAACAAATCGCGTGCATTCAACCTGCATAAATCAACCATCCGAGTAACACTTGAGCTTGCGCTTAAATGTGGTCTTTCAAATTTTACCGGTAATTTTCAGAGATGGGACTATATCAACCACTTGCTGTCTTGGTAGCTTTGCTTCTTTGTGCAAAGGCTGGGCCCCCTTCTGCTTATAACAAGGGTATGCAGTCGGAAATAGTCCCGCTAAAAGTAGACTGGTAGCAGAAGAATTCGCACCAGCAATCTACTTAAGTCGGAATTAAGCCAGAGGAAGAAGACGATAAGAAGCCGTCAGCCAGCAACACATACAAAATGAAACTTACAAGAACGGGTTGCTGTGCCAACCATGCTTCATTGTGCTTTACTAGTGTCCTGTAGATATAAAGTAGAAAGCAGACATTCAATTAATGAAACTGGAGGCACGTCTTAAATGATATCAATCACATGTCCGAAACGTGAGTCAAACATTTTGCAGTCATGCTTCACTTAGTGGGCTTTGCGTCAAAAACCCCGGTATCAAGAAACCCAGCATTGACAAATGTTTAGGTGAATCGTGTTGGACAGTAATGACCAGCCACTACATGATTGATAGTAACGACTTCTTCTTGGTTTCCTGAGTCCTACAACTTGCCATCTTTCAAATCTAAGATCAACAAACTTGATCTGATCTCTCTCCTCTCCTCTTAGCCTTTCGCTTTCTTCTTTCTTCTTCTGTTGGGGCTTTGCATAGGCCACCATGACCTTTCCTCAACATAACTCACTAAAAAAACGACATGACATCGAAACATAAAGCATTACATCTTGTTTCCTTATTTCATGAAACAAACGAGAGGACAGCATTGACAGACCAAATTACCAGGAACGAATATTAGCGAAAAGAGGAGCAGAAATGATGCGTTGCGAATGACAACCTTCAGTTTCAAGATGAATTTGTCAAACAAGATGGTTAACGTTTCCATTTGACGAGCCCCAAAGGGAGCAATACTGGATTTTCAAAGCATCAGAACTGAGCGACAATGCTACAATAAGGTGAAAAGGAGGCCTTCGTCGAAATGCAGCTTTAGTAGCACGGAGAGGTCAATCGTATAAGAATGAGGCTATGGGCATAGTCTTGGCTGATGTGAAAACGACAAACACCTGATGATTAGAATGCCTTGAAATTGCAATTCCTGTCGCTTCTTGGTGACGGATGTTTGCTCATCAGTGGTCTGCAATAGATCATAATCAAACATATAAATATATATATATATATATATTAATATACATGTACATATATATATATATACGGCCTGGATTTCAATGTATAAAACGCAATAAAATCGTTAAAGAATCGAATCAAATGGAAAGGAAGATATTGTTAATTCGCCTTACTTGAGGCTGCGGGATGTTCGCATTGAAACTACTGTTAACCAACTTCAGTGGGTTAGTTTCAACTGCAGCCCTTAAAGGTTTTGCATCCTCTCTGTTCAACATGTACTAAAAAAGAAACGCAGCAGTCAGGAGAAAATGACAGAAGAAAGCGATTAAGCAGTAAAGGAAATACATGAAAACAGCACGTCAAAGATACGAAATGTATTCAATCATTAAGCTACCTTGTGTTCAAACTATTAGAAATAAACGATGCATTATGAATTGCGTTGTATACTCGATTGCGAGTGTAGCAGAAACCAGAGACAGGGCTCTGAGTTTTTTCTAGGGGAGTGGGTTTTATGCAGTGGTTTCCTGTTGCCTTCCTCGCCAATGGCGTTTTTCTACTGTGACGCATGGAGGAATCGCACTCTCAATCCCTGCGTTTTGAGTCCGCATGTTTAGCCACTACACCACTACAACACTGCACTGTGAAAAAAAAGGATTAACAATATTTTGCGTTTGGCAAGTCCCTTTCAAGGCGTGTTTTGTTGTAGGTATAAATCTAAGACTCAGCTTACGATGAAAAATCGATTCATCAATGGATTTGCCACGTTTATCAAAAAGAAATCAGCAGTATGACTTGGGTATCGCATCAAGAATTTGATTAATGGTTCTCTGAATGGGCTTCCGACCTGCAAGGAAAAATTCCATTTAAAAAACGACAAAGAAACGACGGAAATGTTTAAGAACAAAATTACTTATACAGTGAATGTGTATATGGACAGCTCATTGGTAAAACACTATACATTACGAGTCGTTGAGTCACACATATGAGCACAGCCTTTGGCCTGAATTTCCCATTCAATGAGGAGAATCGACCGCTTTCTCTAATTCATAGCATATGAATCCCAAAGGCGTGGTCAGGTGGAGAAGGAAGAGCCAGGGCTTCGCTAGACAAGCATACATTCTCAGTATCCTAAAATTTACATACGAATATTAGGTAGAAGACACATAAAAGTTTATATTCCTTTAATCCCGTTTGAGTATTCATAATTGGAAGAAGCAATAGTTCAAAACTACACAATTGAATTACGTGAACATGAAACATGTCTACGTGTGTACCTCAAGGATCAGCGCTAGCTCTGTTTTGACAGTCAATTGCACCAGAGGTTCGATCAGTTTCGAGGATGCAGCTGGTACCAACTGGAACATATTCATTATTGCTGCACATATCTTGATCTCCTGAAATAGAAGAAAGATCAGTCAGCTCAATGTAGATAACTCTCCAGCGTCTCTGTCTAGCCAAAAGTATTGGTTGGCAGGGGATCATTTCACCAAAGCCTGCAAATCCATACATTAGGGGGCAATCCTAAGGGAAGATCTTGATAGCGAAGCTGTTAACGACAAGAGCTTGCAAATTCCAGTAAGAATCCACAACGAAATATAACAATGAAACTGGAACTTAAAGAAATAATATAAACAAATGAAAATGAAGCTAACTGTAGAGTGCATTGCCCCCGGAAAAATCCTCATTGCGTTACAAATCATGACCTCCTGTGATGACTCAAAAAGTAACACAACAAGACGTCCAGGAGGGCTTACCCTGGACTTAGTGGATGCGGTACTATTCCAAGCCACAATAACTATGAGAATGGCCACAGGATAGACAGAAAATACATTCTACTCTAGATAATTGCAAAAAGAGAACTTAATGACTCGACGCTGACGAACCATTATAGGTTTACTTGCACGGCAGGTAATAAAGCTTTTGTAAACTTCACTATGTGAAGAATAGCTATGCTAAAAAATACTGCACAGCTTAATACCTCACTGCTTCTTAAAGCTGGTTTGATTTGCTGCTGATCTTGCGTGGTCGCAGCTGCTTTTGCCGTATCCGTCCAACGTGTCAAATGTGCCTAAGACAGAAAATTGGCAAGTGACCAGTTAATTGTTGCGACTCTTGTATTACTGCATGGTTCACCTGAATTTTGATTATATCGTAAAAAAGGGCGGCTAATTCAAAAGCAGGATTTGAGTTATTGGCTGCTACAAACTAAGTGCTGTAAAGTTTCTGGCGTGAAATTTGAGCGAAATGGAAATTCTTCATGAGAAACTGCACTATAAAGAAATGGGTCAAAGGCTGCCTGTAAAGATTTTGACAATGACTTTTAGCTTTAAATTTTTCTCAGAGCTTGATCTTTGTGGCTTTGATTCATACATGATTTGATGTACGCGTTTTTAAGTGAACAGGTCCTTGACTGATAGCAGCAAATCCATTTTTGATAAACTAGCTAACCTGCATAGATATTATTCTATGATTACTATCAATATCCTTATTATAAAAATTACCTATCATTAGAGAGATTTGTATTTGTATTTTTAGCTTATACACCAAAATGAAGTTTTTAAAAAAATGTCATCAAGAGAATGTGAGCAAAAAAGTGACAAAACGCCCTGTCATTCATGCACTGTTTCAGAAAGGAAGGAAGGTTGCTCAGGGTACAAATTTATATAATGTTAAGCAAACTGCTTTGTGAATGTACTGTGATTAGATAAAGGAGAACCGAACATCTACCACTCCGTGCAGAAGTATAGTTTTCTATGGTTGTCCCAGCAATTCATATTTGGCTCATTACCCCAATGTTTGCTTCGACAAATGATGCTAGAGAGATCTACGAGAAACCTTAATAAACACACGGGCATCAATTCCTGTTAATACGAGAATGTGATATCTCTTTATTGGGTTGTCTACAAAGTTCTTGTACTCACCAGCAGCTGTTCGCAAAGTTTTTCGTTGAAAAGGTCAGGGAAAAGTTCCATGAAGCAAGTCAATTTCTAAAAAAAGATCAATTGTAAATGGCATGTTTAGAGTCGAGATAACTCTTACCATAAAATGACTAACATAAATCTATACACAATACAAGCCTTCAGCAAAACCTAACTATTAAAAAAAAAAGAAACCTAATACAATACCATTATGTACAATAAACAAATACCTAAAATACTGTTCCTCCAGGGGGTTATGTTTTGCCAGGCGACTGAGACCCAAGGTCTCTCTGATATCAACAGGGATGTCATTTAAATCCTTAAAAACTGACTACTGAAACCATCTTTTCATGAGCCTCGTTTTTAGCTTAGAGATTTGCAGATCATAGCAGTTTCTTGTTGCATATTTTGAATGAGTACATCTTAAATCAAATCTATCCCAAAAGCTTTCAGGGCTGACTTTGTTTAAGACTTGTCTGTCATGAATGAACGAAAATGTGTGTTCATATCTATATATATGTGTGTACATATCTATATATACATATCAATATATATATAAATATATATATATATATATATATATATATATATATATATATATATATATATAAATATGTTTATGTATGTATATATATGAATATAAAACAACTGTTTATATTCAAAGTTCATCTGAGGCATGGCCACATCTAAATGTTCAATATATTTAAATATATATATATATATATTGAACAGTTGAAGAGATGTGTATACTAGTAAGAATACAAACTTTGCCGACTAGTTTCGACTTTCTGTCGTACTTATGGCAATTTACAGATGTGCAAATATAAATATGTGCCTTTTGACTGCTACAATGAGATTATCGAGAGGTAGATAGAAATACCTGTAACACATTCATATTGAGACTTCGAAAGTCGCCAAGTAGCAGCAGAAGTGGTCTGATGTTCACACGAACATGATCTTTCACACTGTCCAATGCGCCTCCGTTGATAAACTAGGAAATAGCAAAGTAACAACTCTCAACTGATGAAATATCTCAATAGACCTGCTAACTCAGTGAGCTAAAAACTAGCATGTAGTGAAATATACCAAACCGAGAAACGCTACTGGGTATGGATCCATACTGTAGAGGATGTCTTAAAAAAGCCTGAGTTCGTTGAAGCAAGTTAAGTTACATTCTGAGCCTCAAAGTCACTAGGGTACTTTGGCATCCAAACCAAAATATGTGTTCCTTCTTGTGTTTAATGGAACAGTAGCCTGGTGGCGTCCATCTCTTCTACTGGTGTGGGTGGCTGTTGACTCACGAGGACTTCCTTGGCCTACTGATGCGTCTCGCTTCAAGTCTTATGAGGTGTCAACACATCCACTTCACCAGAGCTTGAATGCAAGTATGTTTGAGAGAAGGAGGCCTGCTTAGCCAGAAGCAACCCGACTATGTGACAGGTAGCGTTGGATACGATGCAACTATTTTGAACTAGCAAGTTTGATGCATGAACTGACAAAGTAGCTTGTAAAAGTACTACAAAATTAGCGAGCATGCATGACTCTTGATCAGATCTCCAAAGCACGCAACATCCATGTAACATAGTAAGTATACGGGGAGAGAGAAACTCGATTTTATACATCTTTCAATCAAACAATTTGTACCTTTCTCATGTTCTCTTTTCCAGCTTCCATAACTTCAGGTACGGATGAATTTATAGCCTTTAGAATATAATAAAAGCATGCTGCATATATGTGGATGTCTCAATATGTTAATTTTCAGCGCAAAATATCAAAACAAAACCAGATGAAAATCATTCAATAAACGACAAATCGACAAATCGAAAGGAATTTAAAACTAAATATAGGTGCTATCAAGGAATCTTCAGAAGCCTTCTAGGCACCTAATAAAATCATTGCATCTGATCAAAATGTGAAACTATTTAATGCTCTGCTTTTTATGCCTAAACAATTGGAACGTAAACAAATATAATTTCGAGTTGACAAAGGTAGAAATAAGCTTCCAACTGATTAAATCCAGAATACCTTGACAAGAACGTTGAAAATCTTTTCCCTGGCGTGTACAATATAGTGACAGGATGTCAAGGCAGCTGGGGAAAAAAATTTGTTGGATTATACAAAAGCTAATTGTTGGTAATTTTACTATACGTAAAAAATACCCTTAAGATACCCTGCGTGGGTATGATATCAAAGCCAAAACGAAATCTTATCTCCAAAAATGAATGAAGTAAAAATCTTAAGGAGCTTGTTGATAGTGTTACATTTCGAAGTTTTAAAGTTTTACGTCTTATATCATCTTAGAGAACGAGCAAAACAGAATGGCAGCAGAGTACTGTCTCTCGGGTACCAAAATGCTAACAAACTCATGATCTGAGTACACTCCTATGAAAATACTTCTTTACACGAATTCGTTACTGCTATACGCAAGGGACTGTACGGTAGTTGGATAGAGAAGTAACTTTACCATTACACTGATAGGAATCTGTCGAAGATCATTTGAAAAGGACCATAAAATTTGTAATTAAGTTAGAACGTCGCTATCCAGTACACCAAATATCTAAAAGCATACAGACAACTTGTCCGCCAATGAACATTTTAATAATGATCAAATTTTGGATGAAACCACAAAAGATACTCACCCAGAGCACTGATTCTTAGTTGGGCAAAACTTTGGACATTTTTGTAACATGGGAGCTTCGTCAACTGGCTATCGTCTGCTTCACAAAGTGTGTATAGCTACAAGAGAGAGCAGTTTAAATGATGAGATGAAAATACGGCGACAGAGAAAATTCGAAGATAAAAATAAAGAAAATCCTACAAAAGACGAGCAGACAGGCATTTGATTAAGACTTTTTTGGTCATGGAAAATTTATTCATAAAGAATTGACATGATATAATTGCTGGTGTACAAATGGTTACAGCACAACTTAAAAAATCGAATTCAGAACTTACCTCAGTGAAAAAGACTTTATGCTCAATAAGTGTGAGATCCATCGTGAACAAACGAGGACTTAGTGATGTACAGAACGTATTACCATCCTGTTGTGGAAATTAAACAATTTAACACCCAAATAGTTTATTTCAAATATACATTTCTCATCTTCTACACGAGGAGTAACTGCAAATTACTGGAAAAAGACGGTAACAGATAACAGCAATCAACCATCTTCATCATCGGAACAAGAATATTAGTAGTTTTACACACTAAAGCTGGCAGTGAAAACTAAGAACAGAAATAGTCTGCAAGAGATGGCAAGTCATGACTAGAGAGTCAATTCGAGCCCTATGGAAAAAAAGGTTATCGATGGAGAACTCAATCATGATGCATGGGTTGAAGAGTGGAAAAAATTCGAATAGCGATCCAAGGCAACTCTCATGTTTATAGATAGTGACGTAATTGCTCAATAATGAAGCGGTTACCATGAGAGCAATCTGAGTGTTTGCAGGTTGGTGGCGCAACAGATGCTTCTACAAGAGAGAAAAACATTAGACAAATTGATCAACTGTCGCATTTTTACAGATGCTTCTACAAGTGAGCAAGACATTAGACAAATTGATCAACTGTCGCATATTTACAGATGCTTCTACAAGTGAGCAAGGCATTAGACATATTGATCAACTGTCGCATTTTACAAAAACATTTATGTGATCGTGTAAGTATAAACTTCTATGCTTAATACAGGTTTACTTACAACTTGTAAATGAAGGAAAGAGCAGGATATATTTTTACACAGTAAACATATTCCGTAAAAATTTATAACAGAATTTCACCTGAACTGGAAAATGAGGAGAATTCAGTTTTGAGATTTAAAACGAAATGCAATGGATTTAATTCTAATTTTCAAGAAATCTTATATTGTGAAACAAGTATTGTATAAATATTTTGTTGGACACAGCTCTTGATTCACAGCAGTTACTCTTAGCTGGGCAATAAAACCTGTATAAATACTGATATACTTTATACAATTATTACAGTACTTATTAGTGACAAAAATCCTATAATCAAATAAGCATTGCTAGAGTGCACATAGAACCATCCTTTAGGAATACTATCAAGTGAAAATGACCGAAACTCTACGACTATCCTTAAACATGGTTCTAACTGTTGTTTAAAATTTGAATGCCAAATGCAGAGAAAATTCAAGTTCAAATCCAAATTCAGTAAATGTTTCTTACTTTAGGTGGAATCATGTCTTCAAGAAGCTGTGAATACAAAAACGCATTAAAATTATTCAAATAGCAACTAGATGCTTTCAAGGATAACACCAGTAAACATATACAAATTTACTCGGTGCAGAATCTTGTCGTCTTATTGTGGAAACAACAGATAAAGCTTGACATAAATTCATTGCTCCAAAAAAACCCATCGAGAAAATCTAAAAAATTGAGCAAAACATAACGATGCCGTAGCCAATGGCTTCAGTGTGCAAACGCACAACATGGGTAATGGGTTTGGATTCTGCATGATTCCAAAAACGCTATCGGCGAGAGAGGCAGCAAGAAATCCCCAATGAAAACCCATTTCCAAGAGCAAAATACAAAGCAACACCTCTGGCTTCTGCTAAGCTCGAGATCAAGTATGTTGGAGAGTATTTTCATTATTAAGATATAAAGGGAATCGTTACACAGGGAATAGGGAAACAAAGAGCCATTTCAAACTTGTTTCTGACATGAAAAGTGCTTCAATGTTCTCCACCATACAGAGCAAGTGGATAGCACTGTAGCTGCATTGAACTAACTGACGTTAATCTGCGGGTTTACTTTCAAATGCATTGAAGTTAGACTTACCGCTTTGTGTGGTTCCATAAGGCTGTGAACACTTTTACCAGTCAGCCTCGATAAAACATCCAACGCATTTCGTGCCTATCATATGAATATGAATATGAATATGAACATGAATAACATGGATATACTAATGAAACGTCAACCAATAAAAAAAAAGAACTAGAGAGACACTTCTATGTATGAATGACTGTGTATGTATGGCAATGTATGGCAGTATAAGCTGATAACTTTGATCTGTAGGGCGTTCTTTCTCTGTGCTCAACAGTAGTGTATTTCACCTCAATCCAGATATCCCCGAGGCACATGTGCTGAGAGGATGGTGAGTATAGTGATTGCTGGCATGATCCAAATTTTATTGCCTGTTTTGCTCTTGTTGAAGGAACATATTAATCTTTTTTAATCATTTTTTAATTCGTAAGAATTTTCGTGCATAATTAAATACTGAGGCTGCATAACTGAATAATTAATTGAATAATTAATAGACTGATTGACTGATGGATTACTGATTGATATTTGCATAATTACAATTTATTGCAAATAAGCAACAAACAATACTCATTAAGAAATTTGAGGTGCTTGTTTAAAAATCCGCTTAATCAGGATGATTGCCAGTATTTAGCATAGCATATAAAAATGGGAAATCTAGAATGGTGTTTTTGTGGACGGTTAAAAAACCATCTTCTTTCTTTATCTACAATTATAATCAAAAAGGTATTCCTACGATACATTCCGTGGGCATTTTTAGTAAGATAATCGAGAAGAACCAATAGCAAGCTATTCAAAGACTTCATCAATGCATACTCATTGCAATTACCTGACTCCTAACAGTATGATTCGGTGAGACAACTTCCCTCACCATCTGCTGGACAACCAAGGGAAAAACTTTCGTTTGAACTTTTGTGAGTTCCGGATCTTTTAATTCACAGTTGCATTTTTTCAGTAAATCAACGAGAATTTCTTTGGCAGTTTCAACAGTACCGGAGGACACCTGTAAAGAAGACGCTATCACTCATCACATTGCAACAGTAATTGCCATTTGATCCCATTCGGTTTGATAGTTCGATTACAAATTGACGATAAATGGACCGATCGGCAAATGAAAAATTGTTACGAGCAATAAAGGGACTCAGTGAAAGAATGAACAAAACGAAACAGCAAAAATGCGAACCTCATTCGATAGATCCATCATGACAAACATAAGAGCTGTTATCAAAGTCGGTTGATGCTCCAACAACCACTGCAACGGCATGAAGTCAAGGAAGAACTTGATGGAGATGCAGCTGAAAGCAGAGATCGCATTAAAAAATCAGTAATACAGAAAATCTAACTAAAAATGAATGTCTTCGAATCATACCAAATCAACTGTCTCACCACTCTTCGTAATTAAAAAAAGCACACATCAACACACCAATTTAGTACTTTATCGTTTGATAGAACTCTCTCTCTGGTATGTAGTGCAGCAGACTTATTCAGTTCAAGATATTTCTAACCAGATACACGATTGCAAAGCTAAGCAACTCCCAATATGCAGCTCTGCATATGTTACATACATGACAAATACACATGCATGGAAGCATTACGTGTTAAGTGAAGCATATGATGCACCAGAAGAGTGCAGTAGCTTACATATATTGTGCCCTTTGACTCACCCTCCGGCCTTTGCGAACCATGCTCTTTCGTAGCAACAACCGCAGAGCTTCTCAACCATGTATTCAAAAAATGGCAACTGCGCAGCCTAAAAATTGCAAACATCGAATTGGTTACATATAAGATATTCTGTGAAACTGTCACTTTGGTAAGGGTAGTGGCATACCAAATAGGTGTGTCAATATTCCCATCCAAAGGTAAACCCCAACCATCGGATGATATTCCATTCAAGTGATGTGATTTGTGCAACATTTGCAAAGAAATTCCAATGAGGGAAGAGGAGTGTATGTTGGGGCCAGAAAGCCCGTTTGATACTGCGTAGCGTCGAACTTAGACATCACGCGTTTGGCATCGCGCGCACTTTAACTGATGTGTGAGGTGTTGCTAATATTGGTCGTGATTTGTAAGAGAAAGGATTTGTATAGGCGTGGGTTATAGAAATACTTGGTTAGTTACTTTAATTACTTTATAGTTCATGTATCTTTATTTAAGAGAGTAGCTAGATCTAATAGCACACAGATCGTCTGCGGATTGGAATAAGTGTTTTAGAGAGATCGTTTGCGGATATGAATAAATAATATGAAATTCTCACATCGTCGTTGAACTCTTTTTATCATCCTAACGTCACGAACAGGATAAGTGTACCGTTAGTAATAGCGGTCCCAACAGTATGGCAACAAAGTGATAAAAGGGATAACGTGAGAAATTCATTCGATGCTTGCGACCGCGCGATATCCTCGTAATAAATGCGATGATGTATAGCAAGAATAACTGAACAGGCAGTAATGATCCTAATTGTATCTGATAAGTATCGAACGGTTGTCTATCAGAGTTATTTGAGAACTTTTAAACCGGCAACGGAAAGTATCGGTAAGACAGTGGCTTCTCCCATCATATAGCTTCAAAAAAAACACGTAGCAAAATCGTCTTTAACATTTTCTACTTTCAAGAAAAGCAAAAGCCATATTTGGAAACTATACATTTCTTCATCATCACGAAAATTTCTATGCTGAGATTATTTTGCTTATAATATAAGTATTTTAGAAGAAAGAAAGCAGTGTATATCGTATCTTAATATGATGTCAATATTGGCCGATTATTTCCATTTAACTTCATTTCCAATTCTTTATACATGGTAACGCTTGGATTATATATCTGTTTTACAAGGGGGGTGGGGGCATGCTACAAACTTAAAATTTACAAAATATATGATAAAAATGTCTAATAATTACCAAGAACAAAAAAAGAAATAAAAAAACAAAAAAGAAAAAATGCAGCATTTTCCTGCTAATTTGGAAAGATGTCCTTTTCGAAACAATGGGAAGCCATGGCAAGGATAGAAATAAATTCACAAAAAGTTAGCTGGGTTACAAAAAAGGATTGCAAACCTTCAAACGACTTCCAAGAACAACGGCAGTTGTTTCAAGCAAAATTTGCATTGCTAATTCGCCAGTTTTGGCGAGATCCTTGTCTTCGTGTCTCATTACATCTGATATTGAATCGATTATGGTATGGACATCCATGCCAATTATGCTACAGCAAAAAGAGGCAGAGTATAAATTCATGCAATAAAAGGCATGATATTCAGTGGTGATTATAACAAACAAGTACAAAAATGAAGAGATCACATTATTCCGTAGCCGAGGATATGGACTTAAAGCTATGCGGTCTTGAGACACTGAGCCTTGCTTGCCACGCGATGTCATCGTTGAGAGCAATTAACTCTGAACGACGAAGCAACTAGCGCGATTGAAGCTATGATTGGTTAGTTTGCATTCAGCACCATGATTTTAAGCAACGTCCGTGGCCCAGTGGTAGAATGCTCACTTAGTACGCCATAGATAGGGGTTCGTTACCCGGTCGAGTCATATCAAAGACTTGAAAAATGATTCATTCAATTTCCCTGCATAGCATTCAACACTTTGGGAAAGAGCATGGGAGTTATCACACAGTGCTACGAGTTGTCCAACCCCCAACTGTAGCATTAACTGTGATGACACAGCTGTGTGGCCTACCCACATGCCAATGAAACGGAGATTGGTACCACCATATTGACCAAGATTGGTGAGGGAAGGACTTTGACTTTCAACTGTTCAACAGTTTTATGGATATACGTGAAGGTTTTCCTAAGACAAGTTGATAATTTTCTACTAACGCGTAATCAATGCTCTGATGTAAACAAGACTTTTGAAGAACTAGCATTAAAGGCAGGAGAAGGCATGAAATAATTGAAATCACCTTTCCTGAGGCATTCTCGCGAATGAACCTACGATAGACAAGCGCAATGAAAATGAATACGGAACGACGCTTTCGACGCAAAAATTGAGAACTCTTTTCAACCATTGAATGCACATTGTTTAGAAAAAGATAGACCGATGGGTATGGCAGGGTACCGATGATGGAAAGCAAACTTAATTCATTGAAATTTGTACAAACAACGGGCCGAACTGACCCAGATTTCTATCAATCGTTGCATCATGAAATTATGGCATAGATCCTAACTTGTGCGGTGAGCAGTTCAACTGATAAGTGCAAGACCGGAAATCAAATTAAAATGTCCATATAGAGGGCTTAAGGGTGTACGGTCAAAAGGAAATTCGCCCAGCTAGAGGCTCAAAAAGGAAGAAAACAACGTACCATTGAAGCTAAAAAACCATCAAAACTAAGATGACAGTTCCTAACGGAATCGAAGAGTGATTCTGCAGAAGCAGCGTTGGTAAGAGCTTCACTGCCTGGGTCCGCCTTACAATTTGCCTTAAAAAAGTGACACAAGCGTTCACCAGCTTTTTTGGGAGTGGGCAAGAAGTAATAAACAGGAGGCGCATAACTGATCATGGGATTTTTAACGGTCTTACTCGGCAGCTTCGTGCGTAGAAGTTTATCAGCGCGTTCTGCATCATTTCAAAGGCAACAAGGAAATTTTCGAGGTAGGTAGAATGGACAGGTGCCAGGATAGCTCAGCGGTAAGATTCTTGCGCATTGATCATGTGGTCAGTGGTTCGAATCCACCCTTAGCAAAACTTTTACTCAGAGTGAGGAGAGTCGCCAGCTCTGTAATTCCAGGCGTAGGAATCACGAGCAGTCGTCACATTGACAGGAAGGATATGAACATTGCTCGTTAAGCACAAAGTTTCTCAATGTCCATTAACAATGTATAGAAGACAACGAAAGGAAATTGTGTAACAAAACGTGCCATAGTGCTGCTTTTGCCACACCGGCGAAAAAACCTTGCGTCTAGGGTGAATTTAGGTGGACACCTTACGTGCAAAATGCGTAACCATCATTCGATTAATTAACTGGTGCTATCAAATGCAAAAAGCATACCTGCTTGTTGAGTGACGGTAACGAGAGCAAAATGTCTCAAAATACCAGACATGAATGGAAGCGAATCATCTTGAAGCTCTAAAGTAGCTGCAGCAACTAGAAGGAAATCATAAACATTACAAAAAACGTATGACAGATGAGGGCTAAGTTCGGTTACTATCATGAAATGATAATTACATTTAAGATAGCACCTCACCTGAAGATGAGTGCAAACAATATGCCTAGGTACTTTATTTTTCGACATCTAAATGAATAATAGAATCTTAACGTTGCAGTGTTGCATGAAACATACTAGAAAGATAGTATAGCTTCCATGTATATGGCAATCAAGACATCAACAAATCAAAATAATGGACCTTTGATACGCATTATGGCTCATCCAGAGAATGTGATTTGTTGGAATAAAAGCAATGGAAAGACTACGTTAGATCGGCTCTAGATCAAAATTATGAGGGAAAAATTCTTGTCAGCAAACAGTGACTTGTTAAAAATAAATGGGACGTTTTCAGGTATTTGCAATCCTCGTGTCACAGTCAATCTAATTAAAAAATTTCACAAAAAATTGGAATTCAGACTTCGTTGTTAGAGAATTTAGAAATACTTGCACTCGAGATTAGGCTAAAATATATCTTAATAATGAGTATGTTTTATGCTTACAAAGCATCCCAGATAGGGCTTGTTGGAACGTCTTTTTCGACTGTTCATCGGCAACCGGTGGAACGCATGTTTTACCAGTCATGGGCAAATCTTTGTTCCTGAAACTAAAGACCAAATTTCTAATGTGAAGAAGTGCTTGTTGCAAGAGCATTACGAAAAGGCATCCACATAAAACCAGTGCTCAGAAATGAGATAAGGAAGTTTCCCTGCTGTAGTAGAGATGAATATAGTAGAGGACTTATTCTAGGGTAAAACTTTCGTAATAATGCGTAATAATGCGTAATACTGACGTGGATTAACCCCTATTGTTTTTAGCCATATAAAGCCCCTCATATAGTCCAGCAATGAGTTCATTATCTTGTACTATCGAATCGTATACTTACAGTCTAAAATTGAGACCAATTTCTTATGTTTTGATTCATAAAACGATGGAATTTACAGATCTGTCCTCACTTCCTGGTACCACGGCGTAGTGTTAAGCATGCGGACTTATAACACAGGGGTTGTCAGTTCGACTCCTCCATGTGTCACTTTTAAAACGCTATTGGTGAGGAAGGCGACGGGAAACCACCTCATGAATTCCACTTCCCTAGAAAAAACTTACAGCCCTGTCTCTGGTTTCTGCTACGCTCGAAATCGAGTATGCAACGCAGTCTCCACTTCATTAGAAATAATAACTGCTGCCTCACTTCATTAGAAATAATAACTTCTGTCCTCACTTCATTAGAAATAATAACTTCTGTCCTCACTTCATTAGAAATAATAACTTCTGCCTCACTTCATTAGAAATAATAACTTCTGCCTCACTTCATTAGAAATAATAACTTCTGTCCTCACTTCATTAGAAATAATAACTATCGCATACCCAACTTCAGAGAGAAGCTCCTGCAGGAACTCGACACTATCTTCCAGCGAAACTGCAGCAACGATGAAATACTGAAAAGATTACATGAATGAAAGCATTAATTTTCCATCAAGTCATGTAAACTAATCAAATTCATGCTTAAACATGAAAGATTGCCTACGTCCTCAACAATAGGTATTGAGGGCGCTATCAACATGCAGAGGTGGATACACTAAGATGGCAGACTGAATGAACTGAGATTTTAATAAATTGATTGCGATCAACAGAGGAAATAAACTCAGAAAGAGTACCATTTGATGTCAAGTGTGATGACATGGCATTTGATCACAATTAGCCAACTGAAATTTATACAAGAGGGAATCCAGCCAAAGGTCTATTGCAAAGAATAATGAAAATATTAGGGCCAACCTTGACGATGAGCCAAGCTTGCTGTCTGTAAAATGGTGAGTTGTCAAGAGCATTATTCTGTTGACTTGTAGGAGGCGTGCTTGGCTTTGGTGTTCTCAAAACATTATGCGCACGCTCTATTACCTACAATAAAGGGTTTAGGTAAATTTAAAACGATGATTGATAATTCCTTTAAGCACAACTATATACAATTATATAGAACAACGAGAGATAATAACCAGTACTAATTTAAAAAGATGATTGATAATTCCTTTAAGCACAACTATATACAATTATATAGAACAACGAGAGATAATAACCAGTACTAATTTAAAAAGATGATTGATAATTCCTTTAAGCACAACTATATACAATTATATAGAACAACGAGAGAGAATAACCAGTACTAATTTAAAACGATGATTGATAATTCCTTTAAGCACAACTATATACAATTATATAGAACAACGAGAGAGAATAACCAGTACTAATTTAGAACGATGATTGATAATTCCTTTAAGGACAACTATATACAATTATATAGAACAACGAGAGAGAATAACCAGTACTAATTTAGAACGATGATTGATAATTTCTTTAAGCACAACTATATACAATTATATAGAACAACGAGAGAGAATAACCAGTAGAACTCTCAGTTTCATGTTTCACAATCTTCAGCTAAACATATACGAAAGAGTATATGTTTAGCTGAAGATTGTGAAACATGAAACTGAGCGTTGTACTGGTTATTCTCTCTCGTTATTCTAACAATCACTCTAGTTCCACTATTGAGCACTCTTCGGTGATTTTATTCATCGTTTGTTTCTTGGACATATTCACACACGCAAATACAATTATAAATAATACTTACGTCTATATATAAATATATGTAAATATATATATAGGGCTCAGGTAGCGCTCTGAATAAAGTATGCAATGAGTGTATTGAGATCTCTTATGGGTACATTAAATGTATAGGTATGTATGAAGAGCTAATATCCAACACTTACGCTAGCGACAGGTAGTGGTACATCAACGGTAGTGCCAAGAAATGACAGTAGCAAGCACGGTCCAATATTTTCACTCTGGTTGTAAGTCAGCTGCAAAATATATTACGGAATTGGTTTATTAATTGGGTGTTTACCTGACTTAAATGCATTTAATTGTGAACAAAACTGAACCAAGCAAAGCTACTACTAATGTATCACGAAAGTACTAAATGCTTATGCATATGTTGCAGTTTGAAGCAGTAACGGCATAGTAATCATAAGCATTGGAAAAAGCTATTAATCTAGCAGGGAAACGGTAATCCCTGTCCAGAAAGGCAAAAAGATCAAGCCCAATTGCTGTTCATAAAGATGAGTCGTCGATGATCCCGATCCATCTAGTTCAATGAATCCATAGTTTTTATCATACAGAGCAGGCACCTCAAAAGAACTGAAACTATTACACAATATTCAATTTAAGTATGAATGGCGATAAACTCAAGCATGCAACTCTTTTTGCAATTCGTGCAATCACATGAAAACCTCTGGTGAACGGTAGTAGCCTCTATCTGCAAACGTTACACCTGTGAGAAATGAACTGTGTCAATGATGGACAGTTACCAAATCTTGTAACGTCATTTGCGGTACTTTGCCATAATTCACGATCCATTTTGCTGAAGGCATCACATACGAAAACCTCAACCAGGTGGAATTTCAGCTTACCACAGAATAGCCTTGATTTGCGTTTTGCTAGTCATCATGTTATCGACGATGTCATGGCCTCAGATTCAGTTTGCAGTACATTGACCAAACGCTCCTAAGAGGGGGGTGGTAATTGACAAGAGAAGAGGAGGCCATAAGATGAATAATTAAAGTACTTAATTTGAAAATTTACCTTTTGCGGTTCCTTAAGGTTGCGTCTGCTTGCACCGCCGAATTTACCAAGTACTCGAAAGGCCACGTGCGCGATGGTTTCCACCGTATTTCTCAATGTTCTCCACAAGGCCTGAGAGTTTAATTGTAGAATACATAGCGGTCATCACCATGATGGACAGTCAATGGTGCTACAGTCATAAGTACTTACCATGAACTGCTTTTCCTTGCAAGTATTGATAAAAATTTGATAGAAAACTACACTGTCATTGAAAATAAAAACTATTGCTGAAGTCAATTGCTTGATCGCAAACAATGGTGCGATGATTTTCAAGAGACTCACCTGCATCAAATCAGCTCGAACGGGTTGGATGTGGTCGTACAGAAAATCAGGCTGCAAATTATCAACGCAGAGCTCTAGTGTACGTAGACCCTGTCGGATCAAAATGAAGCATATCAGATGGAAACTGTACCATTGTCTAAAATCGGAAATACAAACACGAGTTTTGCTTTTTCTATCTAGCCATCACGGGTAGCTTACAGGAAACAAGGAAGTTAAACTTGTGGAAAAGAGCCCTGGTCCATGCTTTCGACACGATGAAAGAGCCGGGACTTCTAGGCAGGGGTTACGAAGAGATTCGGGCCAACGGCTGAGGATCAAGTGCAGGGAAAACTGATGGATTCACAGTGCAACTTCGTCTTTAGCGAATTCAGAGAGTTCACTGTGATACTCTGGTAAGTTTCAACAGTCTTTGTCGCAACTTCAGTTAAAAAATGTTTCAATTCGTCACATAGGTAAACTTGGCTCCTATACTCTCGAGGCGGGCATTGCCAGAGAGGTACCATTCTAAGCAACAGGAAAGTGATGTAGGAGATACTTTCCTTGCCGTACGTCCACCACCAGTTTTCGGCCAGGTACTTATTTACTGCTGGGTGGACAGTGAAAGGGCAAAAGACAGTAGACTAGCGCCTCGTACCCTAGCCGTCCACACAGTAGACCTGCGCACAAATCACTACGTCAACTGTCCCTCTTGGATAACTTCAGCAGCACAGAGTATGCCTAGCTGAGGTATCAGCGATTATGGTAATACTGAGTGCCATGCTGGCTGGGTGAGCAGCGCGACAGTGTGCAGCGATCTATTGTAATACATACAATAACCACTATTCTTTCACTAAATTTTTTAACACATGGATGGTCGAAAATGTGTCTTTTTGCCATATTTCCCACTTTGCAATGGCAACAAGAGCCTCATTATCTAATCAGTGAAAGGCTGTGTAAAATATTCACGCCAGTTTTCCTCTTATAATAAGAGCTTTCAGTTGCTAAGGTGACAGCGCAATTAAAAAGATGCCATAAAACAAGAAGAGGCATCAGATTAAGCTGATAAGTTTTAACGCATTACACATCCACTTATCTACGATTGATTGTACCAGCAAAGCCCTGCCTCTGCTGCTCTCCCAGAGGTCATGCTTTCAACGTATTCATTAGGCCGGATTTCAGCAAAGAATTTCAAAGAAATCCTGACGACAAAAACCCGATCCATTGAGAACTCTTACAAATAGCTAACTTTGATTTTGGAAGGGAAAACCTACGAGGGTCCCTATGAAAAGAAAATAAATGTAACGTAAATTCGATAATACAAAGCGTGCCGATTTTAGCTTCGAGCATAATTCCCAACCGCAATACATTGTTCTTCTTCTCCAGGCTTCTCTCACAAAGTGAATTTGCCTTTATCGACTATGAAGTATGAATATGCACGGCGGTTTGTGGTGGATTTCTATGGTGGGATAACCTTTCGACCAGCATTTCACCGTCAATTAGATTGTATATCAGTGTAGGTACGAATGGAGGTAGGTATGTAGAGATTGAGAGAATGAGGTGGGTAGGGAAGGAGGGTAACTATGAAGCCTGGTAGATACAGGGTTTTCAAACGAAGGGAGGAGAGCCCCACAGAAAAAGTGGGTAGAAAGCTTCACGGAGGACCTCAAAGCCTTTGGAGCTGGGACTGAAGTGGCGGGCGACAGGGCAAAGTGACGGGGAATGAAACGAAAAGACGGTCCCATCCGAGTGGAAATAAAACCGGTAGAGATTCTTGTCTAATTCTTGTTTAATCTGAGCTACGTTCACGATGTGCAAACAGCCACATTTGATAGCTACGCTTTTGAGCGTCCACACCAATACAATATCCGGTTTTTGTTGCAGATGAGCTGTTTCTTTCGACACCTCAAATGGAATCCAATCCATATAATATCAAGCTAAGCATGGGCTTACCTGACTGACAAGAGTCTGTGTTCCATTCAACGCGGAAACCAAAGGGTCCATTAACATTGGCAAATAAGGCAACAGTGAACTGTGAAGAGGAAAAATTGACGTTTATCATAAAAGCAGTCTCTAAGACGTCGAAAAAAGATTATAAATGAAATTTTATCGATCTGATGAGGAAACTTGACCGTTGAGTCGCGAAATAACACTTCAGAGTTTGAAATGGTGGCAAAGACCGCCTGATCCGATTCTTCGCGCACTGCCAGGTAGAGGCTGCCTGGACAAAGACAGTCCATCCCTGGAAATACGTTAAGCTATGATGGCATTACATGACGAAAGACGCACGCGACTTTTTCAATCCGTTTTGCTTAATGCTCTTTAGTGCAAATGCAAATTCTCAAAAATTCTAAAAAGGTGCTAAATCTTACGACAAGGAAGGTTTACCAGGGATCTATACTGTGATTAAAAAGTCCTGGGGATTTTCAGAGGGCAATTTGCATGCTCATGACCAGCTGAAAAAACTCTTGAAGTTAATGATAATATTTTGAAGCTAATGATAATACGCAGGCTTGTAAATGATGAAAAACCAAATCCAACCAAGGGAAACATGATCAGTAAGTGATGCGCTCTCTGGAATGTTCGCGAAAAGGAGGGTAGCGAGTAGAAATTTCTACAGCAGAAGTTTTGCCAAGCCAAAAGTCGTAATATTAAACGTATCAAAATATTCCAATGCTGCTTACATTTAAAGTAAATGCTTCAAGACGCGAAGCCACAAAAGTTCCATAAATTCACAAAAAAATGAATGACCATGTGATATCATTTGATAGAAGAGCATAACACCAAGAAGAAAGGTCATGTTTCCATCACTAAAGCTTGTTGATCATTTGATACGGAGAAAATTCAACATAAACTTTGGCCAGGCAAGGAAAAGTCGATACCAAAGAATGGGAACTGCGGAACAGCTCTTTACGGTTGCTTGATGATATCAAGTAGAGGCACAGAGGCACAGTATCCCTTTGAAACGTAGCACAGAGGCAAAGACTCTGCTTCTCTGGTGAAAAAGGACTCTAAATAGGAAAGTACTTGAGAAGAACGAATCTGGTTGAATACAGTGCGATTTACGGTTTATAATAATAATAATAGTAATAATAAATGTTGATAAAGGGGCTGGAAGGCCAAGGCCTATGAATCCCTAATCATCTATGGCAAATAATCTAGTTTAATTTGAACTCGAATTTGGAGTCTCCGTGTAGGCGGTCAAAGAGTTTTTCAAAAGTTATTACATCCTTTGCTTCGACGATGTTCGCTGGCAAGCAGTTCCACTCTTTGACGATTCGTTGAGAATAAAAGTTCTTCCTTACATCTAACCTGCATTTATTCAACACTATTTTGTATCTATGACCCCTTGTCTTACTTTGATTGATCTTGAAGAACTCACAAGGGTCAGTATCAACAAGGCCGTGAAATATTTCATAAGTTGTGATCATGGCACCACGCTTTCTCCTATACTAAAGGGCCGGCAGCTTTAAAGCTTGTAATCGTTCATTATATGATAACTGGCTGATGCCACGAACAAGTTTTGTTGCTCTTCTTTAAACTACTTCTGATTGCTGTACGTGTTTCACCATATACGGGTTCCATACGGAGACAGATGATTCTAACAAAGGACTGAGAAGACTCTTTTAAAGGTCCTCCATCTCTTTAACTTTCGATATATATATATTTGTCTCTTTTTTGTCATGAGAAGACAAGATAGAAGCCTCTGCACCGTCTTTGCTGATACCAAGTCGTAATTCTTCACACTTTTGTGAATTTAATGGTAGCTGCCATTTCTTAGACCAGTCACGTATTAATGATATATCAAATTGAATACGAGCATGATTTTCTTTTGCCTTGGAGTAAATTTTCAACTACGCATGAACAGTTGAAACGTTCTTTGCCATTCCATCTTACAGAGAGACGGGGAAATGATATTAGTGGCGGCGCAGGTTAATTTGAATCCATAACATTGAAAATTTCAATCAACGAACGAAGCAGAAGATCCTTATAACAACAGATCCAGTAAACCAGAAATTTTTCAGAACAGGAATAATCTACGGCTTCGTTAGAGAAATTAGTAGCTCGATCAATCCTGTCTAGAATGCTTGCTTACGCTAATTAACAGCATCCATTCAAAGATTCTGGTTGTACTATGTCAAGGCTTATTAAATTCCTAAAAATAAAACCATTTTTACGACGCAAGGCAAATCAGAACTGCTAGTCTGCATCCAACCGTTTAGTTAAGTCATAATGCTGCGAGTAGGGCCGAGTAACAAAATACATGTTCATGCAGGGTAAATTTTCATTAGTAGGAGACAGTACTGTTTCTAGCAAGGGGCATAGAAACGCAGAGCTTCGAGAAACCTCAACACAACATTGAAGAGCATGCAAAAAGCACAGTGCCACCTTGAACTGTGACGCCTAAATGATACTGGATCAGTGAGATATTTTTTCACGTGGTGCAACAATTTTACTTCACTGGGAGCCGTTACGGCTTCTTAGAAACCCACTATGTGCTGGCATAAGTTGTACCAACATTGTAAGAACTCCATCTCAGGAAGGTCCACCTTGACATAAATCATTCCGCTCATGACGAGAAATCAAGGAAATCTTGACAAATCGTTTTCGTTAAGACTTCGCATGAATTTTAAAGAGAGGTTTGTCACTTGATTCCCTGAAGGAAGAAAATTCTATGCGGTTAATACGGGTGTTACTAATGGAGAAACGCCCTCGTATTTAACAGGCGATGAACGTCAGCTATACGCACTTGACGGTCGAGGAATTAATTTCCGTAACATCGGTTTCCGTAATATCTCATGACTCTTTTAACTATGCTATTATCCGTTAATTGACGCACAGATGCATTTGATAATTGAGGGTAAAGTCAGCTTATCAAACTGGTCATGGATTGGTGGCTGAGTTCGCGCATTTTTCATCAGGCTGGTAAAAAATTGACGAATGACAACCCACGTGGTACTTAACGCATCAATCTTGATGCATTTTGGTCGATCGGGAGGACGGGGTTAAAACAGAACAAAACATTGTGAAATGCAACAAGCGATTTTCAAGAAGCACGAATTTTAACATGCGATCATCAAAAATCAGCATCACACATTAGCAACTTCTCAAACGACTCCCCCCTTATTCATCCAAACGTAGAGACAGTCACAGGCCAGTTTAGGAATAATATACTATATGACGTACATGCCAGGGTAGGATTCAAAGAAACTATCTGTCGGTAGCTGCTTTGGGAGAAGTGACGAGTAATCCAGTCTAGATTTGACTAAAAAAGGTGCACTTGGTCGAAAGCTCTCTGTCTGAGAGCGAACTGCTTCTGCAACAAATGACGGCTACCTTGCTTTCCTTTGAAAAGTGTGAACTGATTGAAAATAAAGAAAACGGTCTCTGGCGAAATCTTGAAATTCCCATTAAACATCCTACGTGGACATAAAAAATTCCCGCCTATTGAGAACGAATCGTCATACGAATGTTTTCCAGAAAAAGACCAAGAGATACCTAGGCAACTCACCAAATATGACCTTTGCGCCATTGGTAGAATCCTATGTCGATAGAAACAGGAATCGCGCGAGCTCCTGGGATCAAGCAAGGTCGATTCCAAATCGCCTTTGAACAATGTGTTTTTACTTAACTACAGCCTGCCCAGTTTCGATTCTAATAAGCATTGAAACTATTAGCTTTCCACTCGGATCAAAATGAAATAAAAAGTCATCTGAAAAAAACGCAGGCAGTCTGTGGATGGGACGATTCACCCCTTTTTCACTAAAAACATCTCAAAACATAAGACAAACTTTTGGGTTGAAACGATCAAAATTATGTCATTTTATCAGCAAAGCCATACATTTTGCCCTGTGTGCACCATCAATTATATTCATGTTCATGGAACGATACCACTGATTCGATAGATTGAAATTCTTTCTACTACAAATAGCAAACAACTGAAACGCGTTCAAAGAAACAAGGGCATGAAAACAGGTGAAAAAATCGAGAAATTCGATGCTGTGTCGTGTAAATTCCAGGCAGAAGTATGACTGCATCCGTTTAACACATGCTGAAGTCGTCGCTGACCAGGACAAAGAAGATGCTCGCTGATAAGAACAACCGCTTGAAGACGGACTGAAACACAATCGCGTCGAATAGTTTCAGGCGAACGGCCATTCACGGCTATTTCAAATAGTTCGAATGGTTGTCAAGAGTTGTTAACCACCCAAAGGATTACAAGCTTGTGTTTTCTTGTTGCAAGCTTGTCGACGTCAAAGAACGAAAGCTCGCAGGCGTGCCCCCCCGTCTGAATGGCTCATAGATAAACCGACGCTTAAATTAAGAAACAGTTGCATTGCTTTCCATCGTATAATCACAACTAACAAATCTTTGGGTCAAAGAGATTACACAAGAGTACAGTACGAAAAGGTAAAACGCTGTTCGAACCAAACGTGGAAAATGGCCAATTTGAATGCCGAAGATGTTCTGAGGTTGATAGTGCTCTCTATGCTGGCGTTTATTGCAATATCCTCCAACCTGACTGTCTGCGTTGCTTTCCGCAGGAATGAGAAGCTTCGCTCGGCATTCAGCTATTTGATTGTATCCTTGGCCGTCGCAGACATGCTCAATGGACTGATTGTCATACCATCGTACTGCGCTTTCATATTTGAACGTAGCTTGTACAGTCAAACCATTGGTTTCTACTGCTACGCTGTCTATATTTGTTTTGACATATTTTTCGGCCTTGCTTCCATATACAACATGGCACTTATGAGCATTGAGAGGGCGCTGATGGTTGCTTTTCCGAATCTTCACAGAAAAACGCTGGCCGAGAAATCCCTAATGAAAAGACTAATACCGTTGCCGTGGCTGCTCGCACTCGCCCTTACTATCCCAAAAATCGTCCAATACCTTCACGGGATTGAAGCTCAAATACTTGGGATCGTATACTTTGTCCTTGCCTTCGTCATACCATTGATTGTCATAGCTATTTCTTATGGCTACGTATTCAAAATGCGAATGAAATTCATGAGGCAACAACAAGAGCATACGATAAAGAATCTGCGTCTGGCGTACACCGTGCTTGCGATAGTGGTCATATTCTTTCTGTGCTGGACACCTTTCTTCAGCGTGCTTCTCTACTACGCACTATGCAATCAATGCTCTCGGCTGAATGGAACATTGGTGCTCGTCAAATGGCTCCAGTTTTTCCACTCATGCTGCAATCCGTTTATCTACGCACTGCTACAGCCCAAATTCCGACAAGAGTTTAAAGCGATCATCAAGAGATGTCTCGTGAGGAAGACGAAGAGAATATACGAAGAAGGCGAACTGGAGCAGCAACCAATGAGTGAGTGCACAAACATTGACGAAAAGTAAAATTCCCCGGCAGGGAAACATTCCGTGTTTAAGTAATTTGTGGGTTTACAGCATCACAGCAGCAGAGATTGGTCTTGCTAAGACAACTCTTAGACGAACTAGTTGTTATCAGTCACCTAGGAATCTCTATCGCCCATCCATAAATCACTCTCGACTCCCCACAAGATTGCAAGATAAGTACCATGGCGCATCATTCGAGAAGTCTCTGTCCCAGAAGGTTGACGGAAACAGGAAAGTTCCTCGTGCCGTCGAACAATAATCATGCAGGCAAAGCCACCCGCACAAGCAAAGACGTCCTTCGTCACAAAGTCAGATATTCGCGCTCCTTTCGGATTAAGGCTAAAGCTAGTCTATCGAAATGGCTAGCAGATAAGCGATAAAATTCTTCGATAATTTCCTAATTTCAATAAGTTCCTCGCGCCAATTGGCTCAGACTCAGTCTGCTCAAATCTTTTTCACTTCGTTGCGTGAAACTCGGCTTAGATAAAAATCTCCACGAATGAAAAAAATGTCGTCGTTCACAACTGAAATTAATCTAAATCGCTTTAAAATCGTTGAAAACTTATTTCCTCTTTCTAACATTGCTCATTTGAGCGGCGTTTGAGGCAAAGTCGACTACTGCACACAGCAAGCTACCTGCATGCAATTCTTCATTGAATACGCTGTATTGTAAATAGAAACCAGGAAAAAACTACTTGCGTGATGTCTAAGCTTCTCTAAGTGTACATCAATAATGTATATCAGTATTTTCTTAAATGTTTATTATCGCTTTAACGCAAGATGGCGAAACAACTGAAAGATATTACTACAAGACGACCTCAGTCTTGCCGATCCTTTCAAAATTTTTGAAGACTTGTATTCTATCAATTGTACAGATGATCTCAATTATAATGATGATCTTTATCACCAAGTCAATTCGGATTCAGGTCCCTCCATTCTACCGTGGCTTCGCTAATAAAAGACACAGATGGCTGGTATTCAAAACTAGATGACCCTGAACTGGTAGGTGTCGTATTCCTAGACGTCAAGAACACTTTCGAAACCGTCAGTCACTCACTTCAATGTAATAAGCTTAAGTACTACGGAGTTCAAAAGGGGTAGCTTCAGTGGTTTGATTCATACCTTTTAGAAAGGAGGCAATATTTTAGAGTAAATGGTAAAGATTCCCAGAGATCAAACAATAGAAACTGGCGTACCACAAGGCTCCTGTCCCGGCCCTCTGCTGCTTCTCGTATACATGAATGGTTTACAGAACACAATAAAAAATTGCTCGGTTACTATGTTTGCTGGTGATACGAGTCTCTCTGTCCGTGGAAAAACCCTACATCAGCTGAATATGACCTTTAGTCAATAGTTGGTTTCCCTTAATAGTTGGCTTGTATTTTGATTCTTATATATCGCCATTTTGTTGATTCGCTTTATAGATGGATGGCCTCTTGTAAACAAGCATTGCTGTATGGGTTAGGTTACCGTCCTACAATGATTGAATTTATTATTACTATAATTTTTATTATTACTGTAATATAAGGACTCACGATTACAAGTAGCTTATTGTATCAATAAATACCGTTGGACCAAGGTTCACCTATGAGTACTTCGTTGCATTCATATCAACCTAGTTCACCTAAATAGCTCTTGGAATTCTTGCGCGGAAGCTTTCACAATATACTCTCCGTCCATACGTCTATTCGTTATAGACTTTTTCCATGAAATTACCTGAGTAGATATGACAGAGAAAATACAAAACCACTAAAAGAGGTGAAAATCTGTTTTTAAAAGGGATCGCAGAACCTCCGACTGAAACTACAATTAATGTCCCTCGTTGAGGTGAGGTGAGATGACGCCCTATAAGTCCTAAATGACGCGATGACAGGCAATACTGCCATACCCACTACAGTTAACGTTGGTCTCTTCTACTTAAACTTACCTCGCAAAACAGGACCTTCGCGGTGTGACCGATAGAAAAACACTAAAACTGGATCCCCATACTCATGCCAAACCTTCGCGTGAAAACATATCCTTCTTACGAATAGCGACGTCATCACAATATTGACGTAATCAAACGCTTCAAAGACAAATGCTTTCATTCAATAGAATTATTTGCTCTTGCCATCCGAATAACCAGAGGCTGATCTCCGCAGAACCTTTCATTGCAACTTTCTTGTACAAAAGCTATCTATGACTTGGAAAACAATTACGAGATTCCCTAGGTCAAAAGCTCAACGTAGTTGGAAAGACACTGCAAGAGCATTTTCTGGAAGACGCGACGAGCTGGTAGCAATTAATGAATATCTCATTCATTCATTCATTCATTCATTCATTCATGCATTTATTAATGCATTCATTCATTCATTCATCCATTCATTCATTCATTCATTCACTCACTCATTCATTCATTCATTCATTCATTCATTCATTCATTCACATATTCAATATCAACGAAAACCCTACTGTCCGTTGATGTCAACCCCCCTTCTACCGCTTAAGAAAAGGTTCATACAGCCAACTGCGCGGGAATGATTCTTACCTTAGCATGAAAAACTACTACGTAGTTCGCCAGTTTCACATTGATTATTTTTTTTTGTATAAAATTTTTCCAACATTTCAAAGGTAGACATTTGGATATATCGAGCAGTGTCCGGGTCATTCCTCTCGATGTGATCACACCTCGTGATTCCTACGCCTGGAATCACAGAGAGCTTGCGACTCTCCTCCCAATAAGTACAAGTTTAGCTGAGGGTGGATTCCAACCACTGACCATACAATCAATGCACAATAATCTTACTACTGTGAGCTATCCTGAAATTGATTATAGCGACTAAGGATACCTCTTTGTTAATCTTATGATTAAAACCGTACTTATTGTAGAATATCACGTTTTTTAATATGCAGTGGATACTAAAATTCGCCATTGGAGATGTGACGTATTGAAATGCGCTTAAAACAAAGACCCTAAAGCCTCCTTGATTTCATGACGTACCGGTGCACTATTTGCCCGTTTAGCTCCATCGTATTGCCGATCACAACAGATTAAATCAGCTTAATTGACTATAACATACTGTGTCTTTCTCGCTTTGCCACTTTTAAAAACACAGCGCATTCGTAACTTCAGCAGATATTTCATCAAGCCTTATGACTCCTACTTGACTTGACAGTAAAGTACAATACCAGAAGCTTGCTGTGATTTAGCAGGGAAAACACTGTGGCTTCATCTCAAGGGTATATTAGTTCGAGCACAGATAAATGCATAAAATATCATGCACATCTAAAGATGAAAATTGAAAACGCATGTAGTGATAATATTTAGAATCTTGTGAATATACACCATCGAAAATTCCACAGACACGACCCGTCTATAAAGTAATTTGGGTAGCGCGTACTGAAACAGTAGCCCTTCGAAGGAAGTTGTAACGAAAAGCCCTATCCATGTTGCTTCTTTCGTCAGGAATGTGGGATTCCATTGGTTGGCTACAATGACTGGCAATTGTTATTGGCAATAATTGGAAATAACTAAGAACTACTAGCAGCGTTCACCGAATGTCAATCAGGACGAAAGATAATCACAGACAGTACTGTAATCACATTGCTGTCTAGAGGAATTCAATGAACAAAGATGAGGGCGAGGACGCGCAATGGGAGGAATCCAATTACAGATGATAGATGCTTATTGTAACACCGCCTTGATTACGTTGTGCCAAAACGAAAACATGACGCTTCATATAGTAATAGCCATAATTGAATTCCATTGTACTAACAGGATAAATCGGATTTATTTGGATTGATGGCAGGAATGAAAGGTTACCTGTACCAATGAACCAGCTTTCATTCCAACTGGGGCAAGTTGATTACTCGTCGATTAAGATTTATCAAATAAGGAAGGCAATTAATTCGAACGGAAGCCATACAAAAAGGCCAATGTCTGTTTCTCTGGTGACGACAAATCCAACGTAAACGAGTTTCCGTCAATAGTCTTATGTAGCATTGATTATCATAATATGAGGTGGAGGCTGACAGGATCATGGTTGTTTCATGCAAAGATTACGGGGGAAATTCTACTTCCGCGGCAACTTTTCTATGCTAATGGCGGACTATCTACGTGAGAAAGTAACAGATATCAATTGCCCGTCTCATGAAAGCCAGAATAGAAAGTTGGGCAGGAAATATTCCCATGCTGGAGTATGTGACTTTGGGCACACTAATCCCAGCTTAAGGACTGTAATTGCGATTATTTTCTGTGCGACAACAGCAGATGGGTAAACAATATGAGAAGTGCTCTTTTCTGTATGGCTTAATTCTTTCTGAAGCAACCAACGCATTTTGGGCCTCCGATTGAATGGAGAGCGAGATTGGAGCCCAAAAGCCAGGCCGTATAATCCACGAAGACGATTTGACCGAATGAGAACTTCCCTCTGACAGCTATATTCAAAGTCTACCATGAAAAGAGGAAGTCTTGTGAATCTACTTTAATCAATGTAAGAATACCAACAATCCAAGTTGAGATCGATCAGGGAGTAAATACTGATTGAGATGGCTCTACATCGCAGAGCAAGAAGTTCCTCAACATCGCATGAATCAAAGGCTAGACAATCTGGCATCCATCTTCACTCAGATTCATAAAGACATTATCCATGGTTATATCCACTCGCAGCAAGAAATGAAGCAATGGCATGCAATGAAACGGCCAATTTTCTTATCGCCTGGGGAATGCTAGCAAAATAACATCACACTTAACTGCCTACTTAGAAGACAATATACTGAATACTGCATCGTAAGTCCACAGTGAAATGTTCGTGCCAACTTTTCAACAGTACTATAATACGATTTTTGTGGATGGGGGCAAGATTGATCGAGGGTGACCTGTCCTTTCTTGGTTACTGTAGTAGAGCGAACAACATGCATAGTCCTCAGCTTCTTAATTGGACAAGCTTACACAATTTCGTTCATGCTTCTATTTGCTCTATTTATACGCCAAAATGCATGTTAATCGTAAAATTGTCCTTGAATGATCAACATCCTGTCAGTTTAGATCGATTCCTACTAATTCAGTGGGAGATATGACTACCAAGTACCGAAAATGTTGATCGACGACCAATGCCCGTAATTAGACAAAGAGATAAACTAAGAGCATTTGGGATATTTTTGGTCCGAAACCTTCGAAAATCTTGTTAACATACTATAGAGATATCTTCTCAAAGAAACACACAAGGGAAATCTTTTTAAAAAGTGAACCATGTAGCGTAATCTTTGAATTATGGGAAGCAAAAAACTTTCGGAATGTCTGATAAAATCATTGGAAACAAAGGCCGCCAATAATAACACTTTTAGGTGGCAAATACTCCAGCGTATTTGGGAAGGAGAAATTCGAAATAGGCTTCTCATTAGGATGTGAACAAAAAATCTTAATTGAATTGTTGATCGTCTAAATGAAACCATGTGAAGAGCCACAGACAAAATATGGTGCCACAGTGCGTGACAACCAGCTTCTTCAAACTGACTGCGTCGCATACTCGACTTGGAGCGTAGCAGAAACAAGAGGCAGGGCGCTGAGTTGTTTATAGGAAAGTGGAATTCCTGAGGTGGTTTCCCCCTTGCCTTCCTCACCAACGGCGACACGTGTAGGACGTGAACTCATAACCCTTGCACTGTGAGCCCGCGCGCTAAACCATTACACCACGACACCAAATTTTCAAAAAGATAAGCTAAATACGCAGTCTGCAAATGGAGACCAGCCTCTTTAGTATTGTACGATTAGCAATCCTCTTTGCCGATAGAGTCCAAGGAGAAATCTTGAGTAGAATTCAAAATGGGGAGCTTCTTCAATTTTGCATTCTGCCGATGTCTTTCTAATAATGGCGCTGCCACGAACTGTGCATTTTCGGCAGATACAATCAATTGGGTTATAGGATAGAAGGTAACTGTCGTCATTCACAATCAAACTCTCATTTTATGCTGAGGCCAACCGGAAAACCTCGGAGAAGCTCAGTTCTACATATAAAACACGACAAACTAGAGACAAGAAGAAACTTTGCCACGCACCAAAACACATTTAAGATTGCACTTATTCATACCGTCAATTCTGGCAAACTAACATAGTTTAGTGGTATCAAGTACACCAATGTGATACGCGCAGGGATTCGATACGAAAACGGTGTCGAAAAACTCTAGTGGTACTTTTCTCAGCATTAAAAATTGCAATAAAATTACGTACCTCAGCCTCACGGGAACGGTCAAACAGAGCTCAACAAACAGATCCTTCATGTACTGCTTATGAATACCACTTTGCAAGTTGTTTAATCCTTGAAAAGCAAAAGAACAACTTCTTACGGTGGAGTGCTTTGCTCAGTTGATCAACTGAGGTGCACTGAAGGTTCCCAAGTTCAGTTGCTAAACAAGCTCCAAGTCTTCGCACTGCTCCCGCCTATGCATATACACAAGTTACAGCCACTAGACATTAACCATACGATGTACTAGCACCGCCAAATACAACAAAACAGCGTATGGAATATTTGGCGTTGCCCTCCTTGCTTTGAGACTTTCACGAGACCATCAACGCTATTTCGCCAGCTAGGTCGCTAAAAACTCTCCTTAGGATGGCTACGTGAAGGAAGCCGCATGATACATATTCTGGATATGATCAGCTTTATGTCATGAGTCCTGCATGGTCGAAATTGCACTCATTGCAAGACTACTAACATACGAAAAGCAAAGGCAAGTACCAATGTAGTACTACGCTAGGATGCTGTCTTAAAATGCCGTTTTAAATTCACTACTAACTGTTTGCGTTAGTTTTTATTCATAAAAAGGTGTTAAGTTGCCTTCATGAGTTACTGGAGGGTGTTTGCTTTGACACAGAAATATTATTGAAGGCCATATTCAGGATCGATTTCTTCCTGCTTATAGCCTACAGCATTGATGATAGAGTAGTTAGATTTACCTTGCAATAGATTCGGCAGCAACGGAAGAAATTCTTGATAGAGCAGGTCATGACTACCTGAAAAGGGGAGCAATCATTGTTAGATGGATGCAAAAGCTCAGAAAAATCATAGCTGGATGCTGCAGGAAAACAGGGCAACAAAATCTGCCGTTTGATTGCGCTGCATGTATCGCATGCAGATGATTTGCGAAACGGTAGGTCACACCTCCGCCTCGGTCCACTTGATGGGAATCATCTCCATTGAAGATGCTTATCATAATGAAATTTCATCTGCAGCTTATTCTGTTATTGTCTACAACGAAAATGGTCGACGATTTTCCGACCACCCACAATGTCATTAACATGCAATCTCTTGGATCTTTTTTGGGTCGATGGCATTCAAACAGCCCTATTTGCATTGAGCGTTGCATTTAGCGGTTCTTATAAAGCTTATCTTCTTAATTATCGTTAACCTTAAAAGGGATTTTAAAGCTGTAAAACACACAGACAACATATACTTGATGCATATATGGGTGGGACTCCTTCTGTGACATCCCTTGTTTTAGATCGATTGAAATGGAGAGTCGAACAGGATTTCGACCTTCGACTACTGTTACCTAATGAATCGGAAGACAGCACGATTTCAGTCTATGGAAAAAGTGTTTTCTCAAACCTCCGCCGATGGATCGAAACAGGGCTCTGAGCAGCAGAAAGTAATTGTAAGGTTCTTTGGCAGACATGGCGAGCTCCATGGAGCGATTGACAATCTCGTGCAAGTGCGGCTGAAAATCGAAAAAGCGATAATAAATTTAGGTGGACTTCGGTTCGTATGTGGTGCAGTGGTTAAGCGTGCGTGCTCATAGCCCAGGGTTTGTGAGCTTGAATCCTGCACGAATCACAATAAAGGCACCATTGGTGAGAAAGGCAATGGGAAACCACTTCATAAAAATCCACTTTCCTAGAAAGAACTCAGGGCCCTGCGTCTGGTTTCTGCTACGCTCGAAACAGAGTATGCGATGTAGTAGTTCATATAGAAACGGAGAAATTAATGTGAGTCTTTATACAAAAAAATGCATCGCATACTTGATATGGAGCTTTGCAGAGCCCAGAGACGGGGCTGCGAACTTTTCAAAGGGAAGTGAATACTCATGAAATGATTCCTTGTTTTGCCTTCTTCGCCGAAGGCTTTTCTATCGTATAATTAAGACTACGGCAGTATCAAAACAAAACTACAGCGAGGCCGCTCCCCCTTCCTTCTTCGCAAGTGGTTTGTAGTAATCACGTAACCTAGACAACAGACCCCTTTGTGTAAAAGTATCATCAGCATATTTATCTGTTCAAGCCGTGTTCGATTTTCGGAATAAACGGCATGGCTTTTATACTGGTCCTTGGAATTCGATGCTTTTGAGCCTTTGTCGATAAACTTCGTCGCTATCACGTTTATTGAATACCCAGTGTCAAAACGAACAGCACAATTGCTGAGGGAGATTGCGTATTAGCGCGATAACTAAACAACAACAAATTAACGCCGAAATTTATCGCAATGTCGTAAGGAAAAAATTCGTAGGAATTGATCGAAAGTTACTCTGCAAAGAGGCAGAATGGTAAAATAAACCAAGAAGCATGTTCCGTTTTCATGAATGAATTCAGCTGAGGAAAGCAATAGAAAGCTGACATATCTGACTTGTTCGCTTTTTGAACAGACTTCCTTTGACAAAAGTAACGATTTGAGGGGTGGTCTTTATGTAAGAAAC
Source organism: Pseudorhiza aurosa (assembly GCA_964026355.1). Lineage (NCBI taxonomy): Eukaryota > Metazoa > Cnidaria > Scyphozoa > Rhizostomeae > Lychnorhizidae > Pseudorhiza > Pseudorhiza aurosa. The sequence goes on from OZ032115.1 coordinate 9,676,430, forward strand.
AACAGCCTTACTAACCTTCAACATCTGTTCATTTTCTTGTGCAAAAAGAGACACAGAGCCAAACACCAGTTTGAATAGTTTCAAATACAAATTTGACTTCTCTGACTTTGCTGCAATGATACATGCGACAGTTAGCGAGTGATCATTGGTTACGCTTGAAAAATACAGTGATCTAAAACATGGCCATCATGTTCGAGAAAATACCTTGAAAAATACAGTGATCTAAAACATGGCCATCATGTTCGAGAAAATACCTTGAAAAATACAGTGATCTAAAACATGGCCATCATGTTCGAGAAAATACCTTGAAAAATACAGTGATCTAAAACATGGCGATCATGTTCGAGAAAATACCTACTGAACAGAAATGAGTATGTATATGTAGATTTGGGGTTTCACACTGAAGAAAGAAGACGAAAGAAAGACGAGTGCATTCGAGGCATGGCCTTGGGGGGGTCCTCCGGGCCAGCTGGAGAAAGGGAAGACTAACGAGTATGTGAGAGGACAGGTCAAGGTGAAGGGGGGGGGGGGGTGAGTCCTCGAACCAATGCCGAATGAGAAAGATGCACTGGAAAAGAACAAAGAGTAGTAAATTCATGGCTTTCGGTATACTGCTTCATTCTTCAAGGACACAAGTGACCAATGCAAATTCAGCTTTTGACGCATCACGAGAATCCTTATTCAGTTTGGTTTTTATATAAAACCAGGTATTTTCAATGATACTCAAATCGGGACATTGAAGCTAAAGAAGAACGTTTACGCGACGGTCTTCCAAAACAATTTGTGGTGATTTAGCACAGTGCGGTAGTGCTATATTATGCTGAAAAATAAACGGCCTTTTTCTTCACAAAGCCTTAGGCCACAATGAAAACAAAACAACTGTAAAATGACGCTTTGCATAGAGACATCAAAATTGCAGGCCAACAAAGTTGCTTTTTATCGACCGGTGCAAAACTTCTGTTCCCAAAGTCTACAACATCATGGCAAGGTAGACACGAGAGATTGGGGTAATTACACAACTAAACATGGGAAAGAAAGATGTTCATTGTTTGAAAAGGGACTAAGGACAAATAGAAATGAAAATAAAATGTGCATAAAGATCTGTCAAACAGTTTGTCCTCAATTTTTTTAGTGAGTTATGTTGGGAAAAGGCTATGGTGGCCTATACAAAGCCCTAACGAAGGAAGAAATCAAAAGGATAAGAGGAGAGAGAGAGATCAGATCAAGTTTATTGATCTTAGATTTGAAAGGCAGTAAACTTGGAGTTTGAGACTGTAGTTAATATCTTAACAGATTTCTTGGCAAGGTGATTAAGCTTTGCCATTCTACTTGTAAATGAGAGCTTTGGAGAATGGTGTTCGGACAAACCTTAAAGTATATTATGCTCATTAGTGTATCAAGGGCGAAGATAACTTTTACCAACGTACGTGCATTTGGCTCAAGAAAAACAAAAAACATGTTTTTGAACTTGAAAGAAACAAGGAAGAACTTAGGCATGGAATAAACCGATCACATGTTTGGTATTCAGCGTATTCAGCAAATATTTCAACAGATTCTTTCTAATCGTGGTGAAAATAATATGAGATCACGCATAATTCTACTTGTGACCTATCTAAATAGCACAAAGGAAGTAATCGCTAAGACAACTTAATAATATTAACTTGAACTGGCTTCGGTATGTCATAAAAGTGAACGAGACCTAAAGTGTCCACAATGGAGAACTACTCCGATTATGAATATGGCGGAGAAAGAAATCAACTTACTTCCCATGTCCTCCAACTTATTCAAAAGAAATTTCACCAGAATAGTTGCAAAAGTTGCTGACGTATGTGGATTCGCCAAGAATGAGTTTGGTATTATCTAAAACAGAAACGTACGGAGTCGTTACTGCTATAGAAGTAATTAAACACGGCATTGTCCACGGGCACTTATCAAGGCGATATCAATACGTTTGGATCGTAACATGAGCCTAAATGCTCATTAGAGAGCGTAAGGATGAAGCCGTCTTTCCAACAGTTCTTCTCTGACAAGACTAGTTCTTGTACATCCAACAACAAAACAAGAGCAGCATAACACAGACTGAGAAAAATTATGAAGATGAAAAGATAAATGCTGTGATTAAGCTTTAGAAATTGAGGAAGCTACCTTACACGAAATGGCATACATCCAAGAATCACCTTGAGTAGGACCGGAAGAATATTCTTGAATATCATTTATGGGTGCATGCATGTAAATGTAGATGACTGCTACACTCACTAGCTTTGATCATGATCAATATTTGCCAATATGCTTGCAAAGATGATTACAATCATTATCAATAAGTTGTTTCGTTTAGGCACACAAGTCTTGCACGAAGTACAAAGCATATTAGGAACATGGCTCCTCTGTCATTTAGAAAGATGTTTTCTCTTACCTGCAGAGCATAGTTGTTGTGTATTCTGTCCACCAAATACTGCAGAATAGGAGACCAGTGCATTAGAAAACTTTCAAAGAAGCTTGGAAATCAGCCAGAAATACTAAATTGGTGAGTAAATGCTTTGGTGTGCAAAACTTCAATTATGCACTGAAAAATGGAGGCAACTTATCATGCTGCAGATTGTCGTGTTGAAGATGAGTGTTGGACGAAAAGATCTTAGTGAGACGAAATCATTTCTCCCCTCTTCTGCGCAGTACTAAAATGAAAAACTATTGCGCAAACGTGCTGAAGATAAGGAGACGGTGAGTTGCTAGCTCTCTTCAAATCACCTTACTGATATCAACCTGGCACGGGCTTGGCTGGACAATAACTGGCAATGCTATATAATCTAAACGCAGTCAACTCTGTCTAATTCGAACTCTCTCGGGCATCGTAAAAATGTCAGAATTAGCGAAATTTCGAATTACACGAGATCGAATTATATAGAGTTGACCGTACTTTCGTTAAATAACTGGTTTACCTCTATTGTGGCTGTAAAAACTTCCTTGAATGTAGCTGTATTGAGCATTGTGAACTGCAAAGAAACGTGGAAATGATACACTTATAGCTATAAACAAAATCTCACGTCAATGACAAGAAAACAGTAGCCGGTGCGAAAAAGATATCATTTCAAAGCCCTCTACCTTAAAATAAACAGAAGCGATTCGTTAGCTTAGTATATACGACTAAGCAGCTTTGTATTTCAATGTGAAACATCACCTAAGGATAATAATAATGATATACGAATTTGTATACAGGAATAACCTATCAGCATGTCAAGCATGCTGTTATCATTAGAGTCCTGTATGATACTTACAACTCCAGCAAAATGCTCTAGTATCTCTTTCTCCTCTTTCATTCTAATTTGATGGGGGGAACTAGGAACAGAAAAGTGATTCTTTCATCAAAGGACTTCTATCAACAATGCATAAATCATGATCAATCATCGCCTAAAAATGATCAATTCACAATGAGAATAATTATTCAAGTGAATGCATACGATAAAAAATCAACAAGTGCATATAAAGCTAAGACGTTCCTAGACTCCTGGATAGAATCATAAAAATAAGAATAAAGATGATAATCTTAGCCTCTTTAAGGTTGAAGCATTCTCTATAACTATAACGCTTTCTGCATTTATCGACTTTACATACATACACACACACGCACAAACACACGCACACACACACACACACAAACACACACACACACACACACACACACACACACATACACATACACAGACACACACACATAAATATATATATATATATATGAATAAAAATACATGTATACATAAATATCTAAATAATAGATAAATATAAATATGTAAATACATATTTTTCTATTTTTAAGTATTATATCTATTCATATGTATTTATACAACAGACTGCCTAATGGAATACATGATCCTATTCAATGGTTGATGAATAAGGATGGCTCACTTTGCTAGCTTTATAAATCCATTGCCAGACGGATTAACAGATATTTGATACACATCCAATGCTTCCAGGGCTAACGATGAAAGAAATATGAATTATCAGTCTGAGAGACGTACGACAACGGAACAAATCATAGCAAACCGTTCAAAGGATTACTTCGATAATTATCGGGTTGCGATGGAATGTAGCACCACAGACCCTGTCTCAGTGCTCTGTGGAGACATTTATGAGGTCCGGAAATTCAAGACGTCCGCCAAGTGACATTGTGAAAACCACCTTCAGAATCAGTTAATATTTTCAACATTATTCACAGTATCTCGTTTTGCGTCGAGATGAACGCGCCAAATCGTATCGCTGCGAAACTATTTCTATTATAACGGAATATAACTAAACTTGATACTTCAAAATCAATCACAATCCAAGTTAGTCTGGATAACCAAAGTAATTTTCATGTTATAGCATCGGAGATGACTAGGCTAGTACGTATTTCTACTAGTCTTGTATTCTTCTGGTTTTTACTGAGACTCCGTTTAAATTGGAGACACTATGTGCGAAGTCTAGACCGAGAAATGACCAACTGAAGGAAAGGAGATCACTCATAATGAGATACGAGCAGGATAGAAGGGTGTCGAGAGATTGTTACCCATTCTTCTCTCGAAACAAAAATCATTTCCTGACTACATAAGTGATTTAAGACGAGGTGATTCTACCTCAACGTGAAGATCAGGTACCAATATCGATTACGAAAAGCTAGCGTTACTTCTAGATTTGGATCAGAGCCAGATAGATAACCTGCACAATGTTTCAATAAAAACTCTACTTTGACATCCGACACTGCTTACGAATTTGTCTGTTCGCTCTTATCAGGGCTGGTTTGAACTGACCCGCTGCAAAAAAACTTATGTGATTCAAATTAAGCAATCAAATTTCACCATAAGAATAGAAGCCATACTGCTGTCCCGAAATATACAAGAAATTGCATCAAACCATTACCGTATCTCAGCAGCCTTATAAATATCTTGGTTTCACTTGGCAAGAACATTTTACTTCCCTGTGGGTACACTGGTATTTTCACATCTAGAAGGGAAATTCAAAAAGTACACTTTCGATTATCAGATGCGGCCAGAAGTAGTCCACTTCACCTCAACATGAATTTACGTGTCACTGCTTCACGAACAAAAAGACCAACTGAACAAGATGAAATCTTAATATTTCCAAGATACCCAGGACATCAAAAGAGCACAGAGCATTAAACGCTAAGCAGTAAAAAACTTTTGCAACCGATGCTCAATTGACGCATTTCAGATTACAATGACAGAAAGGAATAAAAGCATCGCCAGATAAGTTTTTTAATACACCATATAAAAATCTACAAATTGACGAAAAAGGCTTACAAGAACAATACCAACGGGAGCATGATAAGCATGGCTACCACAATGGCATTTAACAAAAAAAGGAAACAGCACAAATGCTACAAGCTATACCAAGAATTGTTGACCCTCCTTAGGGAGAAACAGCTTTAAGTCTTTCAATGTTATTTACCTGTAGCTGATAATTTGCACGACCCAGCACCCCATGTTATAGTCTTTACGCCACAAATCAGTGTTTTCACCATTTCCCTATAGTCTGCCACTGAAACGCTATCTTTGCTTCCTGTCCCTTGGAAGATTTAAGTGTACGTCATTAGCATCAAATGCAGGAGGAAGAAATTTTTTTTTGATAAGATGAAGTAGAAAGGCGAATAACTTCAACGCGTCATGAAATGCAAGGGAGGACAACACAGATTTTTGGTTGATGATAAGTGTAATGACAATCTATATTGTCATCATAGATACCAGAATAGTATCATCCCTGGTGCAGGTCTTGTAGGATAAAAATCGACAAAAGTTCACACGAACTTCCATATTCAACAGAGTTGTAGGATAATAGGGATGCAATTCTATTAGCCCAAATCTTGTTCCAGGGGCAGGTCCGACGAAAAAAGAGACGGGGTTTTCTTGTCGTTAAAATAAATTGATGAGAAACTTTGTAATATTTGCGAAAGATCCTATGACGAAAATCTAAAAAACAACGCCTTTAGATAACAATGGACCAATAATCAGTTTACTTACCACGCCATGAAATAGTCTGTAAAAAAAAGAATACCTTTAGCTGATAAAATTTCGCTTCACAAAAAGAGATCAAGAATGGTCGGTCAAATAGAAATTCAAGCAATAAAAAAACTGCAAACATCATACAAACATGAGGATGATTTGACGATGATCAACGCCAGTTAAGAAACCTTATCATTGAGGAAAACAGAGGCTGGTTTTCTCATTAACAGAATTGTTGTCATGATCGATATAAATTCAGCTATTTCCTTTAAATTGGGACATAAAAGGATTAATAAAATCTGTCTCTTGCCTTGTCTTTCGTACTGTCTGTCAGTGTGGTTGGTGCTTTTTCTTCGGTTTTTGGAGTAGAAATGCCTTCAGCTGGTTGGCTGTGATTGAGATAATTGACTGAATACGTCAGAGTTCAAAGAGGGTAACACAAATTTAACATTACAGGGTATATTCGGAATGGGATTAATAGCCTTGATATCATTGATATCATTGATCAACAGCTGTGTCTTACTGCCTTACTACCGACACGGCGTAATCCCGTTTTTTTAATGGGTTATGTTGAGGATGGCTACGGTGGGCTATACAAAGCCCCAACATAGGAAGAGAGAGGAAAGCGAACAGCTAAGAGGAGAGAGAGATAAGATTAAGTTTATTGCTCTTAGATTTGAAGATGGCAAGTTGTAGGACTCAGGAAAGCAAGAAGAAGGCAAGACGTTCCATAAATTGCATGTTCTTGGGATGAATGATGATTTGTGAGATAGAGTTTGTGAAGTAGGTAGTTGTCTGATTCAATCGATAATTTTTCAGGAAAAATGCATACGAGAAAATGACAAAAAGCAAGCATTCTAAACTGAAGTTTAGGATTGAAAAAATGCAATGAATGAGATCACGAAAATTTCAGGCCATATAGCGAATCCATAGGCCACATACCACTTCTCCAAAATGGCTGGTATGTGACGCTTTGCTGTTGTTTTGAATTTTCTCACAAATACTTCAAGCATCTTCATTAGTATTTCCCTGCCCTGGAAAAAAGAAGATAACGTTCTAGTGTACTGAAATGTCTTCTCATTTTCAATTAACGCAAAAATTATCGTCAAAAATACGAAGGTTTGCGTCTCTAAGAAAACTGACGGATTTCCGAGAGGTCTGAAGAGCTCGCTTTCATTCAGTCGTATAGATACAAAAATAAAGCTAGTTAGTACATGAAGAATTTGTGGAAACACTACGCTGGCATTGAACATTGCTTTTCTGCGGCTAGATTGTGGACACAAGTACGAATATTGCACAAACAGCAGCTATGAAATTCTTATGATCATACTGGAGAATAAGAATTGACTTGATAGAAGAGACAGTGCAATGGTGGTGCCGTGGTGTAGTGGCTAGGATACATCAACCACTCGAAGAAGCGAAGTTCCCAGTTCTACTGTACGGCACAAGTGTCTGTTGCCAGCAGGCCGGACTTCTGATCAAACCATCCCGCTGTTGACGGCAGTAAGGACATACGGGTATAAAACCCAAGCCAAGCTACATATGATGCAAAATGGAACGATTGGTATGAGCAACGCTACCTAGTGGGAATGAAGCCAGCAGAAGAAGAAGAAGACGAAGCAATACAACGAAGAAAAGTGAAGTCAACCTACCACTCCTTGCTCGTCACTCTGTTGTCTTATGCAATCAACGAGATTTAGAAGTAACTGAAAGTAGGAATGGTTCACGTTTTGAAATAAATGGAAATTTTACATTATAATTTGCGGCGGTGTGGCCGAGTGGTTAAGGCGCAGTGTTTCGGACCATGCGAGGTCTACTCGCGTGGGTTCGAATCCCGTCGTTGGAACCACTAACCACAAGCGAACGGTCAACTCAGTTCTCCATCCTTCCGAGGTCGGTAAATGAGTACTCAGAAGTAACCCTGAGGGCAAAAGCACTGGACACAAAACAAATTGATAATGGCTAATCTAAAGCTGAAGTGTTTCATTCAGTATAAATAATAATTATTACTTTAAAGCACAACATCGGCTAAGAAATGAAGGCATACAGGAAAATTTCAGATGATGCTAGGCGAGTTGTCGGCCCAAAAAATAAACCGATTCTCATATCAAGAAGGTGCAAATACTGAGTACAATTAAACGATCAGCATGAAGACTAAGACTTCCATTTGCAGGCAAGATGATAAACAGTTAATAAGTAGCCCCGAGTAATACCTTGCAAGACATTCGCTGTATACTGATCAGAAGCGATTCATCGTGGACATTCTTTGAGAAAAGATGCACTGCCAATGCCAAGTTTGGCAACGACAGCTGCGACCTCACGTGGTGAGCAAAATCTGCTAAGGTGCTATATGCAAGTGGACGGATGCCTTCATTGACTGTCCAGCCATTGCCAATCAAAACATCTTCATCAAATAGTTGCTCTATGTATGGGACGAACTCTGCAAAAGGTAGGAGGTGTTAATCGAAACAGCACACAAGAAAACGGCAGAATAAAACAACATAAAGTCTTTGCAAAGCAACGTCATGATAAGAGGCTAAAAAGCAGCCGATTCGTTAAGAAAAATAGGAGAGCAAGAACTGTCCTTTCCACGAGGTAGATCAAACAACATGTGAGATGTTTGGCACAATTCGTCAGTCTTTTTTTAACCCAGCCGACGCGGCGCGTACGAAGTACAATCCCAGTGTTGGTCTCATGCCTGGATGAATGGCGAAAGAGGACAGCAGGAGAGGGCATCGCGCTGTAAAATTGGGAATCCCCACGCCCGACTATGCAAGATGCAGAAGTAGAAGAAAGCTCATCCTCATCGATGACCTGATTTAGGTGGGTTAAAGTCTGAAGAAGAGGAAGAAAAAAAAGACAAAGAAGAAGAATCAGTCGAACTGGGAAAATTATGTGTAGCACTTTCACTGGCATTCGAAGGAGCAATTATGGAAAGCTGTCCAAAAGCCCTAATGTCATGTAAACAGTAAGTGAGTCTTCTTGCAGAAATCATTCAAACATCAGTGAACCGATTTAAACAACTGGATAGATACTTACTGTTTCTAAGCTCCGTTCCTAAGATGTGCTTGGCATCAATAAGAAGTTCTTTGCGAAGATGAGCAACGACCTGGAAAGTGAAGGGGGGAAATCAGTATCATATTGGTACCAGGTACTTAAGCATCCAATGTTATAGGAGAAGAGTTGACTTTGCTCCTTCGGTGGAAGTTGGAAAAGCTACGCAGGGATGAAGTGTGTACGGTTTTTCGGTCTTGTTAGCCTACCGGCTGTCGAGACTGTGCTGCATTCAGGCCAAACTTCGTACATAATTTTTTGCATCATTAATTGAGACGGGTCGTTCATAACGTGCAACACAATAGCAAATGATTCTTTTTAAATTGTTACCTGAGGGCAATAGCGAAACAGACCAAGCATTCCACCCACTAGATTTGTCAATGACTGTGCCACAAGATCCTTCAAAGGAAAATGATTATGCTGAAGTATCATTTGAATAATAATTCTGATAATTACGTATAAGAACGACAATAACAATAACGTGAAGCAAAGAAAACTCAGAGATTATAAGAAAGAAAATTTCGCATCTTTATACTGGATTAAACACTTCCATTTAAAAGTAGATGTTATAAATTTGCATCCAGTCATTTTCAATACTGTTCAGTCTGAGAAACTGTCCTCTCACCTTCGATTCAACTTAGCCTTGATACAAGATTCATTATAATAGAATAAATAGATAATGCAGAAAACCCGCCTTTTAATAACATCTTTAATAAGGTTGAGATAATAATTATAACATACGTGATCAAATTTTAGAAACATTCATAAAAATGTACGATCGGTTGGTTGGTCAGCCGTTATCTACAGCCCTTAAAATTAAATGACTGCATTTGCAATTTCTCTCTTTAGTGCTCAGTAATTACCTGGAATATCCTAACGAAATATGCCAAAATCGAGAAGGTTTTTATTTGAACTGATGTAAAATCGACGTAAACTTCCTTGTTGAAAGACGGAGATTTCCTAGGAACGAAAACAGTGTTGCTAAAAGCTACTAAGGTGAGAAGCATGAGGATCGAAACGAGTCACATAAAAATCAAATTCAAAATTCAATAAATACATGGGAATGTCTTATACACATTTCCGCGCCCTATGATATAAAATTATCTCTGTATGAATTTGCACCAATTTTGCAAAATCTTAAATATTACCTCGCAGCCAGGGTTGGTTGAAGCGTAATAGTTGTCATCACAAGGCTAACGAATTCACTTATAACGCTGTGCACATTTTGCTTGTATATCTAACATGGGTGAAATGAAATAGAAAGCATTCAAGATAAATCAATACAAAAGTGGATAAGGCAGCATACCAAAGTACAGGGTGGATTGTAAATATTCTAGCTAAATTGAGATTAGTAGCTTACAGCAAATCCAATGACAATTCTCTTGTACATAGTTTCTCAGTTGTTGAGGAGGGTGGATGAGAAGAAAACTAACGTATGGCATTACATACCAATGATAAAGCCTTATGCTTTTATCGATACCTTGAAAATTCTTCTAACTTTCAAACTGAGCTGAATCGGCTCTATTGACATACCTGATATATGATGACAACAATAATCGGCAGTTCAGATAAAACCTTCAGTGATGTTGTTGCTTTTGGAATGCAGTTAGACTGAAAGAGAGTACAATGAAGACTTAAACTTCTACCATAATCAAGGGAAAAGACAACCATCCACTGCTTTTCCAAACATGCAGGACCTTTTGAGCATTGCCAAACCAACAAAGGGTGCAATTCAATATATACATAAAAGAGACTGTGGTGTACAAACAAGAATATATTACTCCAAACAAAGAAAGATATGTTAATAGTCACACCTGACTCTTTGCACTTACATCCCCAGACGGAGATGGTGACCCAGGCACTTTCCCAACATTTGTGACACTTCCGATTGCATTCTTAGCAGCTTCGCTACCTTCAGGTGGCAGCAAGCCATCAGGACCAACTGACACCACATTGAAGTGTGCTTTCTACAAAAGCAAAGGTAAATAGGAAAAGACTTGCATAGAAATGTGAATTAATAATAATCAAATTAGCATCTTCTTCCCCTACATGCTTCTCCTGCAAAACTGAGGCTACCTGTGTGGCCTTTCAAGCATCAAGTCCACATCTTCCAGACAATTCGACTAAAGTTATTTGTGATCAGATGGCCTTCCTGCAACCAACTATTTAAAATTGCGGCTATAGGTCTTAGTTCTTCCAAAAATGTCCAGATTCTTTCTTAAAAAGATGCATGTATACTAAGCAGAATTTAAAAACCATACCGCATTGTTAGGAAACTCCTTGAACATTCTTTTTACAAATGACAAGAACGTCTGAATCTGTAATGAAATGGGACAATATTGTGAAATACATCTCATAGACTGCATAACAAAGATGTTAGCTCTTTGTGTATTGATATGTGTACATTTTTACCATCAATGAATATTGTGCTTTGATAATGGGCGGAGTAAATGTTAATCAGAAACACTAATAGCAATTTAAATAAGAATTGTAAGGTTTGGTGTGGCTTTGTAAAGCTAATGGAAGCCACTCTTTAGTGGAGATAAATAAAAAAGATAGGTACCTCTAGTAGTTTGAAAAATTAACTTAAAATTTAAAAATTAAATATCAGAAATCAGGTGCTATCATCCCCTGTGAAAGAAACCTGCAAAGTTAATGTACTAGGGAACATTAAGGGTTCATACTTCTTGCGGCATTTGTGGTCGATATTGTTTATGGAGCTCAATTATAATCCTTAAGGCAACAAGAACATTCTCTTCATTCTCAACCTAAAACAGATGAGAAATAGATTGTCTAAACACCTGGAAAAACAGCAAAGTTAAGTTGAGCTAGATCTATGATCATTTGAAAAAAGAAACACCACAACAATGAACAATGCTGGATTGTGATTCACTTGAGAGTTCGGCCAGTATTGTAAGACATACATTTCTAATTAGTTCTATATTAATTTTGAGTGATTTTGACCATTTTGATTTGCAATTTTTTTTGTAGCAAAGCAGGATTATCGCTATCTAAAAAATTTTTGTGATGTCCTTGGGTTTTTAACCAAACTTGAACTTTCCTTGCGGCAAGTCTTGTGAAATGCAGGTAACTATACCAATAAAAAACTTCTGATGATCAATAGGGAACTATGGCCTTTAAATTCATCTTCATCTTTAGGGATTAAAATGGCATTCTAAATCCAACACCCAAACTACAACCAATAGACAACAACTTGAATATATAAAACAAAAAATTGCAATGCAACAGTAGAATTAATATCAAAAAGCCAAATAATTACCTCTAACAGCTCAAACATCAATGTTAGGATTGGCTACAATGAAATTTAATGCTATTATGAAATTTAAGATACATTTTTACCTTGAGGAATATGCAAAAAATGACAGAAATGGAGATAGCTGCATGTATAGGATTTATTCAAATGATTCGAAAACCTCTATTTAATCAGGAAAGGGGTAGGAAAAATAGTAAGTTTCATTTGCAATGGAACCAGATGCATTTCTAACCTAATTTCCAATAAGGAAATTCTGGTGGAACATTGATATATTTTACCTTGAGATATGGCCTCAGCTGCTCATTTGTTGGAATTCTGTGGATGATTTCCAAAAGTAACTTTCGGAACTCCTTCAAAAATCACAAAAGGTATCATAAATTTATCAGGAACAACCAAGAATAAGACAAGCATCAAAGAGACAAAGGTAAAAATTGAGACAAGGAGGTGGATTTTGAATCTCCAGTAAAAGGAGTAAAAGGAAAAGAAATTTGTGAGGAAATAGTTGTATGAAAAGACTCAAGTTACCTGCTCTGTAGTTTCTGAAACAAACTGAGGGTCACCTAAAAACAAATTCAAATACATGATAACAATAATAATACATTTTTACAGAGGGTAATTGAGTCAGCTAATTAATGTTAGCTGCTATCAAGAGAAGCCCTGTAACAAAGGAACTATAAAAAAATTAAAATTTTTAAGAACTCAAAAGCCTACAGTCCACAAAAGATATAAAAGACTACAATCGATAAAAGTTTAGAAATGAATCAACCGATGAAAATCTCTTTAAGTCCTTGTTTAGATGGTTGATGGAATTTTTCCTCCTTCATGTGCATCGGTGAGGTATTATATATCTTAAATCCACTAAAAAACAGTCTGCTTTTTGCTCTGTCATTTTCAACTTTTGGAATGTTCAAATTATATTCATTGAATACATAGTATATTTCAGATATTGTAATTGCATTTTCACCAGCTCAACACTCTTTGGAGACTATTCATCAAAATACAATTTACTCTGCAATGCAACCATCTACAAGTTAAGCAGCACAGATACCAAGACATTCTACTGCAAAATCATGAAAGCAAGAGCCCTCAATCTGTTGTGATTTAAAGGATGCCATATTAGAATCAATAAAGATGAAATGCTTCAAAGGATAACTTACCATCACGCAATGTTTGCAAGAACTTTGGAATACCATATTCAAGGAAGGCAGAATAATGGGGCGATGCTGCAACACTCTAAAAATGAACAAAAAGATTCAAATTGTGCCCATGACACTGTATATCAACAATATTTGGATCTACTGTTGTATCTAAGCAACATCACAAAGAACATATCATATAAATGTAAAATTCAATGTTGTAAGCACCATTGTGCTTATTCTTTAATCTAAAGAAGCACACAGGCCATGATTTGCATTGCTATGCTACATGTAAACTTTGCAAGCAAGCCTTTCCCACAACAAATAAAATGTCTCGCAGCAATAAATGACCCTAATTTCTATCACCTCAAATCCTTCACTGATATCTTGGGCAGCTATCAGTCTTGTTTTAATTGCTGAAAATGAAGGTAAGGCTTTTTTTTATACACATGATTCTACCTAGATGTCAAAGGTAGAAATTTGGACACTGCGAAGTTTTTTGCTTATCAAGCAGTGTCCAGGTCCTTCCTCTCGATGTGACCACACCTCATCATTCCTACGCCTGGAATTACAGAGAGCTGGCGATTCTCCTCACTCTAAGTGAAAGTTTAGCTGAGGTGGGACTCAAGCCATTGACCATAGGATCAATGCGCAAGAATCTTAACATTGAGCTATCCTGACACCTGAAGGTAAGGTCACACAACCCTATGCACTCTAACTGCACCAAATGCCCCATGGGAATGAAAAGCCTATAAAAACTCTGCACTATGCAGAATCCAATCGAAGTCCCAAATTTTTCCTTTCTTAGGTGCCATGTGTATGCAAGAATAGAAATATCGTTTAGTGGCATTTCATCCTTTTAGAATGACAGCAAAAAATGAAAAACCTAGGAAGCATTCAATCTTATTGCCTCATAACTTCACCTTCTTTAGATCATTTAATCATTTGATGATATTCAGAAATCTAGAAAGACCAATAGAAATTGCTTCTACTTACACTGAGTTTGATCAGCAAGAATGTTTGTGTATTGGTGAAATTTATTGAACAGGTTTATACTCTCTTGAGTGGACATGTTCCTGTGAAGAAAAGCTTGGTTATCTCTTCACCGAAATACTGAAATTCTGTACCAAGATGACTATTTCAGAATTATTATTAGTATTCTTTCTACCAACAGTTTCTGCGCTATTTCATCCAGCTGTCAGTACGTGACTGCAGTTTATGTCTTGCATAATAAGCCGGTACAGTATAGGCCCACCTATGCCCAGACATTGTTTGGGTTGAATTAACATTAGCTTTAACTACAACTCATAAGAGAGATAAAGCGCTAAATCAAGAATGAAATAATCACCTCTCTTTTGATATGCAAAGGAACAACAATTAATGCCCATCAACTTTCGATTACATATAAACAGTCCATTATTTCACTCAACGTGCTTACTCTAGTAGTCGCGGTTTGCCGTTTAGGCTGTTAGCTTAGAGTCGTCCCTCGCAAAAACGCAGCTAAAACGCACTCCATTTGACCCTCAAATTTGAGGCTCAAAACAGTGACGTACTCTGATGGAGTGTGCTGTGGAGGAGAAACTCCCTCACTGAATTTATGCCACAGCAAGGCCACGCAACCACTTTTAAGAAACTTTTAGGCTCAAATGTTTTCCGAAAGGTTCTGGTTTCTGAGAAATTTTTTAGGCTTATGGGTAATACGAAGTTTCTTGTATGTTTGTCCAAAATGTCTTATTCTTAACAAGGATGTAAGTATAAATTTTGGGCTACTAAGCTGTTCAAAATATAATCTTGAGAATATTTTTAAGCTTAGCATGATAGCATTCATATAATGCATGTCCATTTTTTGTTCATAAACTATTTTCACAGAGTCTATGTTGTACCACGACGGAACCTTGGTGCAAGCTGAAGATTTTCTCAAGGGAGGTGTGCTACAATGATATACAGTATGCATGACAATATGGTGAATGATACAGTATAGTGCTCATTATTCTAAAAAAACATGGTACCAAGCCTTAAGAAATTTAAGAAACTCTTAGTCTAAAAATGGACCCAAAATATAAGAAGCTTTTTAGGCTAGGTAGAGAAAGAATAGTTTCTCATCTGCGGGGCATACTCGATTTCGAGCGTAGCAGAAACTAAAGATAGGCTTCTAAGTTTTTCTAGGGAAGTGGAATTCATTGGGTGATTTCCCGTTGCCTTCCTTACCAATGGTGTTTTAATAGGGACACATGGAGGAATCATTCATTTGGTTGAGTTCTTATCGAATCACTTTCCCAGCTTTGTGCCACCAAGCTTATTAGAATAATATTTGCTGCCGCCTATGTAGAACTTCAGGTGTCATTCATGGCCGATAGTGTGTGTGTGTGTGTGTGTGTGTCTGTGTGTTGGGTGTGTGTAAGATGGCAGTTCACACAGTGATAAGAGCGCAAGTCTACTGTGCGGACAGTCCGGGTTCGAGACATGCTCATGCACGTTTCCATTCGCCTTCTCTCTGCCCAACCAGCAGTACAAAGGGGTCTTGCGTAAAGATCGGTGTTAAGTACGGCAAGGAAAGATGATGGTCACCCTTTCTCACAATACCGTGGCTCAGGGTGGCAACTCTAATGCAAGATGCGATGATCCCCAACGCCTGTTTCGATGATAGGACTCAACTGTACTTAAGTGTACGCATGCTATAAAACGCTACGGGAGTACATACCAAGAAATGCCAGAAGAAAAACTCAATGAAGAAATATATAAATCGATGAAAACGTAATTCTTAAGCAAATGTTTACAATATTTATAAGACAAGAAATTAAATTAGTTTGCAAAGAATCCTGCATTATGCAAACGATGCAACCATAGGTTTATGAGGCGACAACGCAAAAGACCATGCAATAACAGATCTAGCAAGCACTTAAAGAAGCATCGATTCGGTTTTGGTTAACAGAGTCTGTAGCGCAGCTCGTTGCTTTACCTGGGCGAGGAAGTGACAGCCACACTACTACAGCGGCAAAAAGCGCTATCAAAAGCATATCAAATGCATATCAAATGAACCAGCATCAAGGTTTATAACCATCGTCAAGTTTTCAGCACTGAGATAGATCATAAGGAATGGTTCGAGCGACTGTGCGAAGTGAAGTGAAATAAAAGTAGCTCATGGTATGGTATGGTATGGTATGGTATGGTATGGTATGGTATAGTATGGTGTGGTATGGTATAGTATGGTGTGGTATGGTATGCTGTGGTATGGTATGGAACCAATGAATGATTTTGTAGGAATATAAAGTATAAAGTAGAGACTGAGAAATGAATAGCAGTGGCATTAAATGCTAACAGAAATTTGACAAAGGTGATGTGCGTCGATTCGATAAATCTCCAACACCTTAAACTATGCGACGCAGTTTGGATCAAGGTACGTGGATAGTGAATGCTTATGGATCTTTGCATTGGGAGAGACCACATTCAGTTTCCAAAGGGGTTCCTCCGGATAGACGACTGCCATTATAGATAATCACTGACATCCAAGTAAGAAGTGGTGGTAGACCTTCCTACCTTCACAAGCTTAACAAAATACTATATACACGCAATTATGACAACAAAATTTAAGGTTCTTAAACTGCCAGTACAAGTCCTCACACCGACTCACTGATCTGCTTTGTGCTAAAATAGTTTCTGTGAGATTCTGTTATAAAATCTTTCACGGACATAACAGTTCTTGAAAAGATCATGGGTCCACTTTTGGCTTGATCGATGATTTCTTGAAAAGTATTTGTTCTGAAAGAAATGATGCGACGATTAAAGCCTGAATACATTGCGAACTTGATGCGGTACGTCCAACTAAATATGATTTTAGATACCATTAGAACTCAATATAGCCTGTAGGCAGAAAAACTTAATCATTTTTCCTTGGGATGATTTTTCTTCCCTCTTTAAAACAGACAAGGTGACACGTGTCAATGTGTGCGTTTTATTTTACTTTGAAACTCCAGATGATACATGTATGTGCGTAGGCATGGATTCATTTGCAGAAGGAAGGAAAAACACTATAGGCTTCAAATCAATGAAAAAAATACAGGATAGGCAAAGAGGATACCTGCGGGATGATATCTCAAAAATATTTGAAAACCATCCCAACTAAGCACCAACAATTTCTAAATCACCAGCTGGAAGATTTGATTATAACATCAAAGTGATTTCAACTGAACCTTAAAATTTTCTAATAAAATTAGCCAGCCAATTAAGGGTCCTGGTTCTCTATTTCTATGCTAAAGGTCCATTATGGCTTACTACAAACGATGCACCATTGGATCAGTTTTTGGCTCCATACTACGGCACTGCAAAACATTTCGAAAAATACGTCATAGCAGGAGCTATCAATATTCTGTTTTGCACATGGGAACAAAGTAAATAAGCTATACGTAAACAGATTTTTTTATATTGAAACAATTAATCAAGAGGGTATCACTCTTACCTGTCTATCCCAGACAGATGATGTAAACTCAAATCAAATCGGGGTAATACGTCATCATCGTTAACTTCACATCTGATGCAAAATTCAGTAAACAGGATCTGCGGCGGACTGGCAAATTTGGTTTCCAAACTATTTGTCAAAAAAAAGAATCCAAACTTTAACATTGAACGTGGAAGTCACATCAAAATATCCACTGAAACGTGAGCACATCTTACAGAAAAATCCCTTATCATAGAAACGACACCCGACACGTTTTTATCATCGCAGGTGAGTGACTTACATGTGTTCGTCTTGCATGGATAAGTTATTTTTTATGTGGACTGAATTCAAGTCTTTGTACAAATCTCTGTGAGCCATGACAATCATAGATACTTCGTGCAGCATCTGCAAAGAATTTAAACGATTCTTTCAAACAGCAGTATAACTGAAAAAGGCAGCGCAACTACAACGAAAAATACAAACATAATATTGAAAGATGACATGTGACCAAAGCTAGAATGATGATTCTTCAAATACTTGGATCACATATTCACACAGTGTTGAGATGGAATTAATTAAAAAATTCCATCAAAACGATGCGGTACGTCTATTTTCATTGATTTTCACCATGGTAATATTCTGAATGCGCTCTCTAAGCTAAAGTGATTGGCCCTCCTATAACATAGTTGGTTTAGGAGAAGTGACAACAAGCAGATTTTATTAAATCGCTTCATAAATCTGGATAGCTTGGAATTTAAAGCGCTGAGAACAACAAATACTACAGCAGATGAAACAGGGCCATGAAAGCATTCGCGAAAATGTACACAAATAAGAGCATTGCAACCAGGCTTCATTGACTTCTAGTGCTTCTGTGTGCAATGATTCATTGAAGACGCACTAGTCTAAAAAATTTAATCATTTCATTCCACCTTATTTAGATTCTTCGTGGTCTTGTAACGCTGAACTAGCAGATCTGGTTTGATTTGCCTTTGGAGTCGGGAAGCAACAAACTGGCTTCTTGCATTGCAGCCACCTAGGTTGATGAGAAAAGGTTTAAAGTGTGAGAAGATAGAGACCAACTCTAAAAACTGTGGGCAACTCTGTTGCCAATTACGAGGGACTTTACTTTTTATGAATATCTTCAAAGGGGCTTTTCAAAAATGTGGCTAGCCAACTACGGGTACACGAACATAAAAGATGAAACAGCTCTTTGGTCTTTGATGGCAAAACAGACTTAAATGGGACTCGCGAATAGAGGAGGTTTCGTTTGCTTTCATAAGCAAATCATTCTAGACAGGACAGATTGAATATTTCTAGGAAATAAAAGGCATTTCAATGCACTGATTGGTGCCCTTCATACAGCAGATTAAGCCAATGAGAATGAGAAGACATTACAGGTAGTGTGGCAATGAACAACTGCTATGCTATGTATGGCTGCATCAAGTCCCGGAACGTTTGCATGTTTTGCTAACTTGTAACAAACCTGCTGCTGAATGCAACTTGATGCTCTTTATTTTTCTGTCCCTTTTCAGAACATTTTCTAAAGGAATAAAATGGAATTGAATTTCGAAGCATACCGCAAAAGGCCTACACTAGCGCCCTCCGTGTCAGTTGCAAGAAAATGAACACGAGATCCCCCGGCAAAATTCATCCTAGGGCTATTTCACTTGTTTCTTCCACCAAAAATTCTACTTATAAACACCATTGATTCAGCAATCATAAAAAGGAGAAAATCAAAACAATATTGGCATGATTTACAGCAACTGCCAAAGTACAAAGATATAATGCCTTGTTTCACTTGTTGTCACTGTTTTCCTTAAATCAATTCAACGTACAAACACATACGAGGGACCCTAGTCCTTCGATATCAGCCACCAAATCATCAAGCCTAATCCACCACGGAAATGACAAAAAGAGAAGAAATCACTTTCAACAACTGCTAACGAAAGCAATACACCAAGAGAGCATAAAAAGGCATTTGCCCCTAACAATTGGATGGGTGCTAATACTCACGACATTCCAAGGGCTTTCCATCGAATCCTTCAAAGCTGACGATCAGTTTAAACCGAAAGAAGCTAAATTCAAAATGACTGTCAGACCAATTTAGTAGAGACCAAGCTGTAAGCCTAAGGGATAATTTCAAATAGAATAAAAGAATGAACGGAACAGCAAGCAAAAAATATATACATAAATAAATAAATAGATATCCAAGCAACAGGACAATTGACAAAGCACTTAAGTGACATATGAACTATGCTGGTTTTTAAAATTTTATTATACACATTAAAGCCCTTGACGTGGGGCAGAAAGCACCATTTGCCACATGAATTTACAAACGCACCGGTTAGCCACTTTGTAAAGCATCCCCAATGCCTTCTCCTTGTCACTCTCTTCATTCTGAAAACAGAAGACTCATGACAACGATATCTGACAGAGCAATCCATCCGAGGCAAAATATCATCAGGAATAGTGCAGTTTATCAAATCATTTATTTTTTAATCTAACTAATTAAATTTCTAAACGTTCGGAACTTTTCATCAATTCCGGATTCAGAATGAGCAAGGGCTAACCTTTCGAACAGCATTCTTTTCATGTAGATCCCTTATGCTCGCAGAAGCTCTGTCACTTTTTTGTTCTATCAGCTCGACCTGCCTGCAAAACAGAGACAATGTTCTAACAGCTGGAAACGCACAACTTTCTCCACTAAAAAGAGGATAGAGAAATGAAGCGGATTCTCTTCTCCTACAGCCTCCCTTTCTCAGTTGATATCATGAACACTGAAGGAGTGGGCCATTCTTAATCCTATAAATGGCACAACAAAACGATTGCTACTTCCGTAAAACCCTATCGAAAATTTGATTTTTCTTGAAGCCAAGAAATGTCCATCAATGACGATAAAAGAATGTTTGCCATGAGGTAACTGATAATTTGTCGCTTCAATGTGACAAAATATAACTGGACAAACATAATCCTGCTTTGGAGTATGACAATGCAACAAATGTTCATGTAGTTTAAGCTTGAATTCAATTTTTCCTTTTTTAAAAGGAATGCAAGAAACCAACGTGTCATTGTTGTAAATTGGCTAAAACTGTACGACTGTGCATTCTTCTTAGTATCCACTACGCATGCTGCAGTCTTGAAAATATTGCAAGAAATGCCAACGTAAACCAATTATGCGAATAAGATACCATAATGAGAATTCCATACCGTCTCAGGTCGCTGTTCTTCTTCACAATACTATCGAGTACTGAAATATTAAAAATAAAGTAACAAGAAATACATAACTAAACATTGCTTCCTACTTACGCAGCTAAATGCCGAAATACGAACATCGCCGAGTGGACAATGAAAAACTAATAGGTGACGGAATGTGAGAATAAAGCACGTTATTGCAAGAAAATATTGACGATATTGAGAAAACTTCCCAACGTACATACAACAAGTCTAGCTTTGAATGCTACAGTACCAAAGAATATCCGTCGATCCCTTTCGATAAGAGCGCTAGCATTCGTGAGACCATTCGTTGTGATGTACATGAATGCCGAAATCAAATCTGAAATTTACATCTGACAAATATACTTGATGCAAAAATCCAAGACAGCCGGGGAAAATTTTACCGGTCCGCTTCTCCTCTAGAAGTTGCTCCTTTTCTTCAAGCCCAATTCTTTCCTTATCAACATCCTGGAAGAGAAATTAACACACAAGTTGCGTTATTGGTCGTGCACTGGGCCGCAAATTGGTCAGAGGAATTCAAGTGAGCCACAGGGATATTCCCAGCAACCGAAGTTGGTTTGGTGCAATAACTGGCACATGAATGTATTCAAACACAAAAGGCAAGACCACGTGGTGGCTAAAATAAGCACTTAGTCTGTACTGATTCTGGTACATCGTCAGCAATGGGCAGTCGAGATAAATCTTAATTGGAAAAAAGACAAAGAAAAACAGAGAGTAGGTGCCAAAGCCGTTGGACGATGCGGTCTCGCTTCTACAAGGTGGAATAGTTTTGCAATGTAATTGAAGGCAAAACTTAATCTCCATGTATCCTTCTACATGAATTACCTTTCGTTCTTCGGTGACATCATTTATGACTTCCTCCATAACTCTAGCTTGCTTCTGTTTTTCTTCCAAGGCTAGAAAAGCGAGATCGAGTATAAAAAAATTGCAAATTTGATAATGCTTAATTTCGGTAGTTGATAAAAAGGAAACTCTTAACAAGTGTGTATTTTCTCTTTACCATAGCTTACAACAGCACCTTGCATTGCCAGTTATAAATAGTGACTGTATAGCAATTCGCAAAGCGTGCAGAATACACACTGATTCGCAAGGGCATGGAGCAGCCGCGATGAATCAAGGAGTCAATCACCTTTGCTTAGTTCAGCTAGCTTGATTTCCATCTCAACTTTTTCCTTCTTGAGGTTCGCAACAAAACTTTGATAAGCTTGATCGTGTTCCTTGACGAATGAAAGAAACTATACATCAATACTAGGCGAAAAAAAGACTTCATCCCAGTTCTATCAAAAACAACAACTGAAGGGTATCCGCAAATTGGAAGGGGGAATAATAGCAATTAAATTAGCCTAAAAGGAAATATTGAAGAAAAGGATAATTAATGACTGTACAATCGAACTTGGAAATAGCAGATGCATGCATGTAGAAACTAATACGAATTAGCTTAAAAGGAAATATCGAAGAAAAAGACCATTAATGACTGTACGATCGAACTTGGAAATAGCAGATGCATGCATGTAGAAACTAATACGAATCTAAGAATTACACACAATAAAGGGAATTACCGACTTCGCTATGACATCATGCTTATGAATTTCTATATTTCATAACTAGACGAATATCAACGCAAAAAACTGACGATCATAGCAGAGGTAGTCTCACCAGTGAAAGCGCACCACTTTTTTCATTGGCATCATCTTCTATAAATGGGCTTTCAACTTCTCCAGCATTAACTCCATTAACTTCTTCATTACCTGTGAGAAATTTCGTGACTATTTTTGAGGAAAGGCTATGCTGGCCTATCCAAAGCCCCAACAGAGGAAGAACGAAGGGGAAGTTAAGAGGAATGGGAGATCAGATCAAGTTTACTGATCTTAGATTGGAAACATGGCAAGTTGTAGGATTCAGGAAAGGATAAAGAGGGCAAGACGTTGCTTAAATTGCAAGGATTCTATAATGAGAAGGAAATGCCAGCAATTGGTCAGTTTTTAAGTTATGGACTTGATTACGGAATACACTTGTTATGTGCAAATTTCAGTAGTGGAGATTAGCAAGGAATTTCGAGAGGAAAACATGTCACTCTTGCAATGGAGCTTTGCCAATAAAAGATTCAATACTGTACATGAATATCGAATTCATCAATATCTTACCATCAAGGGCAGCAGATATTTTTGAGGATTTCGTTTGGATAGGAATCAGAATTTAAAGTGATTTATTGCTAACAAAGGGCTCGTGCATTCGGGGGAAGGTGTAAACAACTGCAGTATTCAAACTTAGCTTGAAGACATCTATTTATTTTTGGAAGCCATTTGCACTTAAGATGTTTAAGCACCCATGGCAATAGAAATTTTCATGAACTTAACTTCCTCACCTTCAGCTCTGATGACAAGAGTTTCTTCCATCGTCTCAAGGCAATTCTGTCGCTGCGATATCGTCTCTTCTTCTGATTTACCATCTGACGGAGTAGTTTCTGTGCTCTTTAAAGTACTCTGAGCGACTTCTGTCTTCTCTTCGTCAGAGTTGCCATTCAAACACTCAGTTTCACCTCTGTTATCTACAGTAACCGCTTTGCCAAAAGCCGTCCTTTCCAATTGACTGGCAGATTCCTCTTCGACTTTTTGCATACCGTACGTTGATTGGATGGGTGTCGACGCGATAATCATTGTTTCCCTTGAAACCCAGGACATTCTATCTTTTGCTCTTCTTTGGATTTCACCAACAGAGAACCTCGAATTTATCGGGCCATTGCCTTCTGGGCTTACGTTGTACTGCATCTTTGGAAGAACGAAAGTCTGCTTCAGCTTACTGGGGCTTTCACTTGGCTCTTTGCTGCCTCCTCCGCAATGGCCGTCAGTCTTTACTTCAGCTCCATCGTTCGCGAATTCATTCGATTCATTCTTGGGAATGCTAAACGTTTCAGAATTAATTTTCTGAAAATACACTTCGGGAGATATGATAAATGTGCCGGCCTTCTTTGGACAATTAGACTTGATGAACTGTGCTTCTGTCTCATTAGGTAAGGCAACATTTGTTTGATTGCCAATAACATTTCCAATACCGAGTAATTCCGATTCCTGCTTTGCTTCTTGCTCTGTGTTGGATTCACCATTTCGCTCAACTATTTGCGCATGGTCTGACGTAACAAAGGCATTGCTCTGCAGCTCCATATAATTCTTTTCTGCATGGGAAAAGTCATTTTTGCCTGGCAATGAATTAGGAATCTCTGGCATGAAGAACCGGTTCTTTTCGATGCTTTCGTTTTGCGATGCGTAGTTGCTTCTACGACCACTTTGCACTTCTGTTCGGCTTTCGTCGACCAAAACAGGCTGTCCTTCTTTAACGAAATTTTGCGTCTCATGGGCATTGTTATTAAATCCATCATCTACGCGGGGACTTGGTACGCTCTTGGAAATTACATCATTAAAATAGTCTCCCTCAAAACCTTGGGTCGCATGAGCAATTTCCGTTCTTATGACGTCTTGTGAGAATCTCGTGGTACTTGTCTCACCATTTAGACTAGATGGGAGCTTAACAATGCTTCTGCTATTCAATACTGAAGGATAGTCATTACTCTTGTTTGGCACAACAAGTGAAGCATTTCTGTTGTAACTTAATAGGCCATCAATCTGCTCTAGTGTCCCGGTGGTAGATTTTCCATCTCTGGGTGTCTGAATACAGTGCTCTTGTTCTTCACAACCACTATTAAATGTATTAATCCTAGTTTCGTTCAATATTTGCATAGGTAAAAACTGTGATTGGTTTTCCTCACTGTCAGAATCAAAGCACTGCATTGCCACTGCATTTTCTTTTTCATTGGATGCCTTGTTAATCTTATTGTCATTTTCTGACAAAGGCCAAAATCCGTCTCCGTTGTTTTCATCAACAACTGGTTTCACTCGCGAACTAGATTCCAAAATGTTCTCTTTATCTTCCACAGGAGGATGATATTGGTCAATACTTGCGACTGGGATACTTCCTGTGATGGGCTGGAAGATTCTGCTATCGAAAGTGTTCTCTTTATCGTAAATAGAGCCCCCCAAATCTACGTCAAGCTTTGCCTTTTTGGAAGCTGGGATAGAAAATGCGGAGCCTTCTCGCCGTTTTTCATTGAGCACCGTCGCAGGGGTCTTCTGCATGACTTGAATTGCAGCTGCACCGCTTTCTTTTGCGATCTGATTCATCATTTCTTTCTTTTGAGTAAGGAAGTCTTTCCCTTTTAATCTCTCTTGTAACAAATTTGGAATAACTGAGTCGAGAGAAGGCGCATTCTGTGCAAACAATTCACCTAGAATACCACTATATTTCGGCAAATTTGATTGCGCAATTTGAGATTGGAAGAACCCACTGGACTCTAGGTCGTCTTTAACAGTGGACTTTGTCATGAACCTTAAATCTGCAGCATCTAGCATTTCTCTATACCACTGCTCACTTGTAGAAATACTTTTGTCGACATCTTTGTGTTCATTGACACCTCTTTCTTGGTGATTTGGTTGTGGCTCTTCCATGACAGGCTGCGTGGAATTATCAACATCAGGTTGATAGTTCTGCTGACATGTCAACTCCATGTCATCGTCGTCAAATATATTTGTTTTATAAAAGGCAAAGCTTTTGTTGCCATTTCCAATATCATCAGAATCAACACTCTCGCCTTCAGCAAGATCCGTGCTTTCAGCATCTTCATACTGCTCTATGTAATCATGAATGTCAAACGATTTCCGCTTATGATGACGAGCGTTTTTCGCTGCTTCACTGGCCTTTCTTAGGGCCTCCATCTGGACGGGATTATTTTCATGGCTCTCAAGCAACGCATCCTAAAGATGAACAAAATGCGTGTAAATAGAGATACATGGTCTGCCCAACAAGCAAGATAATTTCGTACCGGCAAAAAAGTTCAAAAGTTTCCTACTGAGTACTTCTTACCGATGAAGATCAATAAACTGTTCATAATACCCTAGAAATTTTACATTTGATCATAATTACTAGAAGCTAGAATGAACCAAAGTTGACACCGTCTAACTGGTAAATACATCATACAACTATGAAAATAAACCACTATCGTTCTTCTAATTTCATAGCAAGTACTTACCAAGGATAAAGTGTGAATCGAAGATACACGTATCCTGGTGTATTTAGTATACTAACACGTAATAATGGCATAGTCTTGGAGATAGATGTACAAATTTATCAGTGTGTACTAAAAGAGCACTTGGACGGTATCAGCAATCCTTAAACTGTAATCCCAATAAGGTACAGTAAGCGATAATGTCATCCGACACTTATGCACTAGCATTGTCAGTACAGAGCCGATTAAAAAGATCTAGCTTATTCGGATATAATGTTCTTATCTAAACATTCCTTGAAGGAATTAATAATAAGATGGTTCTGTACTATACCAAAGAATATTTTAAGACAAGAATACCAACTACTGACATCAAACCAAACGGTGAAAAGCACATAAAAGGGACTTATCCAATTTTCATGCAGAAAAGTCTGACCAAAATATCAATGAAACTAACACAACGTCTCTACAAAAATGTCATCATTTATGCAAACATCTTGGTTCTGTAAAATTTAAGTACAAATTACCTGTTTGTGTGGTTCAGGATTCTCAGCTAGGGCACTGAATATGTTCAATTCTGGAGGAAAACAAAGCAATTTATTTGCACATCAATATATTTGTGATGCTGCAAAATCAATATTTGTCAGGTGTATTTCCAAGTAAAAGCAACCTTGTATTTGAGATACCAACCAATACATTTGCATGACAACATTTTCAAATAAATGCATTAAAAACGAATGATTCAGAGTGTATGCACTGTTTTTTATACTGATAACATGCCATATGTATGAGGATACTTAAATGACAACAAAAACAGCATTTAATTTACCTTCAGGCATTGATTGCAAATTGAATCTAGGGATCAAAGAGAACAGAGGTGTAGGTAGAAAATTATGCTATAGTTACAATTATATAATCAATTTTGAAATACCCAACAAAAATATATTATAAAGGGAGGTAGAAGTAAAAAAGCTCTTTACAAAACAGGTCATCAGAGAAAATCTTCCATACCTTCCCATTGAAAAGGGCTGACTCAAGTTTTCTAGAAGGGTAAAAGTAAATTTGCTTTAAAAAGCTTGGCATACCACAGAGGAGAGACGATAAATAATGAATGAGATAACTCATTTAGAGATTATTTCTATGATTTCTACTTAGCCTCTGAATATAGTCTTGGACACTGAGAAGCCTTCTGCTTACTAAGCAGTGCCAAGGTTCTCCCTCTCAATGTGAGCATACATTGTGATTCATATGCATGGGATTCTACAGAGATAGCAACTCTCCTCACTCTAAGTGAAAGTTTAGCTGAATATGGATTTGAACCACGGCCAAAAGGGCCACTATCTAATAACTGAGCTATCCTGACACACAGTCTTAAAGATACAAGGATCATGGTTCACAATCAAGGATCATCTATATGAAGATAAAATGTAGCGTATGGTAAGAACATATGCTCTGTTCCCTTTGGTTAGCCTTTGGGGTTCAACTGGCTGGAGAACTGAGCCATCAATTTGAAGCATTGGAAATCAGTTGCCTTACTTTCATAGAGCTCCATCTTCACCGAGCAGATAGCAAATCACTGATCGACTGATGAAAAATTATTATTCCCAAATCATTTTAATTCCAAAATAGCGAACTTCAAAAGAGATAAACAAATACCGTTAGGCAACTGAAGGTTCCTGTTCCAGTGGGGTTGCTTTTCAAACTCTCTGAAAAAAGAAATCGATAAGGAGCACATCATGTGATGCAATTTTGCAATTGGTAATGGTACGTTGTGGTTCTGACAACAACTGAAGCATGGTTGTGCAGTCAGCTGTACTTCTTTTTCAAACAGGGAACTTCATTTCAAATATAATGCAGACATGGCTTACATGATGAAAGCTAACTTCATAACAGATCAAAGTGCCAGGTAGCATCAAATACAGAAGACACTTTACTGGGCTACGGCTTTCAAAGCTAGTGGTATCCAGCTTCTTTTATCACTGCACATTACACCATAGTATAAAACCAGGCTTTGGTTTACTACTGCATTGACTGTTTGAAAGCAGCAAGAAAGCATTCCTTAGCATAGGTTTGAGCCTGTGACCTTAAGTTTCCGCCAGAAGAGAAAACCCTGAACCACTGCCCAAACCAAATGCATATAAATACAAATATATATATATATATACATGCATATATTCTCCTGTCAAATCAGATTAATGATAACTCGAGTCTGTAGCAGTATCAGGTGGAATAGGAATGAGCTTCAAGAAGCTTTGACATGCTAACTGGACAGCTTTTCTCTGATTTATGTCTATATGAAACATCTTTGCAAGAGAAATATATAAAACATACTTGATTTGGGGCTTTTCTGCAAAACTCACTCGCCTTCCAATAGATCTTCTGCCTTTTATTGCACTAAATGAAGCAATTATCAAGTTGCTAGCACACTTTTGCACCAAATATGATTATAACATAATTCAAACTTAGACAGTATACCTATCAAAATATTTTAGAACTGGAAGGTTTTTATCGTCAGTCTTCCATTTAAAGACTGGTAATGATTTAATTTCACAAAAAACAGATGGGCCATGATTGCAAACAAGATGCTCATTTGTTTCAAACAAATGCTGCCCTTTATACTTCCATTCACAAGATGAAACAATTTTAATGTACCCAATTGCAAAAGATTTATTGCACTTACCATGCCCTGATTTCCTAGAAGGAAAAATAGTTGAGACTATGAAAGTTACATGAAACAACCAAAGTTGGTTTGAACACAAATGCAAAGTCATTTATTATGATCAATTACATGAATACCTTTAGTCAACTTACTTGCAAAATAAAGTAACTGTATGACTTGGGCAGGCAAACATGAACATGTCATCTTCTTTTAGCTGAATCTCTAAAATTTTCCCTAAGAAAATTGTCTAATATTTGGACAGGGAATGACTTTCCCACCCCACATTTGTTGGTATTTCAAATTCCAAAACCCCTTTTAACTTCCTTTGAAAGAATAGCTTTACAACAAAGACAGAACATAAAATGTTTCATACCGTTTCATCATTATTGGGTTTTACATCTTCTAGGGGAAGCCTTGTAGCTTTCAAGATCTAAAAAGGAAATACAGAAGAATAAATGATTTTTTAAAGAATGATAGGGGTATATATTCAATTATTCATCTATACTTATGCTCTGCAATAAAAGTCCCTTCCCTGGAATGCCTGGGAAATGGGTGCAACATATCTCCCTCTCAAAACCTACCTTATAAGAACTCTATAGTGTGGTTTAAGGATATTGGCTTCCATATC
Organism: Pseudorhiza aurosa; assembly: GCA_964026355.1. Taxonomy (NCBI): domain Eukaryota; kingdom Metazoa; phylum Cnidaria; class Scyphozoa; order Rhizostomeae; family Lychnorhizidae; genus Pseudorhiza; species Pseudorhiza aurosa. The sequence continues at coordinate 9,705,893 of OZ032115.1, forward strand.
ATGAAACAAATTGAAACGGAGGAACAGAGGAAAAAGTTCATGGCCTAGGCAACAAACACATTTTGCACATAAAGAACTGCCATTCCATAGATCTATGCTGAATTTTTTCCTGTTATCAAATCTGACAATTGCTTACATTATTGTCAAAAATATGATACTCTGGGAAAACATGCTACGGCAGCTCACATTATAGCAAGAGAGAATTAACTATTGTTAAAAAGAAAGCTACTTTCAAATAGGGAACCGTAAGAAAGGACTTTGTGCAATCTGTTCAAGGACACTAGATTTCAATAAATATTCTCTAACACTCACTGATGACCTCCTACTCTTTGACTTGCGTCTGGAAGTAAGAAAATGTTTTTTCATCAGAACCATGCTACAACAACAACATGATGGCTCCTATCTCTGACAGCCCACATAATTACGTGGCAATGCTTGTTACATATATGATATATAGGTTAATTGCTTGTTAGCATTTATTTCTATCTAAGATGGGCTGCAAGAAGTGAAGGAACTTTGGCCATCCCTTTTTCAACGGCAGTAGGGTTGCTTGGAAAAAAACAATCAGTGCTGAAGACACTTTGCAACATAGTCCCTGGAAGTCACAGCCAATGACATCTAAAGCCAGTTCAAGCCTTGATAAGTGAAAGGGCTGGCATCAGGAATCACAGACTGGACTTAAAAGGCATCAAAACTTAAAACCAAAACTTCACAAAACTTGAAACCAGAGCATACAAAACTATCAAGACACAGCTTGAATATTCAATCACAAACAAGATCAAACAAAGATGAGCAGTTGAAGTCTTCAAACACATACATCAGCTGAAGAAAAATGAATTAATCAAATTTGATGTTTTCCAGCATAATATCTCCACATGCAGTAATGGAAATAGCCTTACGCAGGGAGCATTGATATTCAATTCATTACCTGAGCATGTGCAAAATTTAAAATCTATTCTTATATTTAAACGCTTAGTAAAAAACTTTAAATTTTAGACTCAATACGATTCTAATTTCTATTTTTAGCCTTTTCTTGCAAATGCAGGTCCTTTAATGACAGCAGAATGTTTCTTCTGAAAAATTTAACCTGCTAAAATATGTTTTTTTTTTATTACTTCATTTTGATCTATAAGCTAAACATACAAATACAAATCTCTCTAGTAATAGGTAATTTGTATTCGGCTGACCTAATTGCAGGTATTTCTAGTATAAAAAAAATGAATGAATAAATATAATAATTTGATAATAATAACAATAATAATAATGGGCAATCACGTTTATAGAACTTATTGAACTAATGAAGACTAATATATAGCCGTGCAGTAGTACCCTTCAAGAAGCCAACGAAAAAGAAGGTATTGGAGAAATCCTCTTCAAAACTTATGGGAAACAAAAATTTCAAATGAAATGATAACTTCAATGGGGCAATTTGTTGGGAATTAATGAGAAGTTTGCTTTTAAGGTTACCAAGTTTATGAGCACTTTGTTGTATGCTTCATGATTCTGGTTCTTTTTCCGCTTAATAATTTATAGATAGGTATTTCTTAAAGCAAAAAGGCTTTAAGTATTGCAGAACCAGTCAGGTGTGTTTTGCTGACTACAAAAACAAGTCTTTGAATAGAGGGTTTAGTATGAGGTACTTCAGCACTGGCTACTCAAACGTGCAAATCATGATAACAATAATACTTTTATTCATAGTTGGTTACAAAGAAAGAGTTAGAAGAACTAATACAGGCTAATTGGTCTCCCTATTTACAATGCTCTTTATTCTTCATCTTAGACCATTTTGGCCATCTAACAGTGCCTGATTTTAGACCATCTATCAAACAGCTTGGCGATACATGAATGTGATAATTCTCTAAACTCATCTTGATATGTTAATCTCAAGGCTTTTCAGTTATCAGCCAAAAATGACCAGATGGCTATTTTTCGCCAGTTACTCTTATAACCTTAAGTTGTGAAACATGAAAATTGCAACAAAAAAAGCTAAAAGATATGTTTCCATTTACTTGGAGCTTTTGCGTTTATAAAGTCAAACCATTAGGCCAGGCGTTCGCGAAATTAAAGGATAAAATCACACCAGCTTCCAAGCATGGTGGGGGTGCACAGATAAATTTTGTAAGGTCCGAGGAGGCATTGACGGGATGGGCAATTTATCGCTTTTATACACTTCCTTGGTCAATGCATTTAGTTTGTATGCGCTCGAGATGCATAGAACTGACAACTGACAGCATTTCGCAGGCCAGAGAGGGGACAGTGGCTTACCTACCTAAGCCAACGCATATCTTAGAAAATTTTAAAAGCATAAAGCTAATTCTAATTATCAAGTGATGCTATAGAGACTATTTCCATACCTGTCCTCCATTTTTTCAAGGAAATAAACCTCCCCCGAGTCTTCTAGCACAAGTCAATAATTAACGCGCGCTTTCCAGAACCGTTGTAGTTTTTGAAAACGCTCCTTCGCAGTTCGCTCTCAAGCATTTCGTTCTCCTCTGCCGCTCATCATTTTTCGTGGTGTACAGATTTCGCAAACTTGTATTTCTCAATCTCAAGTTAAACCTGTAGCTAAAAGGACAGTCTCGAGCTACCTGTATCATACATCAAAGAATGAAGCTCTAGTTGCAAATAATTGCACAAAAACTTAACGCAATCTGCTCGAAAATGTTCAGGTCACTCATGGTGAACCTTTGAACTAATGTATATCTGTTGTTCCGATCTTGAAAACCAAGCTTCATTCTACTAGAATGTTCAAAAGGTATTGTAAAATCTTTGCAAAGCAAAAAGCATTCGAGCTGCCTCCTTCTTGCTTCTTCTGAATCCAAAATTGAGAATGCTGTGCAGTGCAATGGGACACAAGTCGGCAGAGTTCGGACATGACTTGCGAAACCGTGAAGAAATCAGTTCCAATAAAGGTTGATTCCAAGTGAATGCTTGAAATGATACATTTCGTACTAAAATCGTCATCCGGATACGACATTATCGCAAAATTGATGATGTAGTTTACAATCATTCAACCTCTCGTGATACACACTATTACATACGTAATCTATGCAATCTTTAATATTAGTCTTTAGATATTCTAATATTGCCTCAATTTTGCCTCAATAAGTAATTATAACGATATGTATGGTTCTCGGAGTGAAATAGGGCCAGCGCATCTTCTGCGTGTCGTAAAAGGCGACTGAAAGGAGTTGGTGGCAGGACGAGCCACCCACCCTAGAAACCCAAGCTAGACAGTCTTAAAGATTGGTAAGAGATACTTGACGTCAGGAGCGTCGAGAAGAGGAGGTGAGGAGCAAAATATCCAGCGCTCGTGGCTGGAAGGGACCCGTCAAGTTTCCATTCAATGTAAATCTATTATTAACGTATAATCTCCTGTACAGCAGACATCTATCTTAATGGCCTAAAAGTGTTGTGACAGTGAGTTTGAAACTCGCCGCAAACCCAGTTTCTTTTGGCCCGGTACTATAAAATACTGCAGGGGCCGAACTGGCTCTCAACGGCCCTGCTTGGCAGATCACGCCTGTGACCCTGCTTTGTGGGATAACTCGGCAAGGGATTGCACTTAATGGAAAATTAGCAACATACACATCAAATAATAATAATAGTACTGAATGGGATGGCTCATTTACTGCGACGTGTGCTATCCATGTGACCTGTAGAAGATAAGTCATCATAAGATAGATTCATCTGTAGAAGATGAAAATTCTAACAATGCCTTACAACAATCCCTAAAGCCTACAATAGCACTCGGTTAATATGCTAAGATAAGAAACCTTGCCATCTAAGGATCACTGTTTATCACACCAGCTGCTTAAAGCTGCAGTAGATCCTTTTTAGGGCCCATAATGAAGTCACCTTTGTACTGACGACCACGGTTTCGGACAATGGAAGCTGCATTATCTTAAATCAAGAAATGCACTCTTGAACTGGCCAATCAGGATTTGAATTACGTGAGTGCAAACAGATTTTCCCAGTTCTGTCCTTCGAAACGTCTGTTTGCGATAGAAGAACTACTCTTCATATTTCCATACCATATAAATAAATCAATGAAAAAAAGAAGCACACAGATTAGGTCACTGGAAACTTAATTTGTGGAAGGAAAAATTAAAAATACTTCCAACTAAGGGAATATCACTATGCTTGGTATGATACACGAAGAAACAATGGGATGATTTGCCAGTTGCTATTGCATTTTTCATACTGGAGCACCACTCAATCCACTAATCTACCCCAATCACAACGACCCCCTCGACCTTCAGCCTGCTTGAAACATCATTTGACGGACAATGCACCAGCCTTGGTCAAGGCTCAAGTCAAGACACTGGGTGCATCGGTGCTGAGGTCCATGCAATTCGCTCGATCAATTTGCATATACATTTATATATATATATATATGTATATATATAAACAGTAACTAGTGTTAGTCGTCATAAGGGTGTCTAAAACCGTATGGTACGTTGTTGTAATAATATGGCTTTAGTATAAGGCTTCGCTTGTAGTACTCCTGTCCCTGGCCGCCTTCCATACTGTCTCTTGCCACTCCTTGATTAAAAAAAGAGGGAATGTCCTGTCTGTCATAACTGTTTTGGTCCCCATTCATCATTGCTTCGCCGCCCCCACCGCCTCCACCGCCTCCACCGTAGTTCCCTCCACGTTCTGCTGGATACTGACTATACGACTGTTCCTCTCGTTGCGCCTCAGAGTCTAAGCTTTCGACCGAATTAAACTCTGGCCACTGCGTCGTGTGCTGCTGGCGGCTATATTCCGGCTGTGCATAACTTGTCTGGGCTGGGGCCTCTAGATTGCCAACCTCTGAGCCTGCGCCCGCGAAATTGTTGCCCTCAAGCTCAGCTCCGTAACCCCCAGCGAGTCGGTCAGTTAGTTCCTTGCTGAGCTCCGTTTTCATGTTGCCGTGAGCGAACTCCGCTGATTTGAGCTTCTCTATTGCCTTCAGGCCAGTTGCTTCCCATCCTTTTGCTTGATCCAATGCTTCGTGGTCATACTCTGTCAGTCGGTCGGTTATGGCTTTTGATTCGGTCGGAGGGAGAGGATTTTCAGGTGCAACACCTCCTGATTAGGGTGGAAAACAGGACAGACAATTAATAGAGAATGGAAATCTGGTTGAGAACGCATGAGTGTAGCAGATTTAACCAAACAGTGCATGTTAATCACGCATTAATAACTGCAAACAAGAAAAGCGTTAAGCCGGTTGAACTGAATAAAAAACCAATATATCACTGCCTTGCACAACGCGAAAATATCGAAAAGCGTAGAAAGATGGTTGACGTGATGGCAAATGCATGAAAAAATAATGCACAGAGACATAAGAAAAAATATTTTGATTTAAAAACATATCAACAATGAACAATTACTACGCAATGAAGCGACGTCTTCAATGACATGCCAGAATATTTTTCGATCGACTTGCTTTCATGACTCTAGTAGCATTTTCTGTACGACTAATTATCAGGGGTAATAGCACAAACCTTTGTTCAGTCTATCAGTTAACTGGTCCAAGATTCCTCCAACATCCTGTGGACCTGCCCTGCTAGAAGACCTGGCCGGAAGTGCCTTAGGAGGTTCAGGCGTTTCCCCTTTATCGAACGATACCTGCTCGGGAGGCGATCCGGATGGATCGACCTTCATCACCGGCAAGCCAGCCTTCTCACTGCCAGTCTTTAAGTCAGGAATTTTAGGTGCGTCGGGACCTACGGCTATCTCTGCGTATGGGTCTACGGCCTTCACAGGCTTTGCATTCGATGCAGTGCTTGCTTGTTTTGAATTTGACGAGGCTGACGCCGACGATCTCACGTCAGGTGTAGTCACATTGGTGTTTAACGGCTTCATTTCAGCTTTCTGTTCTCCAGTTACTTTCTCGATGCTTGGTGAACTTTCAGACACCTTTTCAGAGGATTTTGCTGCAGCGTTGTTTGAAAGTGGAGCTGTTTTTTCCAATGTTATTGCCTTATCTTTGTTGGCAGGAGCTGAAGCTTTGCTCGATGAAGTTGCCATCCCTAGAAGTTTCGTTGCTGAATCTAAGGACTTTATTGCGGAATTTAATGGAGACAATAAAGTTGATGTTGACTTTGCAGTTGCTTTTTCTTCTTTTTCTGCCTCTTTGGATAAGGACCCAGTCTGCATGGAGGGGATATCTTCTATTGAAGAAGAGCCGTGCTCTATTTTCTGAGATACTTTCGTTGCACTTGACTTCTTTAAAGGATTCTTCGTCTTCAAAACTCTTGACTCCTGCTGCTTTGCTTTGTGTGATGTTGAACCAGACCTTTTGCTACCAGATACGTCGACATTCTTACTAGCAATGAATGTCTTGGCAGCGGCTCCTTGTAGATCATCGCTTGACTTCGATTGATTCGCTTGAGAACCATTTTCTGCTGTACCACTCTCCACCTGGGTACTAGAGCCACCTTTAGCTGCATTCGCTTGTGACTCCGTTGTGTTGGCATTTGATTTTTGGCTAGCTGAAGTGTTCGTTAAAATGCTTGACCTAATTGCAGCCTTTCCCGTCTCAACAATCGGGGCTTTGCCAATGTCATCTTCATTGACTACAGACGTCTCTTTGATTACGTTAACTGTCTCCTTTTTATCATTTTCAATACTTCCTACAGAAATTTCATTTATCGGCAGCTCTTTAGACTTCTTATCAGCTGTATTTCCACATCCCGAATCAATTTTGGACCTTTTAATGCCATTGGCCAGAGCATCAAGGTCTGCTAGCAGGTGGACGCCATCGTCTTTGGATCCTGCATCTACTGAAGAACGTACAGTTCCAATCGCTGTGTCGCACCCTAGAAAGACGAAGTCAATGATTCCACATCACAACTGCTAGAAATATACCATTAACAAAACGTTCTATACTGGTGAAGAGAACTTATCGCACCAAATAAAAAAGATCCCCCCCCCCCCAATGGTGGTGTGCCTGATTGGTGCAGTGTTTCGAATCTTGTGAGGTCAACTACGCGGGTTCGAATCCCGTCGTCGGCACCACTTACCACGAGCCAGCAGTCAACTCGGCTGTTCATCCTTCCAAGGTCGGTAAATGAGTACCCTACTCAGAAGTAACTTTGAAGGTACAAGTACTGGACACACATTGATAACAGCTAATCTAAAGTTGGAGTGTTTAATCCAGTATAAAGATGCGTAATTTTTTTAATCAATCTAACGCGTAAATATCCACAACGAATTGAACTTCCCTGAATGTATCACCATTGGTGAAATCCTTAACCTGATAGTTGCCCTCTTGCCGGGTTTACAAGGAACTTAGGCTTAGGTCACCGAAGAAAAAGGAGCAAAAGTGAAAATACCGTGGATTCGAGATTAGGACACTTGATTACACCTTATTCCAGAATAACATTTTTCACTGGAAAGGCCTGTTGGTATATTTTGAGGGTGACTGGACCATGTTTCCACCGGCTAACTTTCCTAATGTCTTCAAAGTGTGTCTAACTCCCTCCTCTCTAAAATGCTTCTATAGTCTCTTGCATTCTATTTGTCGTAAGTATGATTTTAAAACGACTATAACACGAAAACGGTACAAGATACCCAAAAAATAATCGCAGATTCGACATCAGGGAACTCGACTCGATATAATATAATATAATATAATATAATATAATTCGAAAATGGAAATTTTCACTAGAGAGGCCCTTTTGGATTTTTTTATTTAATTATTTTCTTTGATATCTTAAATGAACAAATAGTGCTTTCGTTGAAGAAATTTCAATTTGAAGAATCCTTGCTTAAGGTGCATTCTTGCTTCATACACTAGTATTGTCATGGTAAAGAAATTACGTGACAAATGTAAGCTTTTCCCCCTTGAGAAAGAAAGCAAATGGTTAGCAAATGGTCAGAGATGTTTTTCTTATCGAGGTACAAAAACTCTGGAATAGCCTGTCAGCCGAGTCAAAGCAGGCGACCTCTCTGTATTGCTTCAAGAAATCTATCTAAATCTATCTAGAAAGAAACACGTGCTTTCTTCTTTCCACTTTCTTTTCCTTTCGTTTCAACGATCAATTTTTATCATTGCTATAAATAGGTTTTAAATATTGTAATTAAGGTTTTATAAGTTGTACCTTAATTTCATAGTTTTAAATTTAACATTATAGATTGTAATTAATATATTTTTGGAGGGCCCCTTGGAAATCAACTTCTCTTGAAGGGCAACCCTCCTTAAAAGAAATAAAAGGAAACTAGCTAACGATTTCTCTTCCTTCTAATGCACGACTGCGTGTATTTTTTGTGTTCTTAATCCAAATCAGATTTTCTCATATGTGTCCTCTACAAAGCATCAAAAGAAAATACTGAGAAGCAAAACTAATGGATCGAACCAATTAGTACGTCTATATCGCCTAGATCGGCCTGGTGGGGGTCTACAAATCAGCTCTGCTAAAAGATCCCTTCTCAACCATTTGGATATTTATAAAATTCAATGTAATAACTTTTTTTCGTTCAATTTTGGCACTCTGCTAGAATTCAACTTATTTGCTACTCTTTCATTCATTAGTTTTATCTTAGTCTACTTACTCAGTTTTCATTAATTTCATTTATCGTTGATTACAATTCCTTGTAATTTCTTGTTGGTTGAAATGAAACTTCTTATTTCTTATGTCCTCTCAGCTTCAAGACGCCCATCAATTAAACTTCAATAAATAAAGTGAATTTAACATGTTCTACTCAATGATGTCAAGATAATCATAAAGAAATTCAAGCCCTCTGTCATGTGTACGACCACGAGAACGTGCATTAGTCGGAACTTCTTAGATAAGTAAGGAAGACAATTTCTTAGATATAGTTTCTGACAAAACGTTTAAAGCGTATGGCAACAATTCATAATTACCTGAGCTCTGCTTGCTTTGTATTGGCACTGAAGAAAACCATTTCAAATATTACGTAAATATTCGCATAAAGGCAATTTAATAGCCTTGAAAAATATATTTCTTGTTTGCATTCAGAGAACATCTCTTCAGGGAATGCTGGATCGAAAGCATTTTGTCACTTTAACATACTTTTGTAGCAGTGTGAGCTTCTTAAAGACTATCCAATGAGTTTTTTCGACTAATATACTGAGAAGGGACTATCAGAAAACAATGTAGTGCAAGAACCAGCATAAATCATGACTATGTGAACATCAACTGAATAAGAAAAGTGACATAACGGACTATGGATTGGAATGACATAGATTTGTTGAATGCATTTCCTTTTCGTGAGCACTGCACTCACTCCCGGCCCATTTCATTCTAAATGTAGGCAGTGATGGCGATTGTGAGTGTCGTGCCGGTTTCGGTTATATCTATGAAATGGAGAGGATGTCTATTGGTCGATGATGAACCAATCGCTTTTGGGCAACAAAGACAGCAGCGGCGTGAGAACAGCGCCTACCGCATACGGTTGCGCGTAAATCCACCTCATCGGATCAATGTACACGACAGTTCAAAGACACAGCCATGCTCTATTTCACAACAATTTCAGTCGATCGATCTATAAAGATCTTTACACTTAGATTGCTGGGGATTGAGGTTCCTGTCAGACTAGCAAGTCCTGTTGAATTGATATGTTAGATGCCTTGGGTGATGTCTTTATCTCTTTTTAGCTCTGTATGTACTAGTATGATTATTATATCTAATGGCTTGAGTTCAATAATTCGACGTTAAAACAGAAACAGAAAAAAGATGCACGATGAATGCTATACATACCTGAAGATGATGAAGATATTAATGTGATGATAACTAATGCTGACAAATTTACGAAAGATGATTTCATCTTTGTGTTGATCTTTGGCACTAAAAAATGGAAATGCTAATTTAGTCTCCATTTCATTGGATCTGACAAATTAGAATAGTTCTGAGTTATCAAACGAAATAACGTAAAAAACAAATATGTGTATGGTACTGCCTGGCTGTAGACAACTTTCACAATTGCAGAACCGACATTGTGTTGGAGAAGTTGGAAGAGGTTGAACCTGGAACATTTTCTGAGCTTGCAAATCAATGTATCTCTTGGAAATCACACATTTTTATCACGAGTGCGTCAGTTTGAAATAGTCACCAGGTGATATCTCATGGTGCTCGACATTTTGATGTCGTGAGAGCATTACTCGTACGGAATAACCGCACGCGGTGGTCGCTTTCGGGGTCCTTAGCAAAATTCAACTACACTAAATGCGATATTGAAGAGCAATTGTAATATATCGAGCTGCTGAGGTGGCTTTTAAAAGAAGCGATCGTAGTTTTGCAGGAAAAACCCCTTCTGTATGTCGCTGCAGTGGTCAGAATGACCTGCTCTAGACGGCAGGATTTTCGTAAGTGAAATAGTGCAGTACTATGAGCAAAATATTTCATAGTTTGGCAATGGCTAAAATCGATCGTAAAGGCAGTATATAACAATGCATGGCTTATTCTTGCGAGCGGTGTTTCTTCTGTTGTATCTAAATCACCAGATCAAAACGCAGAGATTAGCTAGATTTTCATCAAAACGTAAAATTCTCTGAACCCATTGAGCAAGGCAACTTAAGCCGTCGGTGGTGCAAATATCATAAGCAAGACTTCTAGAAGTCATCCCCTAGCAACAAGTCGTTTACAAGAATTTTCAAAGTGTACAAACCGTGAGTTTATCAATAAACTGAACCACTGACGGACGCCGAGACCTCTCTACTCATGCTCCGATACGCTGAGTACAGTGAAAATGTACATCACGCAACGGGCAACGATGGCAGATCATCTGGCGAACAGAAATACAGGACTGGATAGCTAACTTGATACGAGTAAAAACTATGGACAATGTATGAAGTGCAAATCACCTCGAAGACAGCCGCGAGAAGCTCGTGATAAGCGAGGCTAGACAAAGTTTACGACTGCATCAACGAATTTGCTCAGAAGCAATCTTTCCGCTTCACCTCTTCACCTCTTCACTCCGGTTACCGTGTCCAAGAAAACAACACCCAGAAGACGCGTGGAATATTTTTTTTGATCAGAAGAACGCTCCCACAGGCAGTAAATATCTGCTATAAATGTAAAATATGTTCATCAAAGAGCTGGTAGTGCCAAAGTTTCCTTCTAAAAGCCCCAAAAGCAAACAGCATGCTTTCGAAACAAGGTGACGTAAGATTGTCCAACAAGGCAAGTGCAGCGAAGCGAATGAACTCAGCTGCACTCGTTCACATACATACCTTCAGTTCCATTGCTCGCGACCGAACCACTCAAGGGTGGAGATCGCTTGCACAGATTACAAACATTCGCCCTTGGGAAGAAGAAATAGCACTTGCAACTGCGCAGGAGGATTAAATGCAAAGAAGTGAATTAAGAGTAGACGAGCAGTAGTCGTTAGTAACGCAGAAGGAGAGATTTGCGACACTTGACCTCCATTCGATACGTTGTATGAACACGGAGCAAGTTGTGTGAATCCACTTCAGCACATCAATGCCATCTCAGGCCAGTTCTTGAACATATAGAGTTTCAAACGCTAAAATTGCACAAAAAGATATTTACAATGTTGAAAGATGCATTGAAAAATTCAGCAGATCTACTTGACTTCATAAAGAGCATACCGGGTAAAATGTTGTGCTCAAATTTAGTGAAATTGACTGGGTGGATACAGTTAGTGAAGGGGCCAAGCTAAACCGTCTTACGGCGACTGCAATAAGGGAGGAGTTAGAAATAAAGAAAACAATTTCATTTTCACTTTTCATTGAATCATCCGATGGCAGTAGGCGTTGGTGGAAGAATTTAGCGGCACCCAAATTGCGTCTTCTGCTTTGAATTCGTCCAAAAAGGGGGCTTTGGACATTAATCAGATTAGCATCTTTCAGTTTTGTCAACCCATTGTATCATTGCCACATCTTTACATTTCCATAGGTTAAATTTCAGAACTTAAGACTACAAAATGTATGAAAAGTTAAACGTCATTGAGAATTAGATACGGTGCCTTCATGAATCTTAATGTTTTCTTGGTTAAGAACAATCCGAGCTATCATGCTTGTGTACCTACTTTACCGACTTTGCCACTTACATCACGTTCTAGCAAGTGATCAATTTGGCTGATTTGATTCGACACTATTTGAAACCCGTAGAAACGAGTAAAGCTTTGAGAAACACAGATTTTTTTGAGGCCGTTTGGCAGAAATGAAAGAACTTGCGTCATCGAAGAAGGGATCCTGCAATGGTGACAGAAACGTGACCTGAAAATATGATTTGAGTCAATTCAGCCTCTTTTGCTTTTTGAGTGGCTGCAACAGGTAGCGGTCGTAGAAAATTCAACCCCGAGAATGTAACACCATTCTAATTAAAACAATAATGGCAGCGGTAGTCTATGGCAACATATCTGCTTTCGTTGCTTTCAAAAACATCACTCTCACTTATGAAGATTGCAATGCACTGTTAATTGCGCATGTCTAAGTGTGAATTTATCGTTTACTTAAGGTAGGGGGATTTACAAGATCTTGTAACTGCAGCTGTAAGAATCACAGTGGGTGACTTTACCGAGAGTAAGAGCATTGATCAAAGAGCATGGCCTACCGTTTCTAAAGAAGTACCATCAGAAGCTTAGTAAAATGTACATAGAAATAGTAAAATCAAGTCTGACTTTGACTAGAGTCCTTCTATCAAATTTACTGATAAAAGCTCCGAACCTTTTTCGAGTTTACTGCATAGAGGGCCAGTGCTGACGATTGAAAGAAAGTAAACCCATCAGGTCACTCTAGAAATTTGCAAGGTATTTGATGCCTTTGGCATTTAGCTAAAGAATAAAGTAATTCTTATTTGGATTTACTTCACCCAGAGTTTAGCAAAACTGCAAAGGATACAGAAGCATAAGTAGTTAATAGTCAAGAATAGACATTACAAGAATGAAACAGTAGCAATCTTTAGAAATAGCGTATTCTGGTGGCGTGGAGAAAGGGGAGCAAAATCTCAGTTTTCAGCTATCCTTAAGAATTCATGCCTTATCATTGACTCTATCAACTTACCAAATAAGATTTCAGTTCATTGATCTGTTATTGATCTCTATCGTCTTACGTATACGGGTGCTTATATTCAGATAAAGACAGTGGCTTGACCCTTCCTTTAAGTATTGCAGAGTGCATCTCTTCTAAATATACTTAGGGGAAACATTTGTGACGGATGAAAATAGCTCCACTAACTCCCCACGAATTCATCGATGAGAACTGTGAATGAGGAAGGATATTTCGGGATTTACTGACTACTGCGAATGGGGTAGATTGGTCCACATGGATTGGACTCTATTTAAGCTCTGATCTAATAGAGGTAAACAAAAAACCTATGAATAATTAATCAACGCTTTTGCCAGCTAGGCCTGGAAAGATTTTGCGAGGAAACATAGCTAGAGGTGTAATTAATGCAACGGGAATTTTCAGTTTGCGATCTAGAGAAGAAGAAAAGTGCTAAATTAAAAGTTAGCAGATTTTGCATTAGCGCATTGGAGCGGTTTAGCACGGTGGCTATTGTTGTTGGAGGATAGAGGCTTGAGAAGGGATTTAAGACGCAGATAGTCACACATTAATCGCGGCATCCACAAGACACACAATGCCCCGATGATTGATGAACAAGCGACGAGGCTGAGCCATGGGGAGACACAAATTCAACATTTTGTACATCGCTTTCTCAGGTAAATTGCAGCCATTTGCAGAGACAATAAATTGTAAACATGCTATTGATCTTTAACCCCATCTATAACTAAACCTCTCGATTTCACTTAACTTAAATGAAGCAAGCAATGTTTTTATTGGCCTTCCCCCAAGTTAACTTCTTTTAAGTGTCGAGAATCATAACCTGTATGACAACATCATACTCCCCCTAGAATGCATTGGATTTACATGCTGTATGTCATATGAATGAAAGTTGCGTGGAAGAGAGTCTCTCTGAAGCATACCTAGTCGGATGCTTTACCACACATATGTCCTAATTACTCAAAAATTCCTAATCCTACGTGAAAGGGGCATATGCTTCGCCATTTTTATATAAACTCGTCAAATGTATGAACGTACATGCTTGGGACAGTTGAAAAGACCCCTCATGGTTTATGGGAGCAAATATAAATGTCCAATGTGCTCTTTGCTTGCAGTTTGTATACTTATAACGAGCTCAGAAGAGATAACAAGCGAAAATAGCACGGATGAGGCGAGCGGGCTTGACACGCGGTCAGTGCACCACGCTTATACTAAAAGAAAAGATGGCACAGATTTATATACAAACAAAAAAACCTACCTGAAAAGATTTTCGCAATCGTGGAAGTACTACGCAAAAGCCAACGACATCGCTAAACGCGAAAAACTACGCAAAGCATTACTAGATGCACTGCGATCAATGAACAATAAGAAAAAAACTACAGTGACGTCACTGACGCATGACAGTGTGGAGCGAATTCAGCATGCCGCACGCATGTTGAAAGAATTCAAACGAATGTACAAATTATCGAACGACGTTTTAAGCTCGTGGAAGGATTACAGCAGCGCCCGTAAAAACCTTCTCAATATAGGACAGACCAAAGAAGGCAACGACATTCTAAAAAAGTATGTTATTCTCCGGGACAAGGTCGTGGATCATATGAAAAGGAGTGAAATAGCGCGGCCTACGATCGTTGATGATCAGGATATAGATGTGAACATTGCCAAAGATAATATCGCAAGACATGGACAAGAGCTCAAATTAGGCAGTATGATCATACAACGAGCAATGACACCAGGAACATTGCAGATTATAAGATCTCCATCAAAAGAAAGACAAGCTCATAAGAGAATGAACCTTCTGTCTGATGCAAAAGAGGCAGCTCGAACGGCCTACAATAAAGCGAAGGAAGCAATCAGCGCACTGAAAGAGAAGCTAAAAGGAGTTTCGTCTGCGCAAGAGGAGAAAGTAGAAGCGGAAAGGAAAACAGACAATGGGACAAGCGACAAAGGCACAAGTAAGAAATCACTTCTAGCAGAGAGCAACGAGGTAAAAGGAGAATCGCTGGGTCATGTGAACGTAGAGATGGCATTGACAGGCATGATAAAGAAAGCAGAAAAAGCTGACCTTAACACTCTGAATAAAGCGACAGCAAAAGATGATGAACATAGACAGCCTCCGGTGTCAGCGAAATATTTGCAAAGCAAACCGGGAGAGAAAGGGAGTGGAATGGCCGTTGATGAACGAAGTGATAAGAAAAACAACGATTCATTCCATGCGATTATGAATGGAGCTCAAGAAAAACAGAAATTAGTGGCACAAAAGAACGACACGAAAGTGGCACCAACAACCTCAATATCTTCACTGATGGATTCATTGGGTGGGGGAGAGGAAGGAGGAGATAACACTACCAAAAGCCTCTCTGGAGGTAGCGAAAATCTATTAGTTAAAGCTGCAAGCAAAAGCGCAAGCAATGCAAGCGAAGCACATACAAATCCGCTAGTTGCCGGACCAAGTTCAAAAACAGAGGCTGAGAAGCTAAAACCGAACGTGTCAGTAGCATTTGTTGGTAACACGAGTGCAAAGAATTCGACTGACATCGCCAACAATACCATGCAGCCCATTGCATCAGAAAGCAATAATACAAGTAAAGGGAATCCAGACAGAAAGCTTACTAAACTCGTTCTCATGTCGAGTCAAACTGCAGAGCAGAAAATAGTTAAGGTCAGCAGAACTCCTTTTGCAAACGACGGGGGCAACGAAACAGCAACAAGAGAGCACGAAGTCGCATCAAACAATACAAACTCTAGCGCAAGTGGAGGCTCAAAGCGTTTTCACCTGAACGAGGTACAGCTACAGGAGGAGGCTGTGAAGACGATCGATAGGCAGTTAGAAACACTGAAGAGACTAAAAGAAGCAAAACGGGCACGCAAGCGATACGACTCGGCTAAGCATGAACTGCAAAATAAGATAAAGAGTTTATACGATATGGCAGTATCCTTTGAGAAGCCGATCAATGCTGCACTGATGTCTACGAAAACAAACATCGATCCTAACCCGGTCAAAAGCGACCATCCAGGTGCAGCATTAGCTGGACTAAGTGAAAAACCGGTTTTGGTGGTCAAGACGCCAAGCGATGACAGCGAGCAACATGGCTTCACGTTGGGGGCAATGGACACCAAAGCATTAAGTAAAGCCCACATTGTGGATCTAAATGAAGACAAGGAGAAGCCAATTGAAAAGGCGTATCAGTTGGACCTTGGCAAATCGGATGCAAGTGCAGAGAAGAAAAGCGGAAACGGGGATCATGCACTGAAATCGTTAACAGAAGCAATAAAAAATGACCTAAGAAAAATTGAAATGAATCAAAGGGAGCAAGAAAAGGCAAAACATCACTCTGATGAAATGAAGCAGGCTTTAGAGCCAATTATCACAGAAATGAAAAATGCAAAAGAAAAAATGCAGACAGAATCTATTGAGAAGGCAACGCCTGAAACAGTGCTGCAGGCTTTAGGAAATAAGAAAGATAAGCAAGAGGACACACCTAATGAAGAAAAAGCAGATCCAGCAGCAAAAGCTCAGGATGCTTTCAAAGAAGTGGAAGATTACTTGTCAAAAGCACTGAAACATGTGGCAAAAGAAGCAATTAGCGAAGAGGCATCTTCAGATAAGGATACAGAGATAAAGGAAGCAAGTGAACTGATCAACGATGAAACCTCCACGAAGGCCAAATCAGAGTTCTCGCCGACAGCAAGCGTAAAAAACGCATCCCCAACATCAGTAGGAAAAGGAAACATTGAAAGTAAAGAGAAAGCACATCAGGGTTTGGATAAAGAAGAAAAATCCACTAATGCGAAGAAAGATGCTGGAGAGAGAGAGGCAAAAGAAAAAGAGGCTAGAGAGAAAGAAATGAATGAAAAAGAGGCGAAAGAGAAAGAGGAGAAGGAAGCGAAAGAGAGAGAAGCAAAAGAGAATAAGGAGAAAGAGGCGAAAGGGAAAGGAGATGCAAATCAAAAAGAAAAGGACATAGATAAGAATGAAAGATTACGAAAAATTGTGGAGGATGCCATGAAAGAGCATGCAAAAGATCCACTGAATCCGCACCCAATAAACGCTGACCTGCTAAAGCCAGCAGCCAAATCGAAGGAGGAGGCAACGACAGCCAAGGCAGTAAAAGATGCGACAAAGGAGGGAAAAGACCTGCCCGAGGAGAAGTCGAAACCAACTGAATCGGCATCGGCATCGGCATCAGCATCAGCATCGACCCCAACGGATGCGACGATCCAAAGGAGTCCAAATGACGCCATAGGAAAAGCAGAACATCTAGAGGAACAAGTAGCAAAATTACAAGATAAATTGTACAGCCAAGGGAGCAACCCAAGTAGCACAAACGATGCATACAAAACAATCGATAATGTTGAAGACAAACCACTGTTTTCACAAGATGCGACGCCAGGGGACCAGCCGGTGTACCAAGAACACGAGCACCATCATTCACACAGGCGACATCATCATGCTCCGGATCAAGCAGAGGAGGAAGATGACAGGGGTGGCTATGACCGCGATTATGACGATGACGACGAAGATGACGGTGACTACGATGACGACGAGGAAGAGCAGCGCGAAGACTACGATGATGATGATGAAGAAGATCGAAAGCGGAAGAAATCCTTCTTGCAACCGGACTCGTGGCGTCAACCCTACCGTAATTACCAACGGGACAGAATACTCAGCAAACAAATGGAGCCACCAGTGCAGCATCAACAACCATTAATGGACTCGGGAATGATGGGAGATGAGGAGCGAGATGAACTAGAAGATACAAAGAAGTCCTCCGTTCCCAGAGCAACAGGACTAAGACACAGGCTGATGCCAATAAAGGGAAATAAAATGTACATACTGTAGACGTAGGGGATAAAAAATCAGGACCTTCATGCCGCCCATTGTGCAATGTAAGCATCGCAAATTCGACGTGGATGGTAAAGGAGTGACGACTGAGATTTCATCAGAGACCAAATGCAATTAATGACGGATGCGCATTAGGCACTGTCCCACAAACATCTGTATCGTACCAGTTCCACTTGATAACACGCTGCACGTAGACTAACTGAATGCAAAAAAAGAACTTCTTTTAAAGTACGGTAGATTGATATAAAGTGGTGCCGTGGCGTAGTGGTTCAACATGCGGACTAACAACGCAGGGGTTGTCAGTTCGATTCCTCCTTGTGTCCCTTTTAAAACGCCATTGGTGAGGACGGCAACGGGAAACCACCTCGTGAATTCCACTTCCCTAGAAAAAACTCAAGAGCCCTGTCTCTGGTTTCAGCTACGCTCGAAATCGAGTATGCAATGCAGATTGAAGTATCCAGTATTACAAAAATCGATGCAAGAAACACGTGCAAAGACAGAGCTCATGTTAAACAGCTATGTCTCAATAAAATTGCAGCGACTGTGTTGAAGATAAGGAGGCATCGACCTCGCGCTCCGAAATGCAAATGGCTTCTGGTGCGATACTTAAGGCAGACGTAACAGAATGAAGATTATGACGCACATTCTAAAGTCATGTGACGGGTATGCGATACCCTAGGGGGCAAAATATGTATATACTTGAAAAGGACTATAGAATCATATAAAAATTCGTATAAATTGAACTGTTCAAATTCGTATCATATAATGGGATATGCTTGTCTATTAATGATTATGAATTTATAAGCATTTCCCAATGGATTCAATTTGCTTTTTACACATTAAACACTCAAGTCTTCTTTTGTACACATAAACAGAATAATTATCTTATTATTGGTATTCAATGTATTCTTAGTTTCATTATCCCAAGACTGCATAGAGCATTTGCAATAAATGATCCAACTGATACACTGCTGTTTTTGCTTCTTAAATGATCTACAAAAAGAAGTTTTGCCCACAGGACGCTTAGAAGTAAACTTACAATCACAGAAGGGATTTTCATTTTGATGCATCACAGTTTGTCAATAATCTGACAAGTACATTTCATATTAGGCTGCTGGAGATCAAGAATGGGGTCTTTTAGTGGAGCAAAATTACATGTGTTGTGTTTGCGCTGAACACAACCATGCAGCAAGCTAGTTCTGTGGAGGCCTAAAATATAGTAATTAACACCATTTAAAGATTCAGCTAAAACAGAGGATCAAATATCAGCAACAAAAATGATGAAGAAACCAAAGACAAAGACAATACTAAACCATTGCATGAGGCTCTCTTCTGATATTTTAATTTCAGTCCCCTTCATCAATAAGAATGACAAACAAGCGCAGTTGTAAGATTGTACCAGATCTGATTTACACATACACACATAGTATTGACAAACCTTATCAGAAACACAAAAAGTTCAACATGACTGTTATCTAAGCAGTCTGTTCATTTTGTGGTTGTTCAAAGAGCCCTATTCTACTCTTGCTATGTCCCTCAACGTAGAATAGTTCAACTCATACTTGTCAACAAGCTTTCCATTGCACATATAAATTTTCCAAAGCATCAATGAAAATGGCAATGGGATGCCTTTGTAATGAGCAACCGTGATTTATATCATCTGACTGCTTCAGTGGCAGCATTCACCGCAGAGGCCAAATCTTCATTTCCGTCAGACAGCCGTTCCCCTGCAATAAAAAGACCATAGAATAAACTATAACCAGCATGGAACCATGGCAGATCATACATATTTCTGCCTGCTGTTCCATAAAATTGTCACTAGCCTTCTTTTCCTCACCCAATGTAGCATCAGGACCCACAGACAATTACTATCACTTTCAATGCCATCGAACGTTCCAAGATAAATTTTCCAATATGGATGTACAAACAAAACCATATATTGCTGCATAACTATTAATACATCTCAACCGGGACAAAGTTGAAAATGGCAGAACACAGTACTTGGAAAAAATTTGATTACGATACAAGTAGGTTAAGTACTTCTAAAAGATCTACATTGTTTAGATTAAATTTGCCATCATTTATACACTATTGGAAGTGAATTTTTGTTAAGCACTATTGGGAGCAACTTTACGTTAACATTGGTTTGACAAAACTTGGTAAGGAATACTTTAAATGCTTTCTTGACATGGGATTGAAGGATCATGTACTTAGGACATCAAACGCAACGTCTTGGGGCACATCTCTAGCTAGACAACAGAGTTGTGCAATACCAACTTGTGTCTAAACGGTGGATGCTTCCTACAATAAAGTGAATAAACAAATGTAACATGTATGAAATACTGACGAATAAGCTCCACAATGGATCTCTGTGTCCTCTTCTGGAGTTTCTCTAGCTTCTTAGCCACGTCTCTTTTCAAATCCCTACATAAAATCAAAAAAAGTACAATTAAGATTAGAATAACAAGAATTGAAATATCTCTTGCATTTTAGATTTTGTCCTGAAATGCTGTGTGTAAGTAGCTCCTTGGTAAATGTGAGAAGTTCACTGGGGCATCAGCAAAATTATCAGCTTAAAACGGGGCAAATCGGCTACGGTAGACATAGCAATGATATGTTTGTCCCATCAGGCCTAATACTAAAGTTTGGTGCAGTTGAAAATCGAGTGATAAATAATATATATGTGTATACGGTTCTTAAACATTAATGTGGCAAAGAGCAGTATCAAAAAATGGAAAAACAGTTCAAGGTAGCATTAAATCTCCCCAGGAGGATGCGTTCCGGACTTATAACGGCTTTTTGTCTTTCTGCCTTGAAGAGCTTTTCCTTTTCTGCATATGCATATACAGCATATATAGGAAGATAGTACCTACCAATCAGGTTTGCGAGGTGCTAGGTTTGAAATATCCTGAAAAATAACAAAAATAGCAGAGCTGAGAACATCAAATTGGAAGCCATGCTTTCAGTGGTAGGTTCAAATATGAGGCCTGTTTCAGCAAAGAAATATCACCATTAAGACGACAAGTAAGAAAAAATGAAACAGAAAACAGGAACTTACAATTTCATCAATGATTGCTTCTGGCTTTGACTTTTCCAAATGTTCTTTAACATTTTCTGTGACTAAGAGTTGCATATAAAATCATAAGCAGGAGAGAGACACAATATGTTTCTTTGTAGGTAAGGTCAGCCAACTATTCTTGTCATGCGTGTTAATATAGCTTCAAGCCATAGGAGGGAAATAATGAATACACCTTTATCAGAAAAACAGAATAGTGGCTCTGGCACATCTAAGCTAGCCACAAGAAAAAACTATATAGCCCTGCTTCAAGTCATCTCACCAAATTTGAATTGCACAAGTAATGATACCAGAGAAATTTAATGGTCTTAATATTCAGCTGCATGCAATTGTTTAATATTTTGATGCCTTCCTTATTTCAATCTTTGATACTAATCTATCATGAAAATCTCTAACAAGAGAAGATGCACATCACTAATGATACCTGATTGAGGCTTTGCATCAGCAATCTTCTTCTCTTTTAATGTCTGATCTTTTGGTACATAGCTTCTGAACTTGAGCGGCTTTTTTCGGGGTGGGGGTCTGTCAGAAAGAGGAAAGGAAAAAACTCACAATGCAATTTGACAATAAGAAGAATTTTGCAATAAATCAAATATAAACAATGAAACTTTAAAAAGCTTGAAGGGGTTTAGTTACTTCCATTAAGATAATATAAAACCATACAACATTTAGTTATTTATTATCATTTCCACATTGGTATAGGCGCATAAATTGACCAAAGCGAATGGTAGTGTACATTCCCTGTTTGAAATTTCCATTTGGTGATGTCAAAAATAATTTATAGGCATTCATGTCAATTTCTTGTTATAAATAACGAAAAAAGTGGAGACATACGCATCTTCTTCGCTTTCTTCGTCGCTCTTAGCCAGATCTTTTGCTTCATTCTAAAATTGAACACAAAATAAGAGTTTTAGCCTTCATGCTTGACGACCGAAGCATGTGAAGGGAGATTTGTAATGGGAAGCATTTGAGGTTCTTTACAGCATTTTACACCTCAATATGATGTTATTTAAGACACTTCGATTGCTACCATCTAATAAAACAATTTTGATATAGTTGAGACAGAGTTGAAATTAAGCGAAGCTTTAAGTGAAACGATGCAACATATTGACATACGGCAGTTGCTTTTCTGCTTAGCTCCAATAGCTTTTCTTTGCGTTTTCTTGACGCTTCTTCGCGGACACTTGCAATTTGGTCCGCCATTTTTCAATCAACTTGATTACGAGGCAGTTCTACAACTTTGTCTACTGGACGTAACATGACATGACATCGACGAGGACAATAAAGTGACGATAACAAACTGATTCTAAACTTTTCTCATGTGTGATGGAGAAATGACAGCAACTGAATTATGGAACGAAGGAAAGGAATCTCTGTTAGACAGGGCAAACAAAGCAATCTCGAAAAAGAAAATAGAAATTGTGGATAACGGATGAAACTGTGATGAAAAAAGAGAGGAGACGAAAAATCAAGGCGAAAAAGCCCTGTCGATCAAGTGAAGTACCATTACCAAGTTTCCTGTCAGGAGAATGGTCAGGAGAGACAACAGCACTCATCCCAAGCCAATACAAAGCTACTGAAGACAATACTGAGACTTACTCCACCAATGTTCTATACCAAAAAATGTGGAATCCTACTAAAAAATCCAAACCTATCGCTAAATAAGTCAAATCTGAAGATGCAGCTGTTCTACGCGATGATGCTTATACCCAAAACATATGGAAAGAATGTTGCTTAAAATCATATGATAAAGATCCCAACATCTGCTAGAGACCGGACGACTGGCATAATCCTTAGGGTGAACGTAAACTTAGCAAAGCCCTGGGGTTAATGAGATCACAGCAAAATTGATCAAGAACGGAGACGCGTTTTTATCGCCAACTCTGTGGGCGAAAATCTTTTATACTATGGAATGGCCGGAAGATTTGGTGAGCTCTGTGTTTGAGCCTATCCCGAAAATGGAGATGCTCAACAGTGTAGCGAAAGTAGAACTATCGCCATCATCAGCCATGGTAGCACAATGGAGAACAAATTGAATGAAGAGATCCCAGACGAACCACGTGGTTTCAGACCGGGAGAGGGACGAAGAAACCAGAGTCTCAACCTGAAGATGGTCATCGAAAAAAAAAGCGTGGCAAAGAATTGTTCCTCTGCTTCATTGATTACTCCAAGGCTTTTGATATGGTTACTCATGACACGCTGTGGAATAGTAAGCGTGGAATGGAGTTCTCTGCTCAATTCACCTTGCTGTTTAATTCCATGTGAGAACAACAGGAGGCCACCGCTCCTACCTCATATCGGATTGGTTCGACATTGGGCAAGGGCTCCGACAAGGCTGCATCTTGTCTCCTCACCTGTTCAAATCCACAGACTATATGAGGAATGTACTGCATGATTTAGAGGGAGAAATTGTAGTTGATGGACGCCAAAATACTAACCTTAGATGTGCCGACGATGCAGTCCTAATCGCTGCACGCGTAGACAGAAAGAAGTGCTCTGTTTCTAAATGCAAAGGAAACCAAAGTCACGAAGGCCAAGGGAACCACTGACGAATCAGATGACTTCCACATCGTGGTGAATAACGAACAAATGGAGAGCGTTGAGGAGTTCACCATAACTGGGTGCGCTTCTCTAGAACAAAGCTGATGACTCCAAAGGAATTCGAGACGCAAAATGCAACGATTGCTCCCACCAGCATCTGGAGAGACAGGACATTTCCCTCATTATGCAGAAAAGGCTACTAAGCTCTCTGGTTTCTCTATTGCAACTTATGGCTCCAACGCTGGGTCCTTAAGGTGGTTTCCCTACAAATCATGACATTTTTTGGCAAATTTTGGTGAAATAAAATGAGGACCTACCTATATGTTAGAAATCTGTTCTTGTAATTTTAGCCATCTGCAATTGAGAAAAATATCATTTCATTGCTAGTGGTCAACACGTTTTTCCTTGTATTTGACAAAAGACGCTTGGAAGATTGGAGCTGTGGTGCTGTCGCCGAAATCTCCAAATCAGCTGAAATGAGACAAAAACTGACTGCGAGCATCGTCTAGATATCGTACTTCGGGCGTATCCTGAGACACGAGAGCATCGCAAAAACTGTTTTTCATGGCATGGTGATCGGCGACAGGGTAGAGGTAGACCGAAGAAACAGCTGAGCGACCACTTCAAGGATGCTTGTGGGAAAACCATCTTTGAAATGGCTAGAATTGCCCGAGACCACCAATCATGGAGAGGGCTGGTGTGGAGGACCATAGCTGATCGACATCGAGTAACCGTAACTGCTGATGATGAACATAGCATGTCAAATCTTGCACTCTCCAACTTCGGCCAACTGGGGTGGGTGGAATGGAATGAACGAGATGATGGGAAATTTCTCTATGATAGATAGATGGGGTGAATAGGATAGATAAAATGGGCGGATTTTTTCTCAAAAAAATAGGCGGGGTTGGCAAAAAATTTTCATTTCGCTTATCACTTCAAAGAATCACGAAAAGCGAGCCGCAATGGACCTTTACGTTACCCTGCTGTACTTAAACATTTTTTTAAAACTCAACGATATTTACTAATCAACATTAAGGTTTAAAATGTAAAGAATGCTAACGAGAAATGTCAAACAAAAAGAAGCCTTCTAAGTTCATTTCCAAATCATATCCAAGTCATTCGTAAATCAGATAGATGGCTTTGCCATGCGTAAAGCCAGATGGCTTTGGTGGGGGGAGGGGGGATTTTCAAAATCAGATGAACGGGGTAGATGGCCTGTCTAAGATGGACATTTTTCCAGAAACGAATAATGGCCTTATCCCGGTAAGGAAACTTTAAAGTAGTAGTACAAAACTGACGTCTTTCATAATGTTCACTAAGATAGATTCTCCCCCCCCCCCTGATTGTTATGAATGGTCTTACTTGCTTGCCACCCGACTAAAGATCCATGCAATTATATATTGCAGTGATTGACTTTCAATATGAAGCCAAGGAAAATTCACTTGATAGAAATTTGAAAAATCCTTCTTTTTATTTATGATATCCACTGATTAAGAAGAGGGAAATCATGGGAATGAATCGAATAAAAATGATTTCCCTTCATTTTGCTAAGAACGAGCTGCAAAAATTTGCAGACTGTCGAGCAAGGTACATGAAGAATAAATAGAGTGATAAACAACATTTCAGTGAGCATTTTCTTATAACCTTGAAAAATTTCTCTTCAAACAGAGGTCCTCGTTTCTTTTGTGCAACTAATATTACATATGAGGTTTACACATCTCCGACAAAAAAATGCGACATCTTATAAGAAACAAGGTCACTTTACGTGTAAAACACAAAAATGTACACAACACTTAATCAATGTCAGTAGAAATAATCCGCTTTCATCAGTACAAATTTTACTTCAAAATGCAAAGAAACTAAGGATAATGTTAATACTGTCTGGAGGGGTGGTGGTTAACATAATGGTTGGAGCGCACGTCTATTGGACCGGACGTTAAGAAAACTCATTCCCATCTGTCGACCCAGCTGTAAATGGATACCTGGTGTAAAGCCGAAAGTAAAATTCGCCGAGGCAAGGAAATGGTTATTCTATCTCACAAGGCAATGGCTAAAATATCGTACCTCTCTTAAAAGTTGCTCTCCGACGTTCGTTTCAAGTACGGTACCCAACTTAAGTCCAATTTTCAAAACTCTCTTTCGCCGTGACCGGCTTCGTACTGATACTACATGTACGCTCGACTGCAATTGCAGTATTTGTGACACAATCTAATTTTCCACGGAAAGCTATTAGTCAGGACCACAGGTGACATCGCACAATGTCCATGTTATTGAACTACCGCGTCTAACGTTTTCTAAAATTGGCTCGAATTGGCAATGCCAACGATGATGGGGAAAAATGCAACCAACACTTACACCATTCGGCAAAATTAGAAATCGTTGCTTCTTAAAATGTTCACTGAACAGTTACCAAAATTGTGGTGAAGTCATTAATGTCATCCGAAACCGAATTTGCGGGTAGTGACTTTTGTAAGGAAAACCAGATTTGGACATTATAAGCTGTGGCGGTGCCTAAATGAAGGCCAAAAAATTTCTCTCTACTAGTCAACTAAATCTAATTAATAGTTTGAATAAACTCAGGCTTGCTGGTCTTATAAATAGATGGTTATTAACACCATTCTATAACAAAAGAACAGGACCAAAGACCATGCAGCCTCAATCGAATGAAAGTATTTCAAAATCTTGTCCATACGACGATGGATAAACTAGTACGCGGGTTAAAATCTATTTCTACGATTGGGTGGAAAAACGGAGAGTAGGAAAGTGACGGATGATCTTGTCCTTTTAATTAAGAAACTTCATAAACAAGGTAAGGTAGGACATCCTCTTTCTAAGGAGGAAAATGCATATTGCTGCCCTTCCTACGATCTAAGCCATAAAAATGTACGTCGATTGTCAATGTGAGACTCCATTGCAAAATGGCAAATACTAATTTCTAAGAAAATTATTGTGCATTAGGAACAGGTTCCGTTCCATGATATAATATTAAAAATCAAATACCAACGAATGAAGGACTTGAGCAACAAATATCAATGGCTACTGTTATTCGAATCAAGTGTTCTCCTTTTTCTGACTAACGGCGGAGCGGGCGAGCGGGCCGCGAAAACTCTGTCTTTCTTGTCTGAAATTCCCCTACTCTTGGATAGAATCAATGACATTCTTCCCGTTGGGATTGGCGGATTCATCCTCGAGTTTTGCTGATGCTACCGATATCTACTCTATACCAAACGAACTCGTCTCCTCAACAGCATATAAAAGCTTTTCATGAAGCTCCTCAAAATTTCTGTATGGAGGCAAATCTAGTCTGTTGAAGCAAGTATGTGCTCTACAAGGGAAAAGAAAATCAAGTAATAATTCAGTACTGGAGCAAGTATGGAATGGCAAATTAGAACCTTACTGAATAAATCGCACTTTACTTTATTGACTTTCAACCTGAAATGTGTGCACATTTCACACATTCCGAATTTTCCAGCAAGCGGAACATTATGGGGGCTTTATCTTTGCCTTCTTCACAAAAATTGCCTTCATTGTGACCCGTTCAGGATTTGAGCCCACAACCCAACGGCAGGAAATCTCCCACAACATTCCACTGGGTGACCAACCCCAAATACTATTGAGCTTGTAAGACGAAACGTTCTACATGTGACCAGTCTTCCATTTACTACTGGTGCAAAACTAGAGGAGAGCTTTTCTGCATAAATATCAGTGATAACACGTTAGTATGCGCAGAAACGAAAAAGCAAATGAGTTAGATACAGATATCAGAAGAGAGCCGTCACCAGGACTGCAGATCAATGACTACGACACTACCAGCGAAATAGAATGTTTCAGTTTGGTATCGATTATGTCTGTCACAGGAATGCCCTAGGTTAAATTCAACTGGAAATGAATATTCTATGCAATATCAATAAGAAGATAAATCTTTCACCTGGGTAACATGGTGGGGTCACCCCAGCAATCAATCGTGAATTTCCTGGGCCCAGTGCTACCACGCAGGGCGGAAAATCCTTCGAAGGGGATACTTGAAGTACCAGTAACAAACTGAAAAATAAATGTCAGAAACAAACATGAAAAAAAATACGAAAACCAATATCGAAAGCGATTTCGAAGTTTCAAAAAAATCTGAACATCATTTCAAATGAAAACACATGCACTACCTTGGAGAAATTTATCAAGACAAAAACTGGTCTCTCGCAAGAAATAGAAAAGAGTTTTCATTCCAAACCTCGAGCTGCGAACACGCGGAGGAGGATAATATGAAAAGAACGCTGCATACCTGTAGGAGCCTAAGTCTTTGCTCATTGTTAACAGAATCGACTGCTTTCCAAAACCATTGAATGACAGGGTGCTTGTCATGGTAACCTATGATAAGATATTCACGGTTCTGAATTTCCACGCTAGTTTGAAAAAAGTATACAACGAATACAGCTGAATACAATTCTGACCAGTTCGCAATGGGACAATTGGACAACGGTATAGGAGTACTCATAAGAGTAATAAATCATGTCTTTGGTACCATTGCACCTCACGATATCATGAGATGGAAAAAGATGTAAAAGCAATCGATAGACATTCTATATCACGGACAGTTCAATGCAGGATTACAAGATATGAGGCTGGACCACATAAAATGTCACTTCTTTGGTAAATTTTGTTGGTGCAAGGCCACGATGGCCTATACAAAGCTCTAAGAAAGAAGCAAGTGAAAGGCTAAGAGGTGCGGGAGATGAGATCAAGTTTATTGTCATATATGATATGATCGGTATGGCATGGTATGACATTGACTTATGCGATGCAGTGTGACGTATGACGATGACACATGACAAATGACACGATGTGTGATATCTGATGTAGTCTCAAACCACACGATATATTGTGACTTCCAACGGTATGATACAATGACCGTGTAAGATACCAAGCGATGTAATACAATTCGACATAAAGCAAAAGTATACCAGATCTATAATCTGTGTTGACCCTCCAATCTTTCACGTCAATATCAGCAGTGCCAGCTATAACCAGCTCCAGTTCGCGGGCATCGAATATGCTTATT